>JAVJIX010000166.1:1152500-1260000 GCA_036785185.1 Paratrypauchen microcephalus
TGGTTTAGTCCTGGTTTAGTCCTGGTTTAGTCCTGGTTTAGTCCTGGTTTAGACCTGGTTTAGTTCTGGTTTAGTCCTGGTTTAGTTCTGGTTTAGTCCTGGTTTAGACCTGGTTTAGTTCTGGTTTAGTTCTGGTTTAGTCCTGGTTTAGTCCTGGTCTCATCCTGGTTTAGTCCTGGTTTAGTCCTGGTTTAGTCCTGGTTTAGTCCTGGTCTAGTCCTGGTTTAGTCCTGGTTTAGTCCTGGTCTAGTCCTGGTTTAGTCCTGGTTAGGCATCAGTGTTCACAAAACGTTCACTGAATTTGGTTTTGTCGTCCGTCCTCTCGTCCTCCATTTGTCCGCTCGCGTTTACATCCCTCTCTCGTTCTCTCGTTCTTTTCCCCTCTCTTCTCTTTCATCCTTCTGTTTTGGCGCGGATTTGTCCAGATGTTTTGAGCGAATCGTTTGAATAATTCTGAGTAAGTCCAGTTTTGGCGCTGGACTTCAAAGCGCCGGGGCGGCTGGTGAAACAGAGCGGGGAAATAACACCTCTGTTCATTATCCACACGCCGATCACGCCAGCAGGGGGCGCCGAGTCAAGACGGGATCACCGGCGACTTCCTCTGCCACCAGAGCGTCCACACGTTTGAGAAAAAAACTCACCAAAAACGAAACAGGACGGATTTTAAAGAACGTCAACTGTAAATATATTCGCGCAAAACAAAAACATGTTTTATACGTTTCATTTTTGCTTTTAGGCGCTCTGAGACTCCCTTTGCTCCCCACGCCAAGTCCCTCCCCCTTCAGAGCGCTAAGTCCCTCCCCCTTCAGAGCGCCAAGTCCCTCCCCCTTCAGAGCGCCAAGTCCCTCCCCTTCAGAGCGCTAAGTCCCTCCCCCTTCAGAGCGCTAAGTCCCTCCCCCTTCAGAGCGCCAAGTCCCTCCCCTTCAGAGCGCTAAGTCCCCCCCCCTTCAGAGCGCTAAGTCCCTCCCCCTTCAGAACACTAAGCCCCTCCCCCTTCAGAACGCTAAGTCCCTCCCCTTCAGAGCGCTAAGTCCCTCCCCCTTCAGAGCGCTAAGTCCCTCCCCTTCAGAGCGCTAAGTGCCTCCCCCTTCAGAGCGCTAAGTCCCTCCCCCTTCAGAGTGGTAAGTCCCTCCCCTTCAGAGCGCTAAGTCCCTCCCCCTTCAGAGTGGTAAGTCCCTCCCCCTTCAGAGCGCTAAGTCCCTCCCCTTCAGAGCGCTAAGTCCCTCCCCCTTCAGAACGCTAAGTCCCTCCCCTTCAGAGCGCTAAGTCCCTCCCCCTTCAGAGCGCTAAGCCCCTCCCCCTTCAGAACGCTAAGTCCCTCCCCTTCAGAGCGCTAAGCCCCTCCCCTTCAGAGCGCTAAGTCCCTCCCCCTTCAGAGCGCTAAGTCCCTCCCCCTTCAGAGCGCTAAGTCCCTCCCCCTTCAGAGCGCTAAGTCCCTCCCCCTTCAGAACGCTAAGCCCCTCCCCCTTCAGAACGCTAAGTCCCTCCCCCTTCAGAACGCTAAGTCCCTCCCCCTTCAGAACGCTAAGTCCCTCCCCTTCAGAGCACTAAGTCCCTCCCCTTCAGAGCGCTAAGTCCCTCCCCTTCAGAACACTAAGTCCCTCCCCTTCAGAACACTAAGCCCCTCCCCTTCAGAACGCTAAGTCCCTCCCCCTTCAGAGCGCTAAGTCCCTCCCCTTCAGAACACTAAGTCCCTCCCCTTCAGAACACTAAGTCCCTCCCCTTCAGAACACTAAGCCCCTCCCCCTTCAGAACGCTAAGTCCCTCCCCCTTCCGAGCGCTAAGTCCCTCCCCTTCAGAACACTAAGTCCCTCCCCTTCCGAACACTAAGTCCCTCCCCTTCAGAACACTAAGTCCCTCCCCCTTCAGAACACTAAGTACTTCCCCTTCAGAGCGCTAAGTCCCTCCCCCTCAGAACACTAAGTCCCCCCCCCTTCAGAACGCTAAGCCCCTCCCTCTTCAGAACGCTAAGTCGCTCCCCCGTCAGAGCGCTAAGTCCCTCCCCCTTCAGAACACTAAGTCCCTCCCCTTCAGAACACTAAGTCCCTCCCCTTCAGAACACTAAGTCCCTCCCCTTCAGAACACTAAGTCCCTCCCCCTTCAGAACACTAAGTCCCTCCCCCTTCAGAGCACTAAGTCCCTCCCCTTCAGAGCGCTAAGTCCCTCCCCCTTCAGAGCACTATCACAACACACTATCTCATGAAATTCCTGCACATCAGTCCTGGTTTAGTCCTGGTTCAGTCTTGATTTAAACCTGGTTTAGACCTGGTTTAGTCCTGGTTTAGACCTGGTTTAGACCTGGTTTAGACCTGGTTTAGTCCTGGTTCAGTCCTGGTTTAAACCTGGTTTAGACCTGGTTTAGTCCTGGTTTAGTTCTGGTTTAGTCGTCGTTTAGACCTGGTTTAGTCCTGGTCCAGTCCTGGTTTAAACCTGGTTTAGTCCTGGTTTAGTCCTGGTTCAGTCCTGGTTTAAACCTGGTTTAGACCTGGTTTAGTCCTGGTTTAGTTCTGGTTTAGTCCTGGTCCAGTCCTGGTTTAAACCTGGTTTAGACCTGGTTTAGTCCTGGTTTAGTCCTGGTCTGATCCTGGTTTAGTCCTGGTTTAGTCCTGGTTCAGTCCTGGTTCAGTCCTGGTTTAGACCTGGTTTAGACCTGGTTTAGTCCTGGTTTAAACCTGGTTTAGACCTGGTTTAGACCTGGTTTAGTCGTGGTTTAGTCCTGGTTGAGTCCTGGTTTAGTCCTGGTTCAGTCCTGGTTTAGACCTGGTTTAGACCTGGTTTAGTCCTGGTTCAGTCCTGGTTTAAACCTGGTTTAGACCTGGTTTAGACCTGGTTTAGTCGTGGTTTAGTCGTGGTTCAGTCGTCGTTTAGACCTGGTTTAGTCCTGGTCCAGTCCTGGTGTAAACCTGGTTTAGACCTGGTTTAGTCCTGATTTAGTCCTGGTTTAGTCCTGGTTTAGTCCTGGTTTAGTCCTGGTTCAGTCCTGGTTTAGACCTGGTTTAGACCTGGTTTAGACCTGGTTTAGTCCTGGTTTAGACCTGGTTTAGTCGTGGTTTAGTCCTGGTTCAGTCGTGGTTTAAACCTGGTTTAGACCTGGTTTAGACCTGGTTTAGACCTGGTTTAGTCGTGGTTTAGTCCTGGTTCAGTCGTGGTTTAGTCGTGGTTTAGTCCTGGTTTAGTCCTGGTTCAGTCGTGGTTTAGTCCTGGTTTAGACCTGGTTCAGTCGTGGTTTAGTCCTGGTTTAGACCTGGTTTAGACCTGGTTCAGTCGTGGTTTAGTCCTGGTTTAGACCTGGTTCAGTCGTGGTTTAGTCCTGGTTTAGACCTGGTTTAGACCTGGTTCAGTCGTGGTTTAGTCCTGGTTCAGTCGTGGTTTAGTCCTGGTTTAGACCTGGTTCAGTCGTGGTTTAGTCCTGGTTTAGACCTGGTTTAGACCTGGTTTAGTCGTGGTTTAGTCCTGGTTTAGACCTGGTTTAGACCTGGTTTAGACCTGGTTTAGTCCTGGTATGATCGAGCAGGACGGGAGGAGGAGGACGAGGAAGACACTGACAGGAGTAAAATGTGAGGAAGAGCAGAGTCGGTGCATCACATTAAACTTCAGCAAAGGTCAAACGATCAATACAACAGAAAACACAGAAAACACAGACCTGAAGTCCTGGTCTGATCCTGGTTCAGTCCTGGTTCAGTCCTGGTTCAGTCCTGGTTCAGTCCTGGTTTAGTCCTTGTTCAGTCCCGGTTCAGTCCTGGTCTGATCTTGGTTTAGTCCCGGTTTAGTCCTGGATTAGTCCCGGTTTAGTCCCGGTTTAGTCTTAGAGCTTCTACTTTCTGCGGTCACAGGAAACGGCGTACGAGCCTTAAATGAGGTTAGATTCCTACACATAAACCAGGATCTCATTTATTAGTGCGCAAAGTCAGGCATCAAAATAAGGGTGATCGGCATTTAACTGATCACATTTTACTGATTCGGGACAAAATGTGTAATAATAATAATAATAATAATAATAATAATAATGCATTTTATTTAAAAGCGCCTTTCAACACCCAAGGACACTGCACAAGGTTAAAAACAAATAAAAAGCACAAACAAAATACAATAAAACATAAAAACAAAATCAGAGGCCATTTGATTTTGTTTTAGAAAAGTCCGAACAGGTGGGTTTACCAGTCGGTCGCATATGGATACGTTCAGACTGCAGGGCTTAATGCCCAATTCCAATTTTTTTGTGAAATCCGATTTTTTTTTTTCGAGGCCGTTCACATTTCCAATTAAATACGACTTGTATGTGGAGGAAAGAGAAACACTAGAGAAATACCAGGTCTAAACAAGGTCTAAATCAGGTCTAAACCAAGTCTAAACAAGGTCTAAACCAGGTCTAAGCCAGGACTAAACCAGGTCTAAACCAGGTCTAAGACAGGTCTAAGCCAGGACTAAACCAGGTCTAAACCAGGTCTAAGACAGGACTAAACCAGGTCTAAACCAGGTCTAAACCAGGTCTAAACCAGGTCTAAACCAGGTCTAAGACAGGTCTAAACCAGGACTAAACTAGGTCCAGTTGGTCTCTTTCCAAGGAAAGAAACACGGCGACTGTTTGTCCTTTTTCAAACGTGTAGAATCCCTCAGTCGTCCAGGTAGAATCCACGGCAAAACGAGAAATTCAATTTGTCGACTGTCGCAGCTCATCCTCGATGAAGAACTGAAGGCGCAGCTTGGATGAGCTGCGACACGTTTTCGACCAAATAAACTTTTGTCCAGTTGACCAATTGAATTTCTCCTTTTGCCGTCCTTTTTCAAATGTGTATGACTCGACCTCCTCCACAGCTCCCTCAGTAGAAACACCTCCTCCCACCTCCTCCCCACTCTAGAAACCGGTGCTCGTGAACGAACCGCTGAACGAATCGCTGAACGAATCGCTGAACGAACCGCTGAACGAATTACTGTTGAAGTTTCCTGTCCAGAAGTAATTTATCGACCGACGCATTCGACCGTGTCCCTCGTGGGGTCCTGTGGAGAGTGCTCTGGGAGTACGGGGTCCGGGGCCCTTTGCTAAGGGCTGTTCGGTCCCTATATGACCGGAGCAGGAGCTGTGTTCGCATTGCCGGTAGTAAGTCGGACCTGTTTCCAGTGCATGCTGGACTCTGCCAGGGCTGCCCTTTGTCACCAGTTCTGTTCATTATATTTATGGACAGAATTTCTAGGCGCAGTCAGGGGCCGGAGGGGATCCGGTTTGGGAACCACAGGATCTCATCTCTGCTGTTTGCAGATGATGTTGTCCTGATGGCTTCATCGAACCGAAACCTCCAGCGTGCACTGGGGCGGTTTGCAGCCGAGTGTGAAGCGGCTGGGATGAGGATCAGCTCCTCCAAATCCGAGGCCATGGTTCTCGACCGGAAAAAGGTGGTTTGCCCTCTCCGGGTGGGTGGGGAGTCCTTGCCTCAGGTGGAGGAGTTCAAGTATCTCGGGGTCTTGTTCTCGAGTGAGGGGAGGATGGAGCGTGAGATTGACAGGTGGATCGGTGCTGCGTCGGCAGTGGTCGCTGTACTGGACCGTTGTGGTGAAGAGGGAGCTGAGCAGAAAGGCGAAGCTCTCAATTTACTGGTCAATCTACGTTCCTCCCCTCACCTATGGTCATGAACTCTGGGTAATGACCGAAAGGACGAGATCGTGGATACAAGCGGCTGAAATGAGTTTCCTCCGCAGAGTGGCTGGGCGCTCCCTTAGAGATAGGGTGAGGAGCTCAGTCACACGGGAGAAGCTCGGAGTAGAGCCGCTGCTTCTCCACGTCGAGAGGAGCAGCTGAGGTGGCTCGGGCATCTGTTCCGGACGCCTCCTGGACGCCATCCTCAGGAGGTGTTCCGGGCATGTCCCACCCAGAGGAGGCCCCGGGGACGCGCTGGAGGGACTATGTGTCCCGGCTGGCCTGGGAACGCCTTGGGGTCCCCCCGGAGGAGCTGGAGGAAGTGTCCGGGGTGAAGGAGGTCTGGGCGTCCCTGCTTAGACTGTTGCCCCCGTGACCCGGCCCCGGAAAAGCGGAAGAAAATGGATGGATGGAGTCAGTCTTTAGACCCTTCGTCTGCTTCAGTCGCCATCGCTGAAGGAATCTACGAGCATCACCTTAGTTTGGCTTCGCTCCTTTTCCCCTTCTCTTCTTCTTTCAGCGACCTCATAAACGGACTTTCTTTTGCTGTGAACTGGTCATGGATTCTCGTCCGCTGTCGGAACAAACTTTGTCCAAACTGCGAGGAAGCTCCAGTAGGGAAAAGCCGCTAAGAATCGCTGCGTCAGTCGAATAAACGGCATCTTGCATCTGTGGAATCCCAGCGCGCCGGAGAGTCGGTTACACTAGAAACGCAGGGAGTTTGATTGACAACCAATATATAACAAGGTAGTCTCGTTATCTTGGCTGATGTTTATCTGGACCCACCACGTCCACAGGTGATGGATTTTCCTTTTTTTTTTTTTTTTTATTCATCATAATTCCAAGGCTGCTGCGATATTTTGACCTTTCATTGACAATTTGAAAAGAAAAAAAAAATCTCCCACACAACATTAAACATTAAGTAATGCCATGAGACTTTGCAGAGTTTTACTTTGTTGTTTAATGTTCTGGATGTTTTTATATTATGTTGGTTTTATTGGAAAGCACTTTGGTCGCCTTGTTGGAAAGTGCTCTAAAATAAAATAAAGCTTGATTGATTTATGATGAGGAAACAATATTATAACATAGATCGGAAAATAAAATGTTGTAAAACGTGGCCTTTAGAAAGCGCGGCACACACAGGTCTCTCGGGTTTGTGGTGAAACAGGGCGGCGGAGGTCGAAAAATCGTTATGTTTACCAATGTTTTCAAACGCCGTGTCCATCAGCTGCTCTGGGACGACAGACTGAACATCGAACAGACGGTTCAGAAATCACTGGAAACACAGAATATAAGAATAAAAAAACGTGTGAATGAAATGTTTGTAAAATTGTGTTTGTAAGTGAACCGATTCTGACTCTTTGACACATCACAGAAACAAGCGCCCCAACCAGGACCAAACCAGGTCTAAACCAGGTCTAAACCAGGTCTAAACCAGGTCTAAACCAGGTCTAAACCAGGACCAAACCAGGTCTAAACCAGGTCTAAACCAGGTCTAAACCAGGTCTAAACCAGGTCTAAACCAGGTCTAAACCAGGACCAAACCAGGTCTAAACCAGGTCTAAACCAGGACCAAACCAGGTCTAAACCAGGACCAAACCAGGAACAAACCAGGACCAAACCAGGTCTAAACCAGGACTAAACCAGGACTAAACCAGGACTAAACCAGAACTAAACCAGGACTAAACCAGGTCTAAGCCAGGACTAAACCAGGTCTAAACCAGGTATAAACCAGGTCTAAACCAGGTCTAAACCAGGTCTAAACCAGGTCTAAACCAGGACCAAACCAGGTCTAAACCAGGTCTAAACCAGGTCTAAACCAGGACCAAACCAGGACCAAACCAGGTCTAAACCAGGACTAAACCAGGACTAAACCAGGTCTAAACCAGAACTAAACCAGGTCTAAGCCAGGTCTAAACCAGGTCTAAACCAGGACCAAACCAGGTCTAAACCAGGTCTAAACCAGGACCAAACCAGGACCAAACCAGGTCTAAACCAGGACTAAACCAGGACTAAACCAGGTCTAAACCAGAACTAAACCAGGTCTAAGCCAGGTCTAAACCAGGTCTAAACCAGGACCAAACCAGGTCTAAACCAGGTCTAAACCAGGACCAAACCAGGTCTAAACCAGGTCTATACCAGGTCTTAACCAGGACTAAACCAGAACTAAACCAGGTCTAAACCAGGTCTAAACCAGGTCTAAACCAGGTCTAAACCAGGTCTTAACCAGGACTAAACCAGGTCTAAACCAGGTCTAAGCCAGGACTAAACCAGGACTAAACCGGAACTAAACCAGGTCTAAACCAGGTTTAAACCAGGTCTAAACCAGGTCTAAACCTGGACTAAACCAGGTCTTAACCAGGACTAAACCAGGTCTTAACCAGGACTAAAGCAAGTCTAAACCAGGTCTAAGCCAGGTCTAAACCAGGACTAAACCAGGACTAAACCTGGACTAAACCAGGTCTAAACCAGGTTTAAACCCCGACTAAACCAGGTCTAAACCTGGACTAAACCAGGTCTTAACCAGGTCTAAACCAGGTTTAAACCAGGACTAAACCGGAACTAAACCAGGTCTAAACCAGGTTTAAACCAGGTTTAAACCCGGACTAAACCAGGTCTAAACCTGGACTAAACCAGGTCTTAACCAGGACTAAACCAGGACTCAAACTTGTCTAAACCAGGACTAAACCAGGTTCAGATGTCTTAACTAATTGCCTTATCCATGATCTGAACTGGGACTAAACCCGGTCCAAACAAAGTCTAATGCGGATATTCCTCCAAGGACGTTTTTGTAAAAAGTCTAAACTTCACATTTCATAAACCTGAGCCCAGGCTGGAGCAGAGTGTTATCAGAGCCCAGAGAACACAGACCGCTTCAATTTGCTTGACCGATGATGCAATCTGAACAGCCCTCCGCTAAGCCCTCACACACCTGGACACCAGAGACTCACACAGCTCCAACCTCTTCATCAAGTCTGACCCACGACTGCACACCGTCACACAGCTCCAACCTCTTCATCAAGTTTGTGGACGATACGACTGTGTTGTCAGATCAGCGACGACAATGAGACTCAGTATAGGAGCGAGGTGAACCGCCTGGTCAAGTGGTGCAGCAACAACAACCTCTCCCTGAACGTGGAGAAGACAAAGGAGATTGTGGTAGACTTCAGGAGAGCACACACACAGCACGCCCCCCTCACCATCACTGGGGCTGCTGTGGAGAGAGTAAACAGCACCAAGTTCCTGGGTGTGCATATCTCTGAGGACCTCTCCTGGTCAAAGAACACTGCATCACTGACCAGTAAAGCCCAACAGCGACTCTACTTCCTCCACAAGCTGAAGAGAGCCAGAGCCCCAGCTCCATCATGAGCACCTTCTACAGAGGCACCATAGGTCACATCCTCACCAGCTGCATCACTGTGTGGTATGGCACCTGCACCGTGTCCTGCACCCGGAAAAAGCTACACCGAGTAGTGAGAGCAGCTGACAGAATCGTGGGTGTCTCTCTCCCCTCCCTGCAGGACATCTACCGCACCCGCCTCACCCGCCTCACCCTCTGGGTGATCCCACCCACCCATCCAACTGCCTCTTCAGTCTGCTGCCATCAGGAAGGAGACTGAGGAGCCTCAGGGCCAAGACCAGCAGACTGAAAGACAGCTTCATCCACCAAGCTGTCAGGATGCTCAACTCTCTCCCAATCACACTGCTGCTTAAATCACACTGACACTGCTTAAACGACACTGACACTGCTGCTTAAATGACACTGACACTGCTGCTTAAATGACACTGCTGCTTAAATGACACTGACACAGCTGCTTAAATGACACTGACACTGCTGCTTAAATCACACTGCTGCTTAACTTACACTGACAATGCTGCTTAAATGACACTGACACTACTGCTTAAAGGACACCAATGCTTAAATGACACTGGCACTGCTGCTTAAATGACACTGATACTGCTGCTTAAATTACACTTTAATGACACTTATGCTTAAATGACACTGACACTGCTGTTTAAATGACAGACACTGCTGCTTAAATGGCACTGAAATTGCTGCTTAAATGGCACTGACACTGCTGCTTAAATGACACCGCTGCTTAAATGACACTGACACTGCTGCTTAAATGACGCTGCTGCTTAAATGACACTGACCCTGCTGCTTAAATGACACTGGCGCTGCTGCTTAAATGACACTGCTGCTTAAATGACACTTAAATGACTGATACTGCTGCTTAAATGACACTGCTGCTTAAATCACACTGACACTGCTGCTTATATGTCACTGACACTTCTGCTTAAATGACACTGCTGCTTAAATCACACTGACACTGCTGCTTAAATGTCACTTAAATGACTGATTCTGCTGCTTATATGTCACTGACACTTCTGCTTAAATGACACTGGCACTGCTGCTTATATGTCACTGACACTGCTGCTTAAATGACGCCGCTGCTTAAATGACACTGACACTGCTGCTTAAATGACACTGCTGCTTAAATGACACTTAAATGACTGATATTGCTGCTTAAATGACACTGCTGCTTAAATCACACTGACACTGCTGCTTATATGTCACTGACACTTCTGCTTAAATGACACTGCTGCTTAAATCACACTGACACTGCTGCTTATATGTCACTGACACTTCTGCTTTAATGACACTGGCACTGCTGCTTATATGTCACTGACACTGCTGCTTAAATGACACTGGCACTGCTGCTTATATGTCACTGACACTTCTGCTTAAATGACACTGGCACTGCTGCTTATATGTCACTGACACTTCTGCTTAAATGACACTGGCACTGCTGCTTATATGTCACTGACACTGCTGCTTAAATGACACGTAAGTGACACTGCTGCTTAAATAACACTTAAATGACATTGGCACTGCTGCTTAAATGACACATTTGAGCTTTATTCCGCTCCACATTGTGTGTTTTACTTATTTGTATTATATACAAGCCTTTTGTACTTTTGCTGCGGGTATATGTGATGTTTTAGTCATGTTGTTTATTGTCTTGTTTATCACATGTTTTATGTTCACTGTGGGCCTAGGGGGCGCTGCAATTTCAAATCCTCTGTGTACATATGTTTTTTGACAATAAAGCAGAACTTTGAACTTTGAAAAGAGAGAACCCCCAAAACGTCAAACCAAACGCCAAACCAAATATCAAACCAAATATCTCCATCCAAACATCAAAACAAACCTGACACAGACACAGCAGACACAGCAGTGCACACGGATAGCATAGAGACACTGGACACGAGCCACTCAAAACCGCAAAACATAAAAACCTGTCCTCTAAACACTGTGGAGAGACAGAGACAGCAGGGGACGCTGGATCTACTCACCTGCACCAGGAGGACGAGCGGAGACGGACGAGCGGAGACGGACGAGTGGAGAAGGATGAGTGGAGACGGAGAGAGGAAGGAGAGGAGGAAGAGAGAAAAGCAGAAGTTTAGGAAGTGGAACTGTGCAAACATCAGGCCAAGATTTAAACCAGGACCAAACCCAAACAAAACCAGGACTAAACCAGAACTTTACCAATAATTAATCAGGTTTCAACCCAAACAAAAGAAAGGACTAAACCAGGTCTGAACCAGGTCTGAACCAGGTCTAAACCAGGTTTGAACCAGGACTAAACCAGGTCTGAACCAGGTCTAAACAAGGTTTGAACCAGGACTGTACCAGAACTGAACCAGGACTGAACCAGGTCTGAACCAGGTCTAAACCAGGTTTGAACCAGGACTAAACCAGGTCTGAACCAGGTCTAAACAAGGTTTGAACCAGGACTGTACCAGAACTGAACCAGGACTGAACCAGGACTAAACCAGGTCTAAACCAGGTCTAAACCAGGTCTAAACCAGGTCTAAACCAGGTCTGAACTAGGACTAAACCAGGACTAAACCAGGCATAAACCAGGCATAAACCAGGTCTGGACTAGGTCTAAACCAGGTCTAAACCAGGTCTGAACGAGGTCTAAACCAGGTCTGAACCAGTTCTGAACGAGGTCTAAACCAGGTCTGAACCAGTTCTGAACCAGTTCTGAACCAGGTCTAAACCAGGTCTAAACCAGGTCTAAACCAGGTCTAAATTAGATCTAAACCAGGTCTAAAAAAGGTCTAAACTAGGTCTAAACCAGGTCTAAACCAGGTCTAAACCAGGTCTGAACCAGGTCTGAACCAGGTCTAAACCAGGTCTAAACCAGGTCTAAACCAGGTCTAAACCAGGTCTAAATTAGATCTAAACCAGATCTAAAAAAGGTCTAAACTAGGTCTAAACCAGGTCTAAGCCAGGACTAAACCAGGACTAAACCAGGCATAAACCAGGTCTAAACCAGGTCTAAACCAGGTCTAAACCAGGTCTGGACTAGGTCTAAACCAGGTCTAAACCAGGTCTGAACGAGGTCTAAACCAGGTCTGAAGCAGTTCTGAACCAGGTCTAAACCAGGTCTAAAAAAGGTCTAAACTATATCTAAACTAGATCTAAACCAAGTCTAAACCAGGACTAAACCAGGACTAAATTGGGAATTAACTAGGACTAAACTGAGACTAAACCAGGACTAACCCAGGTCTACACCAGGTCTGCACCGGGCCGGTGTAATTCTGCATAAATCAGGTCAAAACAAACGTGGGATTATCGGGATTTGCGAGGATCAAACTCGTCTTCCATAAAGTTCTAATTATATTTGAGGAAAAACAGAAAACAAAACAAAGCCAAACCCCGGTTCAGGCTCGGGGCGACATCCTGACGACTTTTCCAAAAATTATAAATCGCTATGGCAACGTAAATGTTTCATCATTCTGAAAACCAGGCTACATGTGTAAAAGGATAAACATCATTTGATTTTCCCCCGTGGATTTGAGTAAACTGTGTCAAAATGAGTCAGGAAGTGCACAGTTAGAATGCTAATTGCTTTACCGTCGCAGCAAATCTCCGCACTGATCATACTGAACAGACGTGGTCGATCAATAACATTACTTCAGAAAAATATCACTCAAGTAGAAGTACAAAGTAATGGTCCAAGAAAAAACTCCAAGTATTTGGGAAAGTCCGACTCGAGGAAGAAGAGCGTAAAGAGTAACGAGGAAGAAGAGCGTAAAGAGTAACGAGGAAGAAGAGCGTAAAGAGTAACGAGGTAGAAGAGCGTAAAGAGTAAAGAAGAAGAAGAGCGTAAAGAGTAACGAAGAAGAGCGTAAAGAGTAACGAGGAAGAAGAGCGTAAAGAGTAACGAGGAAGAGGAGCGTAAAGAGTAACGAGGAAGAGGAGCGTAAAGAGTAACGAGGAAGAAGAGCGTAAAGAGTAACGAGGAAGAAGAGCGTAAAGAGTAACGAGGAAGAAGAGCGTAAAGAGTAAAGAAGAAGAAGAGCGTAAAGAGTAACGAGGTAGAAGAGCGTAAAGAGTAAAGAAGAAGAAGAGCGTAAAGAGTAACGAGGTAGAAGAGCGTAAAGAGTAAAGAAGAAGAAGAGCGTAAAGAGTAACGAGGAATAAGAGCGTAAAGAGTAACGAGGTAGAAGAGCGTAAAGAGTAACGAGGAAGAAGAGCGTAAAGAGTAACGAGGTAGAATAGCGTAAAGAGTAACGAGGTAGAAGAGCGTAAAGAGTAACGAGGAAGAAGAGCGTAAAGAGTAAAGAAGAAGAAGAGCGTAAAGAGTAACGAGGAAGAAGAGCGTAAAGAGTAACGAGGAAGAAGAGCGTAAAGAGTAACGAGGAAGAAGAGCGTAAAGAGTAACGAGGAAGAAGAGCGTAAAGAGTAACGAGGAAGAAGAGCGTAAAGAGTAACGAGGAAGAAGAGCGTAAAGAGTAACGAGGAAGAAGAGCGTAAAGAGTAAGGAGGAAGAAGAGCGTAAAGAGTAACGAGGTAGAAGAGCGTAAAGAGTAAAGAAGAAGAAGAGCGTAAAGAGTAACGAGGTAGAAGAGCGTAAAGAGTAAAGAAGAAGAAGAGCGTAAAGAGTAACGAGGAATAAGAGCGTAAAGAGTAACGAGGTAGAAGAGCGTAAAGAGTAACGAGGAAGAAGAGCGTAAAGAGTAACGAGGTAGAATAGCGTAAAGAGTAACGAGGTAGAAGAGCGTAAAGAGTAAAGAAGAAGAAGAGCGTAAAGAGTAACGAGGAAGAAGAGCGTAAAGAGTAACGAGGAAGAAGAGCGTAAAGAGTAACGAGGAAGAAGAGCGTAAAGAGTAACGAGGAAGAAGAGCGTAAAGAGTAACGAGGAAGAAGAGCGTAAAGAGTAACGAGGAAGAAGAGCGTAAAGAGTAACGAGGAAGAAGAGCGTAAAGAGTAACGAGGAAGAAGAGCGTAAAGAGTAACGAAGAAGAAGAGCGTAAAGAGTAACGAGGAAGAAGAGCGTAAAGAGTAACGAAGAAGAAGAGCGTAAAGAGTAACGAGGAAGAAGAGCGTAAAGAGTAACCAGGAAGAAGAGCGTAAAGAGTAACGAGGAAGAAGAGCGTAAAGAGTAACCAGGAAGAAGAGCGTAAAGAGTAACGAGGAAGAAGAGCGTAAAGAGTAACGAGGAAGAAGAGCGTAAAGAGTAACCAGGAAGAAGAGCGTAAAGAGTAACGAGGAAGAAGAGCGTAAAGAGTAACCAGGAAGAAGAGCGTAAAGAGTAACGAGGAAGAAGAGCGTAAAGAGTAACGAGGAAGAAGAGCGTAAAGAGTAACGAGGTAGAAGAGCGTAAAGAGTAACGAGGAAGAAGAGCGTAAAGAGTAACGAGGAAGAAGAGCGTAAAGAGTAACGGTCTCATGCAGGGGTCGGCAACCTTTACCGCTCCAGAGCCGTTTGGAGCCGTTTCACACAGTAAAGAAAACACTGGGAGCCACAAAACCCTTTGGAAATTTAAAATGAAATAACACTGCAGATAACGGCTTTTTTGTGTGCCATAGAATTACATTTTGAAAATGAACGAACTAAAATAAAATACATTTTAATTAAATACAGTGGTCCCTCGCTGTTTCACTGAATTTTTTTATAGTGTACGCCAGAGGTGTGGACTCGAGTTATGTGACTTCGACTCGAGTCAGACTCGAGTCACGAATTTGATAACTTTAGACTCGACTCGACAAAATGTACAAACACTTGCAACTCGACTTGGACTTCAATATCAATAACTCGTGACTTCACTTGGACTTAGGCCTTTTGACTTGTGATGACTTGCTACGTCCAATGAAAAAAAAAACTCTAAAAGTATGTTGATAAGGACCGCACTCGTACTTGTGAATCTGCGAAAATGTATGCAAAGAGCATGTGTGCACAACATCCAATCACAGTAGATCTACGTTGCTTTCATTCGACCGCATCCAAGGCAAATTGCACAACAAATGATGTGGAAACAAGCATCCACGCGCCAGTTTGCAAAATGATGCCGAAGGTAAAGGGGACTCGAAATGACTCGAAACTAAAATGCTAGGACTTTGGACTCGACTTGAGACTTGTGAGCTTTGACTTCGGACTTGACTCGGCACTTGGATACTCTTGACTCGGGACTTCACTCGGACTTGAGTGCAAAAGACTTAGACTTACTTGGGACTTGCCCAGCAATGACTTTGTCCCACCTCTGGTGTACGCGCATTTCTGCGTCCTGATTGGCTAAAGGACTGTAGACCTTTGTCTTTGTCCGTCATTCTCCTCCGTGTCTCCTGCACACAACAACAAAACCCGCAACAGCGCAGCGGCGCCAGGCGCCTCGGTCATATATATACACACGCAATATAAAGCTGACTACTTCACGGATTTAGCCTATCACAGGTTATTTTTACAATGTAACCCCCACGATAAACGAGGGACCGCTGTACTGAGCCACATCAGAGGATCAAAGAGCCGCAGGTTGCCGACCCCTGGTCTCGTGTATCGTCTCATTTCTAAAGTCAGGATGAAGAACAAAACATGAAATAAAAAACCTGAGTTTTCAAAGAGACAAAAATGAGACAAACTGAATCAGAAACATTACAGAAGATTTTGTCACTTTAAACCAGATCTAAACCAGGTCTAAACCAGGTCTAAACCAGGTCTAAACCAGGTCTAAACCAGATCCAGATTTAAACCAGGTCTAAACAAGGTCTAAACTAGATCTAAACCAGGTCTAAACCAGATCCAGATCTAAACCAGGTCTAAACAAGATCTAAACCAGGTGTAAACCAGGTCTAAACCAGGTCTAAACCAGGTCTAAAAAAGGTCTAAACCAGGTCTAAATTAGATCTAAACCAGGTCTAAACCAGGACTGAACCAGGTCTAAACCAGGTCTAAACCAGAACTGAACCAGAACTGAACCAGAACTGAACCAGGACTGAACCAGAACTGAACCAGGACTGGACCAGGTCTAAGTCCTTCTGGGCAGAGTCTCTCATACTGAGCAGAACATGTCCTCAGAAAACAGATTTGGAATGAACTGAATCTCAGTTCTGTGTTTGCAGACGACTGTGTCAGAGAGAAAGAGAGAGAGAGAAAGAGAGAGAGAGAGAGAGAGAGAGAGAGAGGAGGGGGGGCGGGCGAGAGAGAAAGGAGCAAAAGAGAGAGAGAGAGAATTTAATTAAAATGAATGAGTTTCTGTGAGGCTGCAGCTCTGGGTCTGGTAATGAAGAATAATTTCAGCTCATTACAGAGAGAGAGAGAGAGAGAGGGAAGAGAGAGGAGAGAGAAGAGAGAGAGGGAGGGAAGAGAGAGGAGAGAGAAGAGAGAGAGGGAGGGAAGAGAGAGGAGAGAGAGAGGGAGAGGACAGAGGGAGACAAAGATGTGAGTAACACATGGAGTGATTAAAGAATATGAAGAACAAGAAATGAGAAGGAACAGAGGAGTGTGATAGAGAGAGGAGAGAGAAGAGGAGAGGAGAGAGAGAAGAGAGAGGGGAGAGAGAGAGAGAGAGGAGAGAGGGGGAGAGAGGAAGAGAGGAGAGAGGGAGGAGAGAGAGGAGAGAGAGAAGAGAGGGGAGAGAGAGAGGAGAGGAGAGAGGGGGGAGAGAGGAAGAGAGGGAGGAGAGAGAGAGAGAGGAAGGAAGGGAGGAGAGAGATAGAGAGAGGGAGAGGAGAGGATAGAAGATTAAGGGGTGACGACAGAGGAGAGAGGAGAGAGAGAACAGAGTGGAGAGAAGAGAAGAGGTCAGTGAAGTGACCCTCAGACTGTGGCTGTTGTGGGTTTGTTGTTTTTCCAGTCTAAATGTTTTGGATTCACGAGGAGTCGAGATCAGGAAAAAAAAACCTCCAAACCCGTTCTGTCGTTTTCTCTCCCTCTGGACACAAGTTCTTGTTCTTTGCTTGTTCTTCTCGTTCTTCTCTTCTTCTTGTTCTTTAATCACTCTGTGTGCTGCTCAGATCATTATCTCGCTCTCTCTCCCTCAAGCTTTCTCTTCCCGCTCTCTCTTTCTCTCCTCCTCTTTCTCTCCCCTCCCTCCCTTCCTCTCTCTCTCACCTCTCTCTCTCTTCCCTCCTTTCCTCTCTCTCTCCTCCTCTCTCTCTCTCCTCCTCTCTCACTCCTCCTCTCTTCTCCCTCCCTTCCTCCCTCCCTTCCTCTCTCACTCCTCCTCCTCTCTCTCTCCTCTCTCTCCTCCTCACTCCTCCCTCCCTTCTTCCCTCTCTCTCCTCCTCTCTCATGCCTCTCTCACTCCTCCTCTCTCTCTTCTCCCTCCCTTCCTCCCTCTCTCACTCCTCCTCTCTCTCCTCTCTCCTCCTCCTCTCACTCCTCCCTCCCTTCTTCCCTCTCTCCCCTCCTCTCTCTCTCCTCCTCCCTCCCTTCCTCTCTCACTCCTCCTCTCTCTCACTCTCTCCTCCTCACTCCTCCCTCCCTTCTTCCCTCTCTCTCTCCTCTCTCTCTCCTCCTCCCTCCCTTCCTCTCTCTCTCCCCCTCTCTCATGCCTCTCTCTCACTCCTCCTCTCTCTCTCTCCTCTCTCCTCCTCCTCTGACTCCTCCTCTCTCTCCTCCCTCCCTTCTTCCCTCTCTCTCCTCCTCTCTCTCTCCTCCCTCCCTTCTTCCCTCTCTCTCTCCTCCTCTCTCGCTCCTCCTCCCTCCCTTCCTCTCTCTCTCCTCCCTCCCTTCCGCTTTCTCTCCTCTCCCTCTCTCCTCCCTCCCTTCCTCTCTCTCTTCTCCTCCCTCTCTCTCCTCCTCCCGCCCTTCCTCTCTCCTCCCTCTCTCTCTCTCCTCCCTCCCTTCCTCTCTCTCTCCTCCTCTCTCTCTCTCTCCTCCCTCCCTTCCTCTCTCTCTCTCCTCCCTCCCTCTCTCTTCTCCTCCCTCTCTTCTCCTCCCTCCCTTCCTCTCTCTCTCCTCCCTCCCTCCCTCTCTCTCTCTCCTCCCTCCCTTCCTCTCTCTCCTCCTCCCTCCCTTCCTCTCTCTCTCCTCCCTCTCTCTCTCTTCTCCTCTCTCTCTTCCTCTCTCTTTCTCTTCCCTCTCTCTTCTCTCTCTGGACAGTCGTTCTTGTTCTTCGCTCGTTCTTCTCGTTCTTTAATCGCTCTGTGCGTGACTCAGATCTTTGTCATTCTTTGGTCTGAAATCATCTTTTATTATGTAACCTCCTGCAACAACCCAAACCTCCTCTGCCCACTCCCTCGCTCCCTCTCTCCTCCGCCCTTCCTCCACTCCTCCATGCCTCCTCCCTCTCTCCACTCATCTTCTTTCCCTGATCAATACAGATATCGAGTTCTTAGTCACTTCTGCGCTCTCTTATCCTGCTTTAGTCCTGTATAAACTGACAGTTACAAACAGAATCGTCAGAATTTGTTTTTGTTTGTATTTTTAATTGTTTTTTGTTTTGTTTTTTGTTTCTTCTCTGTTGGGGAACTGTCTTCTGCATTTCGCTCGTTCTTTCAGGAGCAGTGGGCACATGGGGCTGCCGGGCCCTACACAAACCCTCTGTGTGCCAAACCGGGGCCGTTTCTGATCACAAGAGTTTAATCCGATCGCCTCAGATCAATCCAAAGTGTCCTAAATGAACCCCGACAGCGAGAGAACAAGAAAAGGTCTTCATCGTTTCAAAAACACAAAAAGTCTTTAATCGTCCCCGCACTGTTCCCTGGGGCTGATCAATATGAGGCCCTGCCTCCTCCTCAAGTCCTGATCAATATGAGGTCCTGCTTCCTCCTCAAGTCCTGATCAATATGAGGTCCTGCCTCCTCCTCCTGTCCTGATCAATATGAGGCCCTGCCTCCTCCTCATGTCCTGATCAATATGAGGTCCTGCCTCCTCCTCATGTCCTGATCAATATGAGGTCCTGCCTCCTCCTCATGTCCTGATCAATATGAGGTCCTGCCTCCTCCTCATGTCCTGATCAATATGAGGTCCTGCCTCCTCCTCATGTCCTGATCAATATGAGGTCCTGCGTCCTCCTCATGTCCTGATCAATATGAGGTCCTGCTTCCTCCTCATGTCCTGATCAATATGAGGTCCTGCCTCCTCCTCATGTCCTGATCAATATGAGGTCCTGCCTCCTCCTCATGTCCTGATCAATATGAGGTCCTGCCTCCTCCTCATGTCCTGATCAATATGAGGTCCTGCCTCCTCCTCATGTCCTAATCAATATGAGGTCTGATCAATAGGAAGGTAGAGTGCAAAATAAAAGTGCACTTTAAGGGTACTTTGAAATATAAAAGTGCACTTTAAGGGGAGAGTGCAATATAAAAGTGCACTTTAAGGGAAGAGTGCAATATAAAAGTGCACTTTAAGGGAAGAGTGCAATATAAAAGTGCACTTTAAGGGGAGAGTGCAATATAAAAGTGCACTTTAAGGGAAGAGTGCAATATAAAAGTGCACTTTAAGGGCACTTTGAAATATAAAAGTGCACTTTAAGGGAAGAGTGCAATATAAAAGTGCACTTTAAGCGGAGAGTGCAAAATAAAAGTGCACTTTAAGGGGAGAATGCAAAATAAAAGTGCACTTTAAGGGTACTTTGAAATATAAAAGTGCACTTTGAGGGGAGAGTGCAATATAAAAGTGCACTTTAAGGGAAGAGTGCAATATAAAAGTGCACTTTAAGGGGAGAGTGCAATATAAAAGTGCACTTTAAGGGAAGAGTGCAATATAAAAGTGCACTTTAAGGGCACTTTGAAATATAAAAGTGCACTTTAAGGGAAGAGTGCAATATAAAAGTGCACTTTAAGCGGAGAGTGCAAAATAAAAGTGCACTTTAAGGGGAGAATGCAAAATAAAAGTGCACTTTAAGGGGATAGTGCAAAATAAAAGTGCACTTTAAGGGGAGAGTGCAATATAAAAGTGCACTTTAAGGGAAGAGTGCAATATACAAGTGCACTTTAAGGGAAGAGTGCAATATACAAGTGCACTTTAAGGGTACTTTGAAATATAAAAGTGCACTTTAAGGGGAGAGTGCAATATAAAAGTGCACTTTAAGGGGAGAGTGCAATATAAAAGTGCACTTTAAGGGAAGAGTGCAATATAAAAGTGCACTTTAAGGGGAGAGTGCAATATAAAAGTGCACTTTAAGGGGAGAGTGCAATATAAAAGTGCACTTTAAGGGGAGAATGCAAAATAAAAGTGCACTTTAAGGGGATAGTGCAAAATAAAAGTGCACTTTGAGGGGAGAGTGCAAAATAAAAGTGCACTTTAAGGGTACTTTGAAATATAAAAGTGCACTTTAAGGGAAGAGTGCAATAGAAAAGTGCACTTAAAGGGAAGAGTGCAATATAAAAGTGCACTTTAAGGGCACTTTGAAATATAAAAGTGCACTTTAAGGGGAGAGTGCAATAGAAAAGTGTACTTTAAGGGGAGAGTGCAAAATAAAAGTGCACTTTAAGGGGAGAATGCAAAATAAAAGTGCACTTTAAGGGGATAGTGCAAAATAAAAGTGCACTTTGAGGGGAGAGTGCAAAATAAAAGTGCACTTTAAGGGTACTTTGAAATATAAAAGTGCACTTTAAGGGAAGAGTGCAATAGAAAAGTGCACTTTAAGGGAAGAGTGCAATAGAAAAGTGCACTTTAAGGGTACTTTGCAAAATAAAAGTGCACTTTAAGGGGAGAGTGCAAAATAAAAGTGCACTTTAAGGGTACTTTGAAATATAAAAGTGCGCTTTAAGGGAAGAGTGCAATAGAAAAGTGCACTTTAAGGGAAGAGTGCAATATAAAAGTGCACTTTAAGGGCACTTTGAAATATAAAAGTGCACTTTAAGGGGAGAGTGCAATATAAAAGTGCACTTTAAGGGGAGAGTGCAATATAAAAGTGCACTTTAAGGGAAGAGTGCAATATAAAAGTGTACTTTAAGGGGAGAGTGCAAAATAAAAGTGCACTTTAAGGGGAGAGTGCAATATAAAAGTGCACTTTAAGGGAAGAGTGCAATATAAAAGTGCACTTTAAGGGGAGAGTGCAAAATAAAAGTGCACTTTAAGGGGAGAATGCAAAATAAAAGTGCACTTTAAGGGGATAGTGCAAAATAAAAGTGCACTTTGAGGGGAGAGTGCAAAATAAAAGTGCACTTTAAGGGTACTTTGAAATATAAAAGTGCACTTTAAGGGAAGAGTGCAATAGAAAAGTGTACTTTAAGGGGAGAGTGCAAAATAAAAGTGCACTTTAAGGGGAGAATGCAAAATAAAAGTGCACTTTAAGGGGATAGTGCAAAATAAAAGTGCACTTTGAGGGGAGAGTGCAAAATAAAAGTGCACTTTAAGGGTACTTTGAAATATAAAAGTGCACTTTAAGGGAAGAGTGCAATAGAAAAGTGCACTTTAAGGGAAGAGTGCAATAGAAAAGTGCACTTTAAGGGTACTTTGCAAAATAAAAGTGCACTTTAAGGGGAGAGTGCAAAATAAAAGTGCACTTTAAGGGTACTTTGAAATATAAAAGTGCGCTTTAAGGGAAGAGTGCAATATAAAAGTGCACTTTAAGGGGAGAGTGCAATATAAAAGTGCACTTTAAGGGGAGAGTGCAATATAAAAGTGCACTTTAAGGGGAGAGTGCAATATAAAAGTGCACTTTAAGGGAAGAGTGCAATATAAAAGTGCACTTTAAGGGAAGAGTGCAATATAAAAGTGCACTTTAAGGGAAGAGTGCAATATAAAAGTGCACTTTAAGGGAAGAGTGCAATATAAAAGTGCACTTTAAGGGGAGAGTGCAATATAAAAGTGCACTTTAAGGGGAGAGTGCAATATAAAAGTGCACTTTAAGGGAAGAGTGCAATATAAAAGTGCACTTTAAGGGAAGAGTGCAATATAAAAGTGCACTTTAAGGGAAGAGTGCAATAGAAAAGTGCACTTTAAGGGAAGAGTGCAATAGAAAAGTGCACTTTAAGGGTACTTTGCAAAATAAAAGTGCACTTTAAGGGGAGAGTGCAAAATAAAAGTGCACTTTAAGGGTACTTTGCAAAATAAAAGTGCACTTTAAGGGGATAGTGCAATATAAAAGTGCACTTTAAGGATGAGAGTGCAATATAAAAGTGCACTTTAAGGGCACTTTGAAATATAAAAGTGCACTTTAAGGGAAGAGTGCAATAGAAAAGTGCACTTTAAGGGTACTTTGCAAAATAAAAGTGCACTTTAAGGGGAGAGTGCAAAATAAAAGTGCACTTTAAGGGTACTTTGCAAAATAAAAGTGCACTTTAAGGGGATAGTGCAATATAAAAGTGCACTTTAAGGATGAGAGTGCAATATAAAAGTGCACTTTAAGGGCACTTTGAAATATAAAAGTGCACTTTAAGGGAAGAGTGCAATAGAAAAGTGCACTTTAAGGGTACTTTGCAAAATAAAAGTGCACTTTAAGGGGAGAGTGCAAAATAAAAGTGCACTTTAAGGGTACTTTGCAAAATAAAAGTGCACTTTAAGGGGATAGTGCAATATAAAAGTGCACTTTAAGGGGAGAGTGCAATATAAAAGTGCACTTTAAGGGAAGAGTGCAATATAAAAGTGCACTTTAAGGGCACTTTGAAATATAAAAGTGCACTTTAAGGGTAGAGTGCAATATAAAAGTGCACTTTAAGGGTACTTTGAAATATAAAAGTGCACTTTAAGAGGAGAGTGCAATATAAAAGTGCACTTTAAGGGTAGAGTGCAATATAAAAGTGCACTTTAAGGGGAGAATGCAATAGAAAAGTGCACTTTAAGGGGAGAGTGCAAAATAAAAGTGCACTTTAAGGGGAGAGTGCAATAAAAAAGTGCACTTTAAGGGTAGAGTGCAATATAAAAGTGCACTTTAAGGGGAGAGTGCAATAGAAAAGTGCACTTTATGGGGAGAGTGCAAAATAAAAGTGCACTTTAAGGGGAGAGTGCAATATAAAAGTGCACTTTAAGGGGAGAGTGCAAAATAAAAGTGCACTTTAAGGGGAGAGTGCAATATAAAAGTGCACTTTAAGGGTACTTTGAAATATAAAAGTGCTCTTTAGGGCCAGTAGGGCTAATGCAATTCTTCCTGTATTTTTGGTTTTAAGATGTTTATTGTATGAAATGTGCAATACCCTGTAATGTGTCGCTTTGGTTGATTTGAGGTTGTAATCCATCTATCTATCTATCTATCTATCTATCTATCTATAGAATGACCGCAGGCCTTGATGGAAGCTGGAGTTGTAGTTATTGGACGGATGCTCTGCTACTGAAATACTAAAAACGTATCACGATACAATTTTGATGAGTTTAATTTTAGCCTCGGCAAAAGGAGAAAAAGTCTCCTTGAATCTTTGCGTAACCGTTTGACCTCGTTCCGGTCCTCCTGCTCGTGAGTCTGGATGTGTTAGAGCCAAAATCGCCGCCGCTTCGATTCCAAATTCATTAAAAAATAAACTGCCAGAGCCAAAAATAATAAGAGTTCTCTCCACTTCATGGGTTTAGATGTTTGTGAGGTTTTCTGGGCTTCGTCGCTCAGGGTGAAAAGTGCAGCTCTGACACGAAATGCAAAGAGACAGAACCGAGAAAGAACAGGAAGAGGAGAGTCACAACGACGGAGGGAGAGAATATAGAGGCGCACTGTGTCTCCATGGTAACCGCTGAACATTTCCACCACAGACGCACACGCAGAAAACCCCCAGCACGATGAACCCGAACCCGAACCAAAACCAACACCAGACAAACACCAGACAGAACCCGAACCATCAGGACCAAAGTGTGCAGAGAAACCAGACAAAGCTCACTCAGCACAGCGCCCCCTGTCGGTCAAGAGAGAACTCAACACAAAGATTAAACCAGGACTAAACTGTGACCAGACTGCCTCTTCATCAGAACTAACCCAGGTCTAACCCAGGTCTATTCCAGGTCTAATCCAGGTCTAATCCAGGTCTAAACCAGGTCTATTCCAGGTCTAATCCAGGTCTAATCCAGGTCTAATCCAGGTCTTAAACCAGGTCTAAACCAGGTCTATTCCAGGTCTAACCCAGGTCTAAACCAGATCTAACCCAGGTCTAAACCAGGTCTAACCCAGGTCTAAACCAGGTCTAAACGAGGTATAATCCAGGTCTAAACCAGGTCTAACCCAGGTCTAACCCAGGTCTAAACCAGGTCTAATCCAGGTCTAATCCAGGTCTAACCCAGGTCTAACCCAGATCTAACCCAGATCTAACCCAGGTCTAACCCAGGTCTAAACCAGGTCTAAACCAGGTCTAAACCAGATCTAAACCAGGTTTAAACCAGGTCTAATCCAAGTCTAAACCAGGTCTAATCCAGGTCTAAACCAGGTTTAAACCAGGTCTAATCCAGGTCTAAACCAGGTCTAATCCAGGTCTAAACCAGGTTTAAACCAGGTCTAATCCAGGTCTAAACCAGGTCTAAACCAGGTCTAAACCAGGTCTAAACCAGGTCTAAACCAGATCTAGCCCAGGTCTAACCCAGATCTAACCCAGGTCTAACCCAGGTCTAACCCAGGCCTAAACCAGGTCTAACCCAGGTCTAACCCAGGTCTAACCCAGGTCTAAACCAGGTCTAAACCAGGTCTAAACCAGGTCTAACCCAGGTCTAATCCAGGTCTAAACCAGGTCTAGCCCAGGTCTAACCCAGGTCTAAACCAGGTCTAGCCCAGGTCTAACCCAGGTCTAATCCAGGTCTAAACTAAAGTCCTTATGATGCTGGTTCAGTCTCAGATTTCTCAGGCTCTTCGTCTGAATTTGTGTTTCCTCAGATCAGATCTGAGCCTCTGGAGTCACCAATCTCCAACAATCACAAGATAAAAGACCAGGACTAAACCAGGACTAAACCAAGACTAAACCAGGACTAAACCAGGACTAAACCAGAACTACACCAGGACTACACCAGGACTAAACCAGGACTACACCAGGACTAAACCAGGACTACACCAGGACTACACCAGGTCTAAGCCAGGACTACACCAGGACTAAACCAGAACTACACCAGGACTACACCAGGACTAAACCAGGACTACACCAGGACTACACCAGGACTAAACCAGGACTACACCAGGACTAAACCAGGACTACACCAGGACTACACCAGGACTACACCAGGACTAAACCAGGACTAAACCAGGACTAAACCAGGACTAAACCAGGACTACACCAAGACTACACCAGGACTAAACCAGGACTAAACCAGGACTAAACCAGGACTACACCAGGACTACACCAGGACTAAACCAGGACTACACCAGGACTACACCAGGACTACACCAGGACTAAACTAGGACTAAACCAAGACTAAACCAGGACTAAACCAGGACTAAACCAGGACTACACCAGGACTAAACCAGGACTACACCAGGACTAAACCAAACCCGGACTACACCAGGAATAAACCAGGAGTGAACCAGAACTAAACCAGGAGTGAACCAGGACTAAACCAGGACTAAACCAAGACTAAACCAGGACTAAACCAGGACTAAACCAGGACTAAACCAGGACTAAACCAGGACTACACCAGGACTAAACCAGGACTACACCAGGACTACACCAGGACTAAACTAGGACTAAACCAAGACTAAACCAGGACTAAACCAGGACTACACCAGGACTAAACCAGGACTACACCAGGACTACACCAGGACTAAACCAGGACTACACCAGGACTACACCAGGACTACACCAGGACTAAACTAGGACTAAACCAAGACTAAACCAGGACTAAACCAGGACTAAACCAGGACTACACCAGGAATAAACCAGGACTAAACCAAGACTAAACCAAGACTAAACAAAGACTAAACCAGGACTAACCCAGGACTAAACCAGGACTACACCAGGACTAAACCAGGAGTGAACCAGGACTAAACCGGGACTACACCAGGACTAAACCAGGACTAAACCAGGACTAAACCAGGACTAAACCAGGAGTGAACCAGGACTACACCAGGACTAAACCAG
Source organism: Paratrypauchen microcephalus (assembly GCA_036785185.1). Taxonomy (NCBI): domain Eukaryota; kingdom Metazoa; phylum Chordata; class Actinopteri; order Gobiiformes; family Gobiidae; genus Paratrypauchen; species Paratrypauchen microcephalus. The sequence continues at coordinate 1,178,356 of JAVJIX010000166.1, forward strand.
GAGTGAACCAGGACTAAACCAGGACTAAACCAGGACTAAACCAGGACTAAACCAGAACTAAACCAGGACTAAACCAGGACTACACCAGGACTAAACCAGAACTAAACCAGAACTAAACCAGGACTAAACCAGGACTAAACCAGGACTAAACCAGGACTAAACCAGGAGAGGACCAGGTCTAAACGAGGTCTAAATGAAGTCCTCATTCTGAGCCCAGTGTAAATACATAAATGATTGAGTGTTCAGGCTTTGACAAAACGACATCGAGCAGCAAAAAGATGATCTGTCACAGTGCACGCTCCTCACAGTGCACGCTCCTCACAGTGCACGCTCCTCACAGTGCACGCTCCTCACAGTGCACGCTCCTCACAGTGCACGCTCCTCACAGTGCACGCTCCTCACAGTGCACGCTCCTCACAGTGCACGCTCCTCACAGTGCACGCTCACAGCCCCTCGTGCACTCTCACAGCCCCTCGTGCACGCTCACAGACCCTCGTGCACGCTCACAGCCCCTCGTGCACGCTCACAGCCCCTCGTGCGCGCTCACAGACCCTCGTGCACGCTCACAGACCCTCGTGCGCGCTCACAGACCCTCGTGCACTCTCACAGACCCCCGTGCACGCTCACAGACCCTTGTGCACGCTCACAGCCCCTCGTGCACTCTCACAGACCCCCGTGCACTCTCACAGACCCTCGTGCGCGCTCACAGACCCTCGTGCACGCTCACAGCCCCTCGTGCACTCTCACAGCCCCTCGTGCACTCTCACAGACCCCCGTGCACGCTCACAGACCCTCGTGCACGCTCACAGGTGATTGGATTTAAATTAGACGGAGCGACTTATTGACGACAGGAGCCATTAGACACCGACTCAGAGCCGACAGAGACGTCAGGAGATACAGACGTGCACAGGTCTGAACCAGGACTAAACCAGGACTACACCAGGACTAGACCAGGACTAGACCAGGACTAGACCAGGACTAGACCAGGACTACACCAGGACTAAACCAGGACTAAACCAGGATTACACCAGGACTAAACCAGGACTAAACCAGGATTACACCAGGACTAAACCAGGACTACACCAGGTCTAAATCAGGACTACACCAGGTCTAAGCCAGGTCTAAACCAGGACTAAACCAGGACTACACCAGGACTAAACCAGGTCTAAACCACAACTAAACCAGGTCTAAACCAGGACTAAACCAGGACTACACCAGGACTAAACCAGGTCTAAACCAGGTCTAAACCAGGACTAAACCAGATCTAAACCAGGTCTAAACCACAACTAAACCAGGTCTAAACCAGGTCTAAACCAGGACTACACCAGGACTAAACCAGGTCTAAACCAGGTCTAAACCAGGACTACACCAGGACTAAACCAGGTCTAAACCAGGTCTAAACCAGGACTAAACCAGGACTAAACCAGGACTAAACCAGGACTAAGGGAGGGAGAGGGAGAGAAAGAGAGTGTGATGGAATAACAGAAGAGCGAAGAGGCAGAATTAGTGGTAAAACAGAATTTGCTGGTGAATTGTTTACCTCATTTAGAGTCATTTCTATGCAAATGTTCTCCTCTGGGTTTAGACCTGGGTAAGTCCTAATTTACACCTGGAATAGTCCCACTTAGACCTGGTTTAGACCTGGTCTAGACCTGATGGAATTTAAGGGAAATGAAGACGTGATGAACAGATTTAGACTGACAAACGTGTGCAGGATTATCTCTCCTCTCTCTCTCTCCTCCTCTTTTTCTCCTTTCACTTCCCACTCTTTCGTTCCTTTCCCCTCTCTTTGTCACTCTCCCTCTCCCCAGTCTCTTTTCCCCTTCTCTCTCTTTTGTTCCTTTCCTCTCTCTCCCTCTCTCATGTGTCGTGGGGTTGTGTGTTAGCCTCAGTTAGCTCCAGTGAGCCCCAGTTAGCCCCAGTTAGCTCCAGTTAGCTCCAGTTAGCCCCAGTGAGCCTCGGTTAGCTCCAGTTAGCCCCAGTGAGCCTCAGTTAACTCCAGTTAGCCCCAGTGAGCATCAGTTAGCCTCAGTTAGCCTTGGTTAGCCTCAGTTAGCTCCAGTGAGCCTCAGTTATCTCCAGTTAGCTCCATTTAGCCTCAGTTAGACTCAATGAGCCTCAGTTAGCTCCAGTGAGCCACAGTGAGCCTCGGTTATCTCCAGTTAGCTCCATTTAGTCTCAGTTAGACTCAATGAGCCTCAGTTAGCCCCAGTGAGCCTCACTTAACTCCAGTTAACTCCAGTGAGCATCAATTACCCTCAGTTAGACTTGGTTAGCCTCAGTTAGCCCCAGTGAGCCTCAGTTAACTCCAGTTAGCCCCAGTGAGCATCAGTTAGCCTCAGTTAGACTTGGTTAGCCTCAGTTAGCTCCAGTGAGCCACAGTGAGCCTCGGTTATCTCCAGTTAGCTCCATTTAGCCTCAGTTAGACTCAATGAGCCTCAGTTAGCTCCAGTGAGCCCCAGTTAGCTCCAGTGAGCCTCAGTTAGCCCCAGTGAGCCTCAGTTAGCCCCAGTGAGCCTCAGTTAGCTCCAGTGAGCCCCAGTTAGCTCCAGTGAGCCTCAGTTAGCCCCAGTGAGCCTCACTTAACTCCAGTTAACTCCAGTGAGCATCAATTACCCTCAGTTAGCCTCGGTTAGCCTCAGTTAGCCTTGGTTAGCCTCAGTTAGCTTCGGTTAGCCTCAGTTAGCCTTGGTTAGCCTCAGTTAGCTTCGGTTAGCCTCAGTTAGCTCCAGTGAGCCACAGTGAACCTCAGTTATCTCCAGTTAGCTCCATTTAACCTCAATTAGGTTATGAGCCAATGAGCCTCAGTTAGCTCCAGTTAGCCCAAATGAGCCTCAGTTAGCCTCGGTTAGCCTCATTTAGCTCCAGTTAGCCTGAGTTAGCCTCAGTTGAAGTACGACGACAGAGGAACTTTTCTGTGACATTTCGGGGGCGGCGCGTTTGGCATTTAGCCTGAGTGTCTTTGTTATTTCTCATAAACTTTAAAGGTTAAGAACTGACCTAAATGAAAAATGTCACCATGGTAACAATGTGTGCGTGTGTGTGTGTGTGTGTGTGTATGTGTGTGTGTGTGTGTGTGTGTGTGTGTTTTTAAAATAATTAGAAATCAAAGATAATGTCCTATTTAAAGCCACAGTATGTAACTTTTTGGTCAAAGCGTAGACTAAAATTAAAGCATGTTTTTGCTTCCTCACTGTGAGCGGCCTCGCAACTCCACAAACCTGAGCGGTACGAGTCTGTACGAGGCTCCGCCCACAAGTCTACATCCCCCAGGCTCCCACACGACAATCCACAAAGCAAAAAGCAGTATCTTATTCTGAAAATCTGTAACGCATAAAGCAGTATCTTATTCTGAAAATCTGTAACGCATAAAGCAGTATCTTATTCTGAAAATCTGTAACGCATAAAGCAGTATCTTATTCTGAAAATCTGTATTTTATTCTGAAAATCCCCAAAAGAAAAAGCACTATCTTATTCTGAAAATCCCCAAAGCAAAAAGCAGTATTTTATTCTGAAAATCTGTAACGCAAAAAATTGTATTTTATTCTGAAAATCCATATTTTATTCTGAAAATCCGTATTTTATTCTGAAAATCCCCAACGCAAAAAAGCAGTATCTTATTCTGAAAATCCGTATTTTATTCTGAAAATCCCCAAAAGAAAAAGCAGTATCTTATTCTGAAAATCCCCAAAGCAAAAAGCAGTATTTTATTCTGAAAATCCCAAAGCAAAAATTGTATTTTATTCTGAAAATCTGTATTTTATTCTGAAAATCTGTATTTTATTCTGAAAATCCGTATTTTATTCTGAAAATCTGTATTGTATTCTGAAAATCCGTATTTTATTCTGAAAATCCCAAAGCAAAAAGCAGTATTTTATTCTGAAAATCTGTGATAAAAGAAGAAATTCAATTTGTCAACTGGACAAAGTATGTTTGGTCGAAAACGTTTCGCCGCTCATCCGAGAGGCTTCGTCAGTTCTGGTTAGAGTGCTGGTAAGACACTTGCTTATATCTTGCTGCAGGGAGGAGCTAACTAGCTAACTACTTTCTGAAACTATCTCATTGGTTTCAGTCTTTTGTTTCTCTGGCGTCTAGATTACCACACCTATTCATCCCTACGGCTGTTTTTCACACCTCTGGCCCTGACCTGGCTAGCCCTATTGTTCCCCTGTTTGCTTGATCTAGGCTTAAGAATGGAATTATAGATGGGAGACAAATTGGTCTATGTGGTCTACTCCATTCAGTGTAGTGAAGACTGCAGTGAGCGCTATATTGGAGAAACAAAACAGCCACTTCACAAGAGGATGTACCAACACAGACGGGCGTGCCAGAGTGGACCGTCATCTGCTGTACATCTTCACCTAGAAGCCACGGGCCATTCTTTTGAGGACAGTGAGGTACAGATCTTAGCCAGGGAAAAGAACTGGTTTGAGAGGGGAGTTAAAGAGGCTATTTTTGTCAAAAAAGAGAATCCTTCTCTGAACAGAAATGGTGGAGTCAGACATAATGTGTCTCCCATCTATAATTCCATTCTTAAGCCTAGATCGAGCAAACAGGAACAATAGGGCTAGAGCCAGGTCAGGGCCAGAGGTGTGAAAAACAGGCGTGTAGGGATGAATAGGTGTGGTAATCTAGACGCCAGAGAAACAAAAGACTGAAACCAATGAGATAGTTTCGGAAAGTAGTTAGCTAGTTAGCTCCTCCCTGCAGCAAGATATAAGCAAGTGTCTTACCAGCACCCTAACCAGAACTGACGAAGCCTCTCGGATGAGCGGCGAAACATTTTCAACCAAACAAACTTTGTCCAGTTGACAAATTGAACTTCTCCTTTTATCATGGATTCTACCTGGACGACTGAGGGTCTTTTCACGCATTCTGAAAATCTGTAATGCAAAATTTTTTACCTCATTCTGAAAATCCACATTTTATTCTGAAAAACCCCAAAGTAAAAAGCAGTATCTTATTCTGAAAATCTGTATTTTATTCTGAAAATCCCCAACAGAAAAAGCAGTATCTTATTCTGAAAAAATTAAAGCATGTTTTTTGCTTCCTCACTGTGCGTCCTCACTGTGAGCGGCCTCGCAACTCCACAAACCTGAGCGGTACGAGTCTGTACGAGGCTCCGCCCACAAGCCCCCAGGTTCCCACACGACTGCTCTCCATAAATACGACACAAAACTGAACACAACAACTCCACAAACCCGATGTGTTGCCTCTTTAAACCCGACCTGCTCAAACCTTTTGGCAATAATCAATAAGTCTAATCTCGGTTTACAAAGTGCCTTGTTCTAATTATCAAATATAATTAAAGGCAACGGAGCAGAACTGATGAAGCCCTTCACAATAAAAGCACAGAGACAGGATAAGAATTTAATTTGAAAAACAGCCCGGGGACAGATTGGCTTTATCTTGTACCTGTTCTTTTAAACAAATATTGGCTGTGTCTCATCTGAAGAGGGAAGAGAAACCGTGGACGAAAAAAGCTCACTGTGGAACATTCTACAAATTCAAATCACGTCCAGTGAGTTTTTAAAAAGCAAAACGTGAAGTTGAATTGGCGTTTTATCTTAGTTTACGTCTTAGTTTTCAGTTTAAACTACACTTCTGTTTCTATTATTTCTAAGTTCTGGTTTGGTGCTTCTTTATTAAAGAAGCTTTGCACTTTTCCTCGACTCTTATTCTGGAAATCCCAAAGCAAAAAAAAGTGTCATCTTACTCTGAAAATCTGCATTTTATTCTGAAAATCCGTAAAGCGAAAAAACAGTATCTTATTCGGAAAATCCCCAAAGTAAAAAACAGTATCTTATTCTGAAAATCTGTATTTTACTCTGAAAATCCCCAAAGCAGAAAGTGGTATCTTATTGTGAAAATCCCCAAAGTAAAAAGTGGTATCTTATTCTGAAAATCCACAATGCAAAAAACAGTATCTTATTCTGAAAATCCTCAAATCTCAAAGCAGCATCTTATTCTGAAAATCCCACAGCAAAAAGTGGTATCTTATTCTGAAAAGCTCTACAGCAGAAAGCGGTATGTTATTCTGAAAATCCGTAAAGCAAAAAAACAGTATCTTATCCCAAAGTTAAAAAACGGCATCTTATTCTGAAAATACGTATCTTATTCTGAAAATCTGTAACACAAAAAACAGTATCTTCTTCTGAAAATCTGTATTTTATTCTGAAAATCCCCAAAGAAAAAGTGGTATCGTATTGTGAAAATCCCTAAAGTAAAAAACAGTATCTTATTCTGAAAATCTGTATTTTATTTTGAAAATTCCCAAAGCAGAAAGCGGTATCTTTTACTGAAAATCCGTAAAGCGAAAAAACTGTATCTTATTCTGAAAATCCCCAACGCAAAAAGTGGTATCTTATTCTGAAAATCCCCAAAGCAAAAAGCAGTATCTTATTCTGAAAATACCACAGCAAAAAGCAGTATCTTATTCTGAAAATCCCAAAGCAAAAAGCAGTATCTTATCCCAAAGTAAAAAAAATGGTATCTTATTCTGAAAATCCCAAAGCAATAAAGGGTATCTTATTCTGAAAATCTGTAACACAAAAAACAGTATCTTACTCTGAAAATCCGTATTTTATTCTGAAAATCCCCAACACAAAAAGCAGTATCTTATTCTGAAAATCTGTAACGCAAAAAACTGTATCTTATTCTGAAAAGCCGTATTTTATTCTGAAAATCCCCAACACAAAAAACTATCTCATTCTGAAAATCCCAAAGCAAAAAAGGGTATCTTATTCTGAAAATCTGTAACACAAAAAACAGTATCTTATTCTGAAAGTCCAAAGCAAAAAGCAGTGTTTTATTCTGAAAGTCCTAAAGTAAAAAGCAGTGTTTTATTCTGAAAGTCCTAAAGTAAAAAGCAGTGTTTTATTCTGAAAGTCCTAAAGTAAAAAGCAGTGTTTTATTGTGAAAATTTGTGTCTTATTCTGAAAGTCCCACAGGTCAGAGTGAAGTCTTATTCTACAATCCCCAACTCACAGCAGCGTTTTATTCTGAAGGTCCCAAATCACAAAGCTACATCTTATTGTGAAAATCCCAGAGCAAACACAGACAAATGTCAGAGTCGGAGCTCGGGGGGGTCAGACGAGAGGACGAGACGAGAAAGAATCAGGACTGAACCGGGATCGAGTGAAAACGTGCTGAAAAGAAACGAAAGAGAAAAGTTCTGTCCAATCTCCGTCCATCGCCATGGCAACAAAAGGAGGAAAAGTGTTTGTTTGCGGGTTATTTTTGGCTCCTCTCTTACCTTTTCTGTTACCGTTTTTTTCTCCACCAGCTTCATAAATCCGCCCCATCAGAAAACGACCGAGAAAAAACTACAGTTATGGTCCTGGAGACGCAATCGAACAAAACAAATGTGAAATCTCTGCTGATACTGAAATCATGAAATCGATTTTTAATTTGAATTCTAGATTTAGTCTGAGTGAAAAAAAAGTTCCTTCTGTTTTATTCATGATCTGATTCATGATATATACTTCTCTCCTCTGTCCTTTTGTCTCTGTCTTCTCGTCTCTCTCCTCTGTCCTCTCCCCTCTGTCCTTCTCTCCTCTGTCCCTCTCGTCTCCGTCCTCTCTCCTCTGTCCTCTCATCTCTGTCCCTCTCGTCTCCGTCCTCTCGTCTCTGTCCTCTCGTCCTCTCTCCTCTGTCCCTCTTGTCTCTCTCCTCTGTCCTCTCCTCTGTCCTCTCGTCTCTGTCCCTCTCCTCTGTCCTCTCGTCTCTGTCCTCTCTCCTCTGTCCTCTCTCCTCTCTCGTCTGTCCTCTCGTCTCTGTCCTCTCTCCTCTGTCCTCTCTCCTCTGTCCTCTCGTCTTCGTCCTTTCTCCTCTGTCCTCTCTCCTCTGTCCTCTCTCCTCTGTCCTCTCGTCTCCGTCCTCTCGTCTCCTCTCGTCTCCGTCCTCTCGTCTCTGTCCTCTCTCCTCTGTCCCTCTGTCCTCTCTCCTCTCTCCTCTCGTCTCTGTCCTCTCGTCTCTGTCCCTCTCGTCTTCGTCCTCTCTCCTCTGTCCTCTCGTCTCTGTCCTCTCGTCTCTGTCCTCTCGTCTCTGTCCCTCTCGTCTCTGTCCCTCTCGTCTTCGTCCTCTCTCCTCTGTCCTCTCGTCTCTGTCCTCTCGTCTCCGTCCTCTCTCCTCTGTCCTCTCGTTTTCGTCCTCTGTCCTCTCTCCTCTCTCGTCTCCGTCCTCTCGTCTCTGTCCTCTCGTCTCTGTCCTCTCTCCCGTCTTCAGTTCTGAGAGGAGCTCATTTGGACGGTGAAGTCCTCGGAGGAGGATCTGAGTCCTTGTTGGACTTAAGTGTTATTGACGGAGACATAAAAAGCCCCGTCAGGTCTAAATCCAGGATGAACCGGTTTAAGTCCGGGTTTATTCCTGGTCTCAGAGGGACTTTTAATCATCCTGAACCTGAAACTGAACCACAGACTTCATCCAACTGTCTGCCCCTCTGCTCCACCTGCTAGTCCTGGTGTAGTCCTGGTTTAGTCCTGGTCTAGTCCTGGTTTAGTTCTGGTTTGTCCTGGTCTAGTCCTGGTTTAGTCCTGCTTTAGTCCTGGTTCAGTCCTGGTCTAGTCCAGGTTTAGTCCAGGTTTAGTCCTGGTCTAGTCCTGGTCTAGTCCTGGTCTAGTCCTGGTTTAGTCCTGGTTTAGTCCTGGTTTACTCCTGGTTTAGTCCTGCTTTAGTCCTGGTCTAGTCCTGGTTTAGTCCTGCTTTAGTCCTGGTTCAGTCCTGGTCTAGTCCAGGTTTAGTCCAGGTTTAGTCCTGGTCTAGTCCTGGTCTAGTCCTGGTCTAGTCCTGGTTTAGTCCTGGTTTAGTCCTGGTTTAGTCCTGGTCTAGTCCTGGTCTAGTCCTGGTCTAGTCCAGGTCTGGTCCTGGTCTAGTCCTGGTTTAGTCCTGGTTTAGTCCTGGTCTAGTTCAGGCTTAGTCCTGGTCTAGTCCTGGTCTAGTCCTGGTCTAGTCCTGGTTTAGTCCTGGTTTAGTCCTGGTCTAGTTCAGGCTTAGTCCAGGTTCAGTCCTGGTCTAATCCTGGTCTAGTCCTGGTCTAGTTCTGGTTTAGTCCTGGTTTAGTCCTGGTCTAGTTCAGGCTTAGTCCAGGTTCAGTCCTGGTCTAGTCCTGGTCTAGTCCTGGTTTAGTCCTGCTTTAGTCCTGCTTTAGTCCTGGTTTAGTCCTGGTTTAGTCCTGGTCTAGTCCTGGTCTAGTCCTGGTTTAGTCCTGGTTTACTCCTGGTTTAGTCCTGGTTTAGTCCTGGTCTAGTCCTGGTCTAGTCCTGGTCTAGTCCTGGTCTAGTCCTGGTTTAGTCCTGCTTTAGTCCTGCTTTAGTCCTGGTTTAGTCCTGGTTTAGTCCTGGTCTAGTCCTGGTCTAGTCCTGGTTTAGTCCTGGTTTACTCCTGGTTTAGTCCTGGTTTAGTCCTGGTTTAGTCCTGGTCTAGTCCTGGTCTAGTCCTGGTCTAGTCCTGCTTTAGTCCTGCTTTAGTCCTGCTTTAGTCCTGGTTTAGTCCTGGTTTAGTCCTGGTCTAGTCCTGGTCTAGTCCTGGTTTAGTCCTGGTCTAGTCCTGGTCTAGTCCAGGTTTAGTCCTGGTCTAGTCCTGGTTTAGTCCTGGTTCAGTCCTGGTTCAGTCCTGGTTTAGTCCTGGTTTAGTCCTGCTTTAGTCCTGGTTTAGTCCTGGTTCTCTCAGTTCTTCTTCTGTTTTTAGATCAAACGTCTCTTTGTAGTCCGCCCCCTCCTGGTCCCGCCCCCTCGCCGTCCCCGAGGTCCGAGCAGCGACCAGGAGGGGGGCGGGACTTTGCTTTGATGTTCGGGTTCATCGATCACGTGACCCTGAGCGCGGCGCCTGATTGGCCGACGGGTCCCGTGGGACAGACGCAGGGGGAGAGTTCAGGAGCGCCGGAATTATCACAGAACAAAGAGTTTTTAATCAGAGGAAACGAGCCGCAGGCGTTTATCGAGAACCGCCGGCAACACGCCGCTTTCAACAACGCTGCGCTCTGATTGGTCAAATCACCTGTCAGTCAAATATCTCGAACAGAAGAGGCTCAAACATGAACAAACATCTACAGTTTTCTCACAATCCGATACGAGTCTTTGATACATCCCCAACCGAACAGCTAGACCAATCACGTTTAAGCCCAGAGCGGGATTCAAACCACCGACCAATCACGCTTAAGCCGAGAGCGGGATTCAAACCACCGACCAATCACGTTTAAGCCCAGAGCGGGATTCAAACCACCGACCAATCACGTTTAAGCCGAGAGCGGGATTCAAACCACCGACCAATCACGTTTAAGCCGAGAGCGGGATTCAAACCACCGACCAATCACGTTTAAGCCCAGAGTGGGATTCAAACCACCTACCAATCACGTTTAAGTCGAGAGCGGGATTCAAACCACCGACCAATCACGTTTAAGTCGAGCGTGGGATTCAAACCACCGACCAATCACGTTTAAGCCCAGAGCGGGATTCAAACCACCGACCAATCACGTTTAAGCTGAGAGTGGGATTCAAACCACCGACCAATCACGTTTAAGCCCAGAGCGGGATTCAAACCACCGACCAATCACGTTTAAGCCCAGAGTGGGATTCAAACCACCGACCAATCACGTTTAATCCGAGAGCGGGATTCAAACCACCGACCAATCACGTTTAAGTCGAGCGTGGGATTCAAACCACCGACCAATCACGTTTAAGTCGAGCGTGGGATTCAAACCACCGACCAATCACGTTTAAGCCGAGAGCGGGATTCAAACCACCGACCAATCACGTTTAAGCCCAGAGTGGGATTCAAACCACCTACCAATCACGTTTAAGTCGAGAGCGGGATTCAAACCACCGACCAATCACGTTTAAGTCGAGCGTGGGATTCAAACCACCGACCAATCACGTTTAAGCTGAGAGTGGGATTCAAACCACCGACCAATCACGTTTAAGCCGAGAGTGGGATTCAAACCACCGACCAATCACGTTTAAGTCGAGAGCTTTAATTTTGATTAAAAATAATTTAATTCAGAATAAAAATGAATTCCGCTTTAAAAAAAAGACCATGTACATCAGGGAACAGCCAAACTCCAGCTGAAAATGGACTTGGTTTAGTCCTGGTCTAGTCCTGGTTTAGTCCTGGTCTAGTCCTGGTTTAGTCCTGGTCTAGTCCTGGTTTAGTCCTGTTTAATTTTTTTTTTATTATACATTATTTTATTTTACTTTTATTTTATTTATTTTATTCACTGTTTATTCATTCATTCATTCTTCTTCCGCTTTTTCCATTACTGGGTCGCGGGGGCAGCAGTCCAAGCAGATCAGCTGCCCAGAACACAATGCACCAGCCCCCATTGCTGTGTAAACTCGAAGGAGAATAATCTAATTCTGAACTATTTAAATCAGAACAATTCATTCGGAACAATTCATTCAGAATTAAAAATCATGTAAACGTGGCCAGTGTCGCTCTGCAAACCCAAATGTGGTTTTAGTCCAGACCGGGGCCTTGTCCAGCTCCCGAGCCACAGGAAACTCTATCTTATTCTGAAAATCCCCAACGCAAGAAACTCTACCTTATTCTGAAAATCCCCAACGCAAAAAACTGTATCTTATTCTGAAAATCCCCAACGCAAAAAACTGTATCTTATTCTGAAAATCCCCAACGCAAAAAACTGTATCTTATTCTGAAAATCCCCAACGCAAAAAACTGTATCTTATTCTGAAAATCCCCAACGCAAAAAACTGTGTCTTATTCTGAAAATCCCCAACGCAAAAAACTGTATCTTATTCTGAAAATCCCCAACGCAAAAAACTGTATCTTATTCTGAAAATCCCCAACGCAAAAAACTGTATCTTATTCTGAAAATCCCCAACGCACTTTAAAAATAGCACACGGTGACCAAAGTGCTACAGAACATATTTAAATACAAACAGCTGCTCGGGAGGAGGAGCTCAGGAGGAGGAGCTCAGGAGGAGCTGCTCAGGAGGAGCTCAGGAGGAGCTGCTCAGGAGGAGCTGCTCAGGAGGAGGAGCTCAGGAGGAGGAGCTCAGGAGGAGGAGCTCAGGAGGAGGAGCTCAGGAGGAGCTGCTCAGGAGGAGGAGCTCAGGAGGAGCTGCTCAGGAGGAGCTCAGGAGGAGCTGCTCAGGAGGAGCTGCTCAGGAGGAGGAGCTCAGGAGGAGGAGCTCAGGAGGAGGAGCTCAGGAGGAGGAGCTCAGGAGGAGCTGCTCAGGAGGAGGAGCTCAGGAGGAGCTGCTCAGGAGGAGCTGCTCAGGAGCTCAGGAGGAGGAGCTCAGGAGGAGCTCAGGAGGAGGAGCTCAGGAGGAGGAGCTCAGGAGTATGAGGAGGAGGAGCTCAGGAGGAGCTCAGGAGGAGCTGCTCAGTATGAGGAGAAGGAGCTCAGTAACAGGTAAAAACAGAAGTGGTTTAAAGTGGATGGTGAAGTGCGGCAGGTGGACGGAGGATAAAATGGAGTGATGTTCTCATATGTTCTGGACGAGCTGCAGTCGGGCGTCTCTGTAGAGTCTGTGGACGTTTAACAGATCCTCAGGTTCTCACACAAAGATCTGGTTTCGTCTCATTCTGGTTTTCCTGTAGAGCTCCAGATGTTCTCCTGATATGAGCGGCGAACACGTTAAGGCTTTATTTCACTGTAATAATGTGATGTTATCGGAGTCTCCTGAGGCCATCACCTTCCTTCTGTTAATTACTCTCCCGACGAGGCTCTTTTCACTCGCACAAAGCCCAGCGCTCCGCTCACTCTCAAGAGAAAAACTGTTCAACACGACGACGAACAAACGCGTGAACTCCAGGATTATTCTGGACTTATTCTGGACTTATCCTGGAGTTATCCTGGAGTTATCCTGGAGTTATCCTGGAGTTATCCTGGAGTTATTCTGGAGTTATCCTGGAGTTATCCTGTTAACACTGGAACAAAGACATTTACAGAGAAATGTCCTTAAATGTGTCATCTGAAGTTTCTCTCGACAGGAGGTGTCAGAAATATGAAAAATCAGATCGACTCGATACTAAAACGACTAAACCAGTGTCGAGTGTGTTTTCTGTCTAAAGTCTGATCGCTGTGTGTGTGTGTGTCAAAGTTTATTTATTTATTTTATTCATTTTATTTTTATTATATATTATTTTACTTTAATTTATTTTATTCCCTGTTTAATTAATTAATGTATTTTATTATTTTAATGATATATTATTTTATTTTGCTTTACTTTATTTTCATTTATTTTATTTTATTTACTGTTTTATTTTTTATTTTTTTATTATATATTATTTTATTTTACTTTATTTTTTATTATATATTATTTTCTTTTACTTTAATTTATTTTATTCCCTGTTTAATTAATTAATGTATTTTATTATTTTAATTATATATTATTTTATTTTAATTTATTTTATTTTATTTGCTGTTTATTTTATTTATTTATTATATATTATTTTATTTTACTTTAATGTATTTTATTCCCTGTTTACTTAATTTATTTTATTATATATTATTTTATTTTGCTTTACTTTATTTTCATTTATTTTATTTATTCACTGTTTATTTTATTTATTTTTTATTATATATTATTTTATTTTACTTTACTTTATTTTAATTTCATTCATTCATTCATTCATTTTCTTTCGCTTTTCCATTTTCTGGGTCGCGGGGGCAGCAGTCCAAGCAGTGTTCTGCTGCCCAGAACACAATGCACCAGCCCCCATGAATCCTTCCACAGGTGGTGGGTCCACAGGAGGACGGCTCACGTCACAACGGGTCCTGATGTATCTTCTGCCATGGAGGCTACCAGTGTCCGCAGACACTGGGGGCGAGGTGGGGTTAAGTGTCTTGCCCAAGGACACAACAGCAGCGCTCATCTGTGGGAGCTGGGATCACATGCGGTCAAGAGCGGGATTTATTTTAATTTATTTTATTTTATTCACTGTTTTATTTATTTTTTTATTATATATTATTTTATTTTACTTTATTTTTATTTTATTTTTTATTATATATTATTTTATTTTACTTTATTTTATTTTATTTTTTATTATATATTATTTTATTTTAATTTATTTAATTAATTTATTTATTTGGGGCAAGTAACCAATTTACATTGTTTTAAAAGTGCAATAACAGAAATAAACAGATTCAGGTGTTTTTGTCTCTTTGGATAAACAGATTTAAAAACATTCCCCTCCATCTTAAACATCTGGAAAGACGACTGTTACTACGGCGATTAACAAAACAAAACTGAAGACAGCAGTGGTTTTCACCCCAAAAACACTCAAATATGATTAGAACTCCTGTAAGATCTCGACAAAGAAACGACGGTGCTTCTCACTGCGAGGGAGTCCCAAGTGACAAAAGCTTCTGTGACGATCTGAAATCACGTGAACGTTTGTGGTTCTCGCAGCAAAGTATTTTACTGTTGTTACATCCTGACCGAGGGGAAACCTGGGCGCAACATTTAAAGGAAAAATCCCAAAAACCACCAGCAAACTCACAGGAACTACACATTCAACTGTTTATTTAAACTTGGGCTAGACCAGGACTAAACTTGGGCTAGACCAGGACTAAACGTCGGGTCCCCTCGGGTTCCCTCGGGTTCCCTCGAGTTCCCTCAGGTCGAGGTTTAGTCCAGGTTTAGTCCAGGTTTAGACCAGGTTTAGACCAGGGTTAGACCAGGTTTAGTCCAGGTTTAGACCAGGTTTAGACCAGGGTAAGACCAGGTTTAGTCCAGGTTTAGACCAGGTTTAGACCAGGTTTAGTCCAGATTTAGTCCAGGTTTAGACCAGGTTTAGACCAGGTTTAGACCAGGTTTAGTCCAGGTTTAGACCAGGTTTAGACCAGGTTTAGACCAGGTTTAGACCAGGTTTAGTCCAGGTTTAGACCAGGTTTAGTCCAGGTTTAGACCAGGTTTAGACCAGGTTTAGACCAGGTTTAGACCAGGTTTAGACCAGGTTTAGACCAGGTTTAGTCCAGGTTTAGTCCAGGTTTAGACCAGGTTTAGTCCAGGTTTAGTCCAGGTTTGGACCAGGTTTAGACCAGGTTTAGACCAGGTTTAGACCAGGTTTAGACCAGGTTTAGACCAGGTTTAGTCCAGGTTTAGACCAGGTTTAGACCAGGTTTAGACCAGGTTTAGTCCAGGTTTAGACCAGGTTTAGACCAGGTTTAGACCAGGTTTAGACCAGGTTTAGACCAGGTTTAGACCAGGTTTAGTCCAGGTTTAGACCAGGTTTAGTCCAGGTTTAGTCCAGGTTTAGACCAGGTTTAGACCAGGTTTAGACCAGGTTTAGTCCAGGTTTGGACCAGGTTTAGACCAGGTTTAGACCAGGTTTAGACCAGGTTTAGACCAGGTTTAGACCAGGTTTAGACCAGGTTTAGTCCAGATTTAGTCCAGGTTTAGACCAGGTTTAGACCAGGTTTAGACCAGGTTTAGTCCAGGTTTAGACCAGGTTTAGACCAGGTTTAGACCAGGTTTAGACCAGGTTTAGTCCAGGTTTAGACCAGGTTTAGTCCAGGTTTAGTCCAGGTTTAGACCAGGTTTAGACCAGGTTTAGACCAGGTTTAGACCAGGTTTAGACCAGGTTTAGTCCAGGTTTAGTCCAGGTTTAGACCAGGTTTAGACCAGGTTTAGACCAGGTTTAGACCAGGTTTAGTCCAGGTTTAGACCAGGTTTAGACCAGGTTTAGACCAGGTTTAGTCCAGGTTTAGACCAGGTTTAGACCAGGTTTAGACCAGGTTTAGACCAGGTTTAGACCAGGTTTAGTCCAGGTTTAGACCAGGTTTAGACCAGGTTTAGACCAGGTTTAGACCAGGTTTAGACCAGGTTTAGACCAGGTTTAGTCCAGGTTTAGACCAGGTTTAGTCCAGGTTTAGACCAGGTTTAGACCAGGTTTAGACCAGGTTTAGACCAGGTTTAGACCAGGTTTAGACCAGGTTTAGTCCAGGTTTAGTCCAGGTTTAGACCAGGTTTAGTCCAGGTTTAGTCCAGGTTTGGACCAGGTTTAGACCAGGTTTAGACCAGGTTTAGACCAGGTTTAGACCAGGTTTAGACCAGGTTTAGTCCAGGTTTAGACCAGGTTTAGACCAGGTTTAGACCAGGTTTAGTCCAGGTTTAGACCAGGTTTAGACCAGGTTTAGACCAGGTTTAGACCAGGTTTAGACCAGGTTTAGACCAGGTTTAGTCCAGGTTTAGACCAGGTTTAGTCCAGGTTTAGTCCAGGTTTAGACCAGGTTTAGACCAGGTTTAGACCAGGTTTAGTCCAGGTTTGGACCAGGTTTAGACCAGGTTTAGACCAGGTTTAGACCAGGTTTAGACCAGGTTTAGACCAGGTTTAGACCAGGTTTAGTCCAGATTTAGTCCAGGTTTAGACCAGGTTTAGACCAGGTTTAGACCAGGTTTAGTCCAGGTTTAGACCAGGTTTAGACCAGGTTTAGACCAGGTTTAGACCAGGTTTAGTCCAGGTTTAGACCAGGTTTAGTCCAGGTTTAGTCCAGGTTTAGACCAGGTTTAGACCAGGTTTAGACCAGGTTTAGACCAGGTTTAGACCAGGTTTAGTCCAGGTTTAGTCCAGGTTTAGACCAGGTTTAGACCAGGTTTAGACCAGGTTTAGACCAGGTTTAGTCCAGGTTTAGACCAGGTTTAGACCAGGTTTAGACCAGGTTTAGTCCAGGTTTAGACCAGGTTTAGACCAGGTTTAGACCAGGTTTAGACCAGGTTTAGACCAGGTTTAGACCAGGTTTAGTCCAGGTTTAGACCAGGTTTAGACCAGGTTTAGACCAGGTTTAGTCCAGGTTTAGTCCAGGTTTAGTCCAGGTTTAGTCCAGGTTCCACCTTCAGCCTGGGCTGCAGAGGACGTGGAGGCTCCAGCCCCTCCAGAGAATATGTCTGTTATTTTAGAACATTTTGCAGCTATAGTGAGATTTTTTCATCTTTTTCTGCCGCTTCTTACATTTAGACAAACTTTATTGATCCACAAGGGAAATTATTCGGGTCCAGTCGCTCACTCATCAAATATAAAATATAACAAAGGGGAACAAAAATAGATGGAATAGCACAAAAAGAGCGAGAGATCGACATAATTATAAAAATAATAATAAGTGTACACACTGGTCATGTTGCTCTGTCACAGATTTGACCACGATGAGCCCCCCCCGCCCTTCCCCCCACGCTTCACTATTGATACATTTTGTTGAAAATCTATGAAAGTTTGAGTATTTAAACGAGAGAGAAGTGTGAGAAAACGTTAATTCCAGTGTGAGAAAAGTGTATAATGTGTGTGGTGAGGCGTTTACAGACTTATAACATGTAGAATAATTGTAAACTATAAAGTTGTCCTACTTCGCGGAATTCTCTTATTGCAGGTTATTTCTGGAACCTAACCCCCGCGATAAACGAGAGACCACTGTATGTACAAATCAGAATAAAATAGAAAAATAAGTCATAAAATATCAAATCACAGCTATATACAAGTTGTAGGATACGGAAGTCGACGGAGGACATATTGATAAGCTTCCGTGTTATCCCGAGATCTCGAGAAAACAACTGAAACCTCTACGGCCACGTTATGACAGGCTGACTCAGGTTTAGTCCAGGTTCGCCCCTATTCGACTTTAAAAATAATCTCACTCCAAAAGCCCAGATTTGCCATGTCTAACAGACCCCCCTCTTGGTAGATCTCGGCGCACCATCAACCTCAAAAGTAGATCTCGGCGCACCATCAACCTCAAAAGTAGATCTCGGCGCACCATCAACCTCAAAAGTAGATCTCGGCGCACCATCAACCTCAAAAGTAGATCTCGGCGCACCATCAACCTCAAAAGTAGATCTCGGCGCACCATCAACCTCAAAAGTAGATCTCGGCGCACCATCAACCTCAAAATAGATCTATCTTGGCGCACCATCAACCTCAAAAGTAGATCTTGGCGCACCATCAACCTCAAAAGTAGATCTTGGCGCACCATCAACCTCAAAAGTAGATCTATCTTGGCGCACCATCAACCTCAAAATAGATCTATCTTGGCGCACCATCAACCTCAAAAGTAGATCTTGGCGCACCATCAACCTCAAAAGTAGATCTCGGCGCACCATCAACCTCAAAATAGATCTATCTTGGCGCACCATCAACCTCAAAAGTAGATCTTGGCGCACCATCAACCTCAAAAGTAGATCTTGGCGCACCATCAACCTCAAAAGTAGATCTCGGCGCACCATCAACCTCAAAAGTAGATCTCGGCGCACCATCAACCTCAAAAATAGATCTTGGCGCACCATCAACCTCAAAAGTAGATCTCGGCGCACCATCAACCTCAAAAGTAGATCTCGGCGCACCATCAACCTCAAAAGTAGATCTCGGCGCACCATCAACCTCAAAAGTAGATCTCGGTTAAAAACCCTGTTCTAGAGCCGATGTTTATAGTTGGATCAGGCGATTCAAGGATGGTAGGGAAGAGCTTAAAGATGACCCAAGAGAAGAATTTTGAAAAATACCGTGACATCAATACCGCCCAGCTCTAGCTCCTAGGACTGTCGGCCAACCGGGAAAATGCCCGGTATGCCCGATTACCAGTCCAGGCCTGGCGTATATGAGTCCAATTGCTCTCACACTCCAGATCGTTCTAAAGCTTCACTTCCTGATTCTCGGACAATAAAACGCTTCATAACGAGCTGCAGACGGAACACCGTGGACTTATTTGGACTTCAGGAGCTGATTTTCCATCTGTACCGACACATTTTACTCAAACAGACGGGGAAACAGCAGCTTTAAGTGCGGCGGCAGCGGCGAAAAAGAGCAAAGTCTGATTTCTTACCTTTTAGTGGATAATGGACGGGAGGACGGAGAGATCGGGAGAGGAGAGGAGGACGGAGAGATCAGGCGGTCGTCGCAGAAGAGGAGAGAGAGAAGAGGAGAGACATTTATTAGAGGCAGACTCTTATCGCTGATGACAGATTTATGAAAAGTGTCCGTTTGCGGTGAGGACGGGTTTGGAAAATCAGATTAAACCAGAAGTGTTTTACGACTCTGCTGAGGAGCACACTCGAGTTGTTCTTCTGATGGAGCGTCAGGAGTGTCCACGATCAGACTCGAAAAACGGGAAGATCGTGTGAGGCGTGAGGAGTGTCTCGTCGATTATTATGATTAGTAGTAGTGGAAGTTCCTATGGCGACCGTTTTATCGTTTAAACACTAAAGCGACATTCAGACTGCATCCTGAAGTGACCCACACTAAACCAGGTCTAAACCAGGTCTAAACCAGGTCTAAACCAGGTCTAAACCAGGTCTAAACCAGGTCTAAACCAGGTCTAAACCAGGTCTAAACCAGGACTAAACCAGGTCTAAACCAGGTCTAAACCAGGTCTAAACCTGGTCTAAACCAGGTCTAAACCAGGACTAAACCAGGTCTAAACCAGGTCTAAACCAGGACTAAACCAGGACTAAACCAGGTTTAAACCAGGACTAAACCAGGACTAAACCAGGTCTAAACCAGGTCTAAACCAGGTCTAAACCAGGACTAAACCAGGTCTAAACCAGGTCTAAACCAGGACTAAACCAGGTCTAAACCAGGACTAAACCAGGACTAAACCAGGACTAAACCAGGTCTAAACCAGGTCTAAACCAGGACTAAACCAGGACTAAACCAGCTTTAAACCAAGACTAAACCAGGTCTAAACCAGGTCTAAACCAGGTCTAAACCAGGTCTAAACCAGGACTAAACCAGGTCTAAACCAGGACTAAACCAGGTCTAAACCAGGTCTAAACCAGGACTAAACCAGGACTAAACCAGGTCTAAACCAGGTCTAAACCAGGTCTAAACCAGGACTAAAGCAGGACTAAACCAGCTTTAAACCAAGACTAAATCAGGTCTAAACCAGGTCTAAACCAGGTCTAAACCAGGACTAAACCAGGTCTAAACCAGGTCTAAAGCAGGACTAAACCAGGACTAAACCAGCTTTAAACCAAGACTAAACCAGGTCTAAACCAGGTCTAAACCAGGTCTAAACCAGGACTAAACCAGGTCTAAACCAGGTCTAAAGCAGGACTAAACCAGGTCTAAACCAGGTCTAAACCAGGACTAAACCAGGTCTAAACCAGGACTAAACCAGGTCTAAAGCAGGACTAAACCAGGTCTAAACCAGGACTAAACCAGGTCTAAAGCAGGACTAAACCAGGTCTAAACCAGGACTAAACCAGGTCTAAACCAGGACTAAACCAGGACTAAACCAGGTCTAAACCAGGTCTAAACCAGGACTAAACCAGGTCTAAACCTGGTCTAAACCAGGACTAAACCAGGACTAAACCAGGACTAAACCAGGTCTAAACCAGGACTAAACCAGGTCTAAACCAGGTCTAAACCAGGACTAAACCAGGTCTAAACCAGGACTAAACCTGGTCTAAACCAGGCCTAAACCAGGACTAAACCAGGTCTAAATCAGGTCTAAACCAGGACTAAACCAGGTCTGAACCAGGTCTAAACCAGGTCTAAACCAGGACTAAACCAGGTCTAAACCAGGACTAAACCAGGACTAGACCAGGACTAAACCAGGACTAAACCAGGACTAGACCAGGTAGACCAGGTCTAAACCAGGTCTAAACCAGGACTAAACCAGGACTAGACCAGGACTAAACCAGGACTAAACCAGGACTAGACCAGGACTAAACCAGGACTAAACCAGGACTAGACCAGGTAGACCAGGTCTAAACCAGGACTAAACCAGGTCTAAACCAGGACTAAACCAGGACTAAACCAGGACTAAACCAGGACTAGACCAGGTCTAAACCAGGACTAAACCAGGTCTGAACCAGGTCTGAACCAGGACTAAACCAGGACTGAACCAGGACTAAATCAGGTCTAAACCAGGTCTAAACCAGGTCTAAACCTGGACTAAACCAGGACTAAACCAGAACTAAACCAGAACTAAACCAGATATCGCTAAACTCTAAAATCTCCGTAAATACTCCAAATGACGCCAGAGTCCAGTGGGTGAGTAAATAACGTTGCATTTAGGATTCCGGAACACTTCCTCAGACTCTCTTCACGTTCGCTCCAGACACACAAACTTTCTTCTCGTCACACCAAAACTGTGAAGTCCGAGTCAGCGAAGCCCCGAGCGATCCCACGACTCTCCGCACCAACGCGACTCTCCGCACCAACGCGACTCTCCGCACCAACAAGACTCTCCGCACCAACGCGACTCTCCGCACCAACAAGACTCTCCGCACCAACGCGACTCTCCGCACCAACAAGACTCTCCGCACCAACAAGACTCTCCGCACCAACAAGACTCTCCGCACCAACACGTTCATTTGTACGGACGTTACTGCCTTTGCCTCACGAAATGCCAACGCCAAAAACCTTCTGCTTCTCTTTGTACATGTTTACAGTCCATCACACCTCTCCTCTCTTCCTCTCCTCTCTCCTTCTTCCTCTCCTCTTTTCTCTCCCCTCTCCTTCCTCTCTCCTCTCCTTCTTCTCTCCTTCCTCTCTCCTCTCCTCTCCTCCCGCTCTCCTCTCCTTCCTCTCTCCTCTCCTTCCTCTCTCCTTCCTCTCTCCTTCCTCTCTCCTCTCCTTCCTCTCTCCTCTCCTTCCTCTCTCCTCTCCTTCCTCTCTCCTCTCCTCCCTCTCTCCTCTCCTTCCTCTCTCCTCTCCTTCCTCTCTCCTCTCCTCCCTCTCTCCTCTCCTTCCTCTCTCCTCTCCTCCCTCTCTCCTTCCTCTCTCCTCTCCTTCCTCTCTCCTCTCCTTCCTCTCTCCTCTCTCCTCTCCTCCCTCTCTCCTTCCTCTCTCCTCTCCTCCCTCTCTCCTTCCTCTCTCTCCTCTCCTCCGCTTTCCTCTACTCTCTCCCTCTGTTCTTTCCTCCCTCTCTCCTCTCCTCCCTCTCTTCTCTCCTCCAGTCTCTTCCTCTTTCCTCCCTCTCTTCTCTCCTTTCGCCTCTCCTCTCTTCCTTTCCTTCCTCTCTCCTCTCCTCCCTCTCTCCTCCATCCCTCTGTTCCTCCTCTCTCTTGTACACGTTTGTCATCCATCACCCCCCCTCTCTCTCTCTCTCTCTCCTCTGTGTGCCAAATAAACACTCCTCCTGTGTTCCATCTCTCCATTCCTCCCTCTCCCTTTCGTACAGTAAATTCTTCCTCTCATTTGTAGTACAGGTCATCCCTCTTTCCTCCTTTCCTCCCTCTCCCTCTCTCTCTCTCTTTTAACAGTACTTGACTCCCTCATCCCTCGTTCTGCTCCAAGCTCTGCTCATGTCACTCCTTCTTTCTCTCCCTCTTTTTCTCCCTCTCTTTCTCCTCTAGAGTACACATCATCCCCCTCTCCTTCTCTCTGCTCCACACCCTGCTCACGTTCTCTCTCTCCCTCTTTCTCTCCCTGTCTCTTTACTCTCTCTCTCGCTCTCACTCCTCTTTAGTACATGTCAAACCCCCTCTCTCCATCCTTCTCTCTCCCCCTCTCCCTCCCTCCCTCCCTCCCTCCTCTCTCTCCTCCCTCCCTCTCTCCTCTCTCTCTCCTCCCTCCTCCCTCCCTCCCTCCCTCCTCTCTCCCTCCCTCCCTCCCTCCTCTCTCCCTCCCTCCCTCCCTCCTCCTTCTCTCTCTCTCTCCTCTCCCTCTCTCTCCTCCCTCCCTCCTTCCCTCCCTCCTCTCTCCTCCCTCCTCTCTCCTCTCTCCCTCCCTCCCCTCCCCTCTCCTCCCTCCCTCCCTCCTCTCTCCCTCCTCTCTCCTCCCTCCCTCCTCTCTCCCTCTCCTCTCCCTCTCTCTTCTCTCTCCTCCCTCTCTCTCTCCCCCTCTCTCTCTCTTTCTCTCCTCTCTCTTCTCTCTCCTCCCTCTCTCTCCCTCCTCTCGTTCGGAGTGATCATCACTCCATCTGTTGAAGGACATTTGCATAAGAACAAACGACCGTAAAGAGAAAACATGCAGAGACATCACTTCATCTACAGGAGAGAGGGAGGAGAGGAGGAGAGAGGAGAGGAGAGAAGAGAGAGGAGGAGAGAGGGAGAGAGGAGAGGAGAGAGGAGGAGGAGAGGAGAGGAGAGAGGGAGAGGAGGAGAGAGGAGGAGAGGAGGAGAGAGGAGGAGAGGAGGAGAGAGGGAGAGAGGAGAGGAGGAGGAGAGGAGAGGAGGAGGAGAGGAGGAGGAGGAGAGGAGGAGAGGAGAGGAGGAGAGGAGAGAGGAGAGGAGAGGAGAGAGGAGGAGGAGGAGGAGGAGAGGAGAGAGGAGGAGGAGGAGAGGAGAGGAGAGGAGAGGAGGAGGAGAGGAGAGGAGGAGGAGAGAAGAGGAGAGGAGGAGGAGAGGAGGAGAGAGGAGGAGAGGAGGAGCAGAGTAGGAGAGAGGAGGAGGAGAGAGGAGAGAGGAGAGGAGGAGAGAGGAGGAGAGGAGAGGAGAGAGGAGGAGAGAGGAGAGAGGAGGAGGAGAGAGGAGGAGAGGAGGAGAGGAGGAGGAGAGAGGAGAGGAGAGGAGAGGAGGAGAGGAGGAGGAGGAGAGAGGAGAGGAGAGGAGGAGAGGAGACCAGGACCAGACAAAAACTAGACCAAGACCAGAATCAGAATCATTTTTGTATAAAAATTTTGCACAAATGACATTTCCAGATGAATAAAAAAACCTAAATGATTTCAGAAAACAAAACATCACAACCCAAACCAAATAATCAATATGAATATTCATGAATAATATTGATTATATATCAATATTAATATTCAATATTAATATTGAAGAACATTATTGATGTTTGTGATTAATTTAAAAAGTTGAATATTCATGAACAACGTTCGTGCGTCAGACGTCTCCATGACGCTGATGTTTCCTGCAGATGGACGTCCAAGTGGACTCATCGTCAAACGGAATTTACACGACATTTAGTCCAGAACTGGTGTTGGAGCGACGCAATATCGACGTGATCTGCACGTCCAGAAGACGCCTAAAGTTCAGAACGTCCAGAAGACGCCTAAAGTTCAGAACGTCCAGAAGACGCCTAAAGTTCAGAACGTCCAGAAGACGCCTAAAGTTCAGAGCGTCCAGAAGACGCCTAAAGTTCAGAACGTCCAGAAGACGCCTAAAGTTCAGAACGTCCAGAAGACGTCTAAAGTTCAGAACGTCCAGAAGACGCCTAAAGTTCAGAGCGTCCAGAAGACGCCTAAAGTTCAGAACGTCCAGAAGACGCCTAAAGTTCAGAACGTCCAGAAGACGTCTAAAGTTCAGAACGTCCAGAAGACGCGTAAAGTTCAGAACGTCCAGAAGACGCGTAAAGTTCAGAACGTCCAGAAGACGCGTAAAGTTCAGAACGTCCAGAAGACGTCTAAAGTTCAGAACGTCCAGAAGACGCCTAAAGTTCAGAACGTCCAGAAGACGCCTAAAGTTCAGAACGTCCAGAAGACGCCTAAAGTTCAGAACGTCCAGAAGACGTCTAAAGTTCAGAACGTCCAGAAGACGCCTAAAGTTCAGAACGTCCAGAAGACGCCTAAAGTTCAGAACGTCCAGAAGACGCCTAAAGTTCAGAACGTCCAGAAGACGTCTAAAGTTCAGAACGTCCAGAAGACGTCTAAAGTTCAGAACGTCCAGAAGACGTCTAAAGTTCAGAACGTCCAGAAGACGTCTAAAGTTCAGAACGTCCAGAAGACGCGTAAAGTTCAGAACGTCCAGAAGACGCCTAAAGTTCAGAACGTCCAGAAGACGCCTAAAGTTCAGAACGTCCAGAAGACGCCTAAAGTTCAGAACGTCCAGAAGACGTCTAAAGTTCAGAACGTCCAGAAGACGCCTAAAGTTCAGAACGTCCAGAAGACGCCTAAAGTTCAGAACGTCCAGAAGACGTGTAAAGTTCAGAACGTCCAGAAGACGTCTAAAGTTCAGAACGTCCAGAAGACGTGTAAAGTTCAGAACGTCCAGAAGACGTCTAAAGTTCAGAACGTCCAGAAGACGTCTAAAGTTCAGAACGTCCAGAAGACGCCTAAAGTTCAGAACGTCCAGAAGACGTGTAAAGTTCAGAACGTCCAGAAGACGTCTAAAGTTCAGAACGTCCAGAAGACGTGTAAAGTTCAGAACGTCCAGAAGACGTCTAAAGTTCAGAACGTCCAGAAGACGTGTAAAGTTCAGAACGTCCAGAAGACGCCTAAAGTTCAGAACGTCCAGAAGACGCCTAAAGTTCAGAACGTCCAGAAGACGTGTAAAGTTCAGAACGTCCAGAAGACGTCTAAAGTTCAGAACGTCCAGAAGACGTCTAAAGTTCAGAACGTCCAGAAGACGCGTAAAGTTCAGAACGTCCAGAAGACGTGTAAAGTTCAGAACGTCCAGAAGACGTCTAAAGTTCAGAACGTCCAGAAGACGTGTAAAGTTCAGAACGTCCAGAAGACGTGTAAAGTTCAGAACGTCCAGAAGACGTCTAAAGTTCAGAACGTCCAGAAGACGCCTAAAGTTCAGAACGTCCAGAAGACGTCTAAAGTTCAGAACGTCCAGAAGACGCGTAAAGTTCAGAACGTCCAGAAGACGCCTAAAGTTCAGAACGTCCAGAAGACGTCTAAAGTTCAGAACGTCCAGAAGACGTGTAAAGTTCAGAACGTCCAGAAGACGTCTAAAGTTCAGAACGTCCAGAAGACGTCTAAAGTTCAGAACGTCCAGAAGACGCCTAAAGTTCAGAACGTCCAGAAGACGTCTAAAGTTCAGAACGTCCAGAAGACGCCTAAAGTTCAGAACGTCCAGAAGACGCCTAAAGTTCAGAACGTCCAGAAGACGTGTAAAGTTCAGAACGTCCAGAAGACGTCTAAAGTTCAGAACGTCCAGAAGACGCCTAAAGTTCAGAACGTCCAGAAGACGCCTAAAGTTCAGAACGTCCAGAAGACGTCTAAAGTTCAGAACGTCCAGAAGACGTCTAAAGTTCAGAACGTCCAAAAGACGTCTAAAGTTCAGAACGTCCAGAAGACGTGTAAACCAGTGGCGGCTGGTGAAATAAATCTTGGTGGGGCTGATGTGCCAGTAGATTTTTCTGCCTGTTATTGTGTTTGTGATGTGAGAGACTAACCTGAGTTCTTATTACACATTTATACTTTTACTACAGTATTATGGCCATTAAAATGCACAGTACACATGACATGATTCTTAGTATAATGTGAGTAAACTCTTAAATGAAATACTTTTGTACTGTATGTCTTGTGTTTAAAGGGTCAAACAAACATGACACTAGTAAAGTAAATATGATCTTTATTACATCTAATGAAAAAAGTGCCTCCAAGCAGCAACCTCAAAACACAAAATGTTTTTACAGTCACAATATTCTACTCAACACTCAACATCACCATTTAAGTTACACCAAGTCTTCAGACCGAAAACTTCACTTATCTGGCAAAAAAGCATCAAATTCACCTTCCGTGAATCAGTTTAATGACTAAGACTTGGGACAAGCTGAAAACGTGACTTTCCCGAATCAGATGCATTACTTCCTGATTGGCCTTTCAACTTCCTCGTGATTATCTTATCACAGATGGCACAGAAAATAAATACATTCAAAACAATAATTCAGACGTCCTTTCACAATAATTCACCCGCGTATTCCCTGCGGATTAATACGTGGATACATGGATCACGTGACTGATCAGTCTGGGACACGGCGAATAGCGATCCAAACTTCCTGTAGCAGGTGCGACGCACACGGGCGCCCCAAAACAATTTTATTCGGCGATGCTGATAGGCTGATAGGAATCATATTTTTTAAATCTTCCCCTAGCAACCACACACGATTGGCTATTTCGCTACAGTTCGAGGGCGCTTGGATGCAAAGCCCCAAGAAGAGAACCAACTGTTGAATAAGAGTCATGTGGTGGAAATGTTGTTTGAATAATTCAGATTACAGAGACACACAAATAATTCAAAAAACAACATATTTTTAGTATTATACATTTTATATTTTTCCTCTCCCTTTTCCTCGCCCCCTATGGACCAGCCGCCACTGGTCTAAAGTTCAGAGGCCCCAGTCCCTCTGAACACTAACCCCTAACCCCTAACCAACCTACCTAACCTAACCTAACCTAACCTAACCAGTCCCTCAGGTTCAAACTAACAAATACAAAGTCTAGAAACAAAAGACAAAAGTGGTTTTAGAGAAACTCCGTTCAAAGTGTTTAAAGAAAGTTTAATTCAGCAGGGAAATGTTCTTCAGCCAAAAACACGTCCAGGACTAAACCAGGACTAAACCAGGACTAAACCAGGACTAAACCAGGATTAAACCAGGACTAAACCA
Organism: Paratrypauchen microcephalus; assembly: GCA_036785185.1. Lineage (NCBI taxonomy): Eukaryota > Metazoa > Chordata > Actinopteri > Gobiiformes > Gobiidae > Paratrypauchen > Paratrypauchen microcephalus. The sequence goes on from JAVJIX010000166.1 coordinate 1,205,530, forward strand.
GGACTAAACCAGGACTAAACCAGGACTAAACCAGGACTAAACCAGGAGTAAACCAGGTCTAAACCAGGACTAAACCAGGAGTAAACCAGGTCTAAACCAGGTCTAAACTAGGACTAAACTAGGTCTAAACCAGGACTAAACCAGGACTAAACTAGGACTAAACCAGGTCTAAACCAGGTCTAAACCAGGACTAAACCAGGACTAAACCAGGACTAAACCAGGTCTAAACCAGGTCTAAACCAGGACTAAACTAGGTCTAAACCAGGTCTAAACCAGGACTAAACCAGGTCTAAACCAGGACTAAACCAGGACTAAACTAGGACTAAACTAGGTCTAAACCAGGTCTAAACCAGGACTAAACCAGGTCTAAACCAGGACTAAACCAGGACTAAACCAGGACTAAACCAGGTCTAAACCAGGACTAAACTAGGTCTAAACCAGGACTAAACCAGGACTAAACCAGGTCTAAACCAGGTCTAAACCAGGACTAAACCAGGACTAAACCAGGACTAAACCAGGACTAAACCAGGTCTAAACCAGGTCTAAACCAGGACTAAACCAGGTCTAAACCAGGTCTAAACCAGGACTAAACCAGGTCTAAACCAGGACTAAACCAGGACTAAACCAGGACTAAACCAGGTCTAAACCAGGACTAAACTAGGTCTAAACCAGGTCTAAACCAGGACTAAACCAGGTCTAAACCAGGACTAAACCAGGACTAAACCAGGACTAAACCAGGTCTAAACCAGGACTAAACTAGGTCTAAACCAGGTCTAAACCAGGACTAAACCAGGACTAAACCAGGACTAAACCAGGTCTAAACCAGGTCTAAACCAGGATTAACCAGGTCTAAACCAGGACTAAACCAGGACTAAACCAGGACTAAACTAGGTCTAAACCAGGACTAAACCAGGTCTAAACCAGGACTAAACCAGGACTAAACCAGGACTAAACTAGGACTAAACTAGGACTAAACCAGGACTAAACCAGGTCTAAACCAGGTCTAAACCAGGACTAAACCAAGTCTAAACCAGGTCTAATCCAGGACTAAACCAGGACTAAACCAGGTCTAAACCAGGTCTAAACCAGGACTAAACCAAGTCTAAACCAGGTCTAATCCAGGACTAAACCAAGTCTAAACCAGGTCTAATCCAGGACTAAACCAGGACTAAACCAGGTCTAAACTAACCTGGGAAATCCCAGGCTGCTTTCGTTCGTTCCGATCTAAACACAGCCTGGCGACTATGGCAAGTGAGTTCTCCTGATTCTGGGAGCCAATCAGAGAGCGGGGAGGGGTGGAAAGACGGTGACTCGTACTACGTGACAAACGGAAACTTGTAGTTTGAACTGACAACTGACATGAGGCTCTGGGCTACGTATACGCCAAATGATAGACATTCATAACGCCCAATAAACGGCCGTTGGCGATCGTAAACCACACCTCCACTACGAGATATTCAGGAGGTGCTCCCAGACCATATCTCACTGTGATATGGTCTGGTGGAAACCAGGCAAGACTGAACCAGGACTAAACCAGGGATAAAGCAGGACTAAAGCAGGACTAAAGCAGGACTAAAGCAGGACTAAAGCAGGACTAAACCAGGTCTAAACCAGGACTAAAACAGGACTAAAGCAGGACTAAAGCAGGACTAAAGCAGGACTAAAGCAGGACTAAACCAGGACTAAAGCAGGACTAAACCAGGACTAAAGCAGGACTAAAGCAGGACTAAAGCAGGACTAAAGCAGGACTAAAGCAGGACTAAACCAGGACTAAAGCAGGACTAAACCAGGACTAAAGCAGGACTAAACCAGGACTAAAGCAGGACTAAAGCAGGACTAAACCAGGACTAAACCAGGACTAAACCAGGACTAAAGCAGGTCTAAACCAGGACTAAACCAGGTCTAAACCAGGACTAAAGCAGGACTAAAGCAGGACTAAAGCAGGACTAAACCAGGACTAAAGCAGGACTAAACCAGGACTAAACCAGGACTAAAGCAGGACTAAAGCAGGACTAAAGCAGGACTAAACCAGGACTAAAGCAGGACTAAAGCAGGACTAAAGCAGGACTAAAGCAGGACTAAAGCAGGACTAAACCAGGTCTAAACCAGGACTAAACCAGGACTAAAGCAGGACTAAACCAGGACTAAACCAGGACTAAAGCAGGACTAAAGCAGGACTAAACCAGGTCTAAACCAGGACTAAACCAGGACTAAAGCAGGACTAAACCAGGACTAAAGCAGGTCTGTATTTTTCCTTGTACAGTGGTATCTCACCTTAGGAAATTAATTCGTTCCAGAAGTGGTTTCGTAACGTGAAAAATTTGTAAGTTGAGTAGCTATTTCAGTGGGAAAAGCCTGATTCGTTCCAAGGCCCCGATCCAAGTTTTGTTTTTTTTTTTTATAGTGTAAGATTGTGTTCTGCGTAGAGACTAAACCTGGACTATACCAGGTCTAGACCAAGCAGCACCGGTGTACCTCACGAGGCTGAGGCTGAGGTGAGCAGCGACTGCGTGCGTGGGGGGGGGGGGGGGGCGCGGTGTGTGTGCGGGGGGGGGGGGTGCGTGCAGGACCCGTGTGTGATAGCAGATCGCTTTCCCTCCGGGGTTAACTCCCTTGTGGACATTGCGCGCTTACAGTGGTGGAGAATGCAAATAAAAAAAGGCAGTTTGGCAGAGTGGGGCTTTATTGTCTCACTGCACTGTACGAGTAGCACTTTTTACTCGAACTGCCCCGATCGCCGTCTCTGTCTCTCCCTGTGGTCGTCACCAGCACACGCCGACACACACACAGCCAGGCCACTGCTCCGGTCTGAACCAGGTCTGAACCAGGTCTAAACCAGGTCTGAACCAGGTCTGAACCAGGTCTGAACCAGGTCTAAACCAGGTCTGAACCAGGTCTGAACCAGGTCTAAACCACCGCGTGCGGGTCTATTTCCTGGTTTCGTTTCGAGTCACGGCTGAGGCGAGCAGCAAGGACTCCCCTCGGGACCACACGTAGTCTGAGCTCATGAACGAACACAGGTAAGAGCCGTGGTGGTCTAGACCTGGTTTAGACCTGGTTTAGACCTGGCACGGTTTGAGCATGGGTCTCGTCCTCGCAGCCCCGGGCCGGGTCATGCTGCGCTATCACACGTGTCCACGCACACACACACACCCCTCCCCCTTCCCCCCACACTTCACTATTAATAATTTTGTTGAAAATCTATGAAAGTTTGAGTGTTTAAACGAGAGACAAATGTGAGAAAAGTTTAAATTCAGTCTGAGAAAAGTGTATAATGTGTGTGGCTGAGCGCGCGTTATTTGAATTTTTTAGATTTCGCGTTTCATAACTTGGAATTTTTCGTTTGTTGGGTCTTTCGTAAGGTGAGGTACCACTGTATCTGTCAGCTCTTCTCTCACAGATCACGGCCTGTTTAAATCCTGCTCTGATCCCAAAGTCCCGCTCTGGTCCCGCTCTGGTCCTGGTCTGGTCCCGCTCTGGTCCCGCTCTGGTCCCGCTCTGGTCCCGCTCTGGTCCCGCTCTGGTCCTGCTCTGGTCCCGCTCTGGTCCTGGTCTGGTCCCGGTTTAGTTTGGGTCTGGTCCCAGTCCGGTCCCGGCTTAGTCCCGGCAGCACTCGGAGCTTGTTCTGAGTTCAGACATTTGGAGATTCTCGGCTCAGAGCTGAAGCTGCGGAATTTAAATGAAGCACTCAGGAGAGAGAGAGAGAGGACAGAGAGGGGGGGGGGGAGACAAAGAGAGGGAGGGAAGGGGGGAAAGAGGGGGGAGAGAGAGAAAGAGGAGAGAGAGAGAAAGAGAGGGAGAAAAGAGAGAGAAGAGAGGGAAAGAGAAGAGAGGGAAGAGGGGAAAGGGGGAGGGAGGGAAGGGGGAGAGAGGGGGGAAGAGAGAGAGAGAGAGGAGGCAGAGAGAGAAAGAGGGAGAGAGAGGGAGAGAGAGAAAGAGGAGAGAGAGAGAGAGGACAGAGAGAAGGGGGGAGAGGGAGGAGAGGGGGGAAGAGAGGGGGGAGAGAGAGAGAGAGATAAAGAGAGGGAGGGAAAGAAAGGGTAGAAAAGAGAGAGAAAAGAGACAGAGAGCACAGGACTAAACAAGGACTAAAACAGGACTAAAACAGGACTAAAACAGGACTAAAACAGGACTAAAACAGGACTAAAACAGGACTAAAACAGGACTAAACCGGTACTAAACCGGGACTGAAACAGGACTGAAACAGGACTAAACCAGGACTAAAACAGGACTAAACCGGTACTAAACCGGGACTGAAACAGGACTGAAACAGGACTGAAACAGGACTGAAACGGGACTGAAACAGGACTGAAACAGGACTAAACTGGGACTGAAACAGGACTAAAACAGGACTAAACCGGGACTGAAACAGGACTGAAACAGGACTGAAACAGGACTGAAACAGGACTGAAACAGGACTGAAACAGGACTAAACTGGGACTAAAAGAAGAAGGTGTCAGTTGGATTCGCAGGAGCATGTGGTGTGTCTGAGTTTGCGTGTTCTCCCTGTGCCTCTGGGTTAAAGAATCTTGGCTCGGATTCACAGAAAAGACTTTAAAAAGACAAATGAGTTTGTTCCTGGTCTCTGTACAGATTTGACTCAAATATTGTCAGAAAATGTGTTGGATATATTTGCCCAAACGGCCATGGGGAGCGTTAAGGCGGCGTTTGTTCATTCAGGTCTAATTTGGGCTCATTTTTCACCTCTTCACAAACGTCACTTCTCATTTCCGCGGCGTTTTGTCTCGGGCCGCGTGGACACCGAAGCACGATCCAAACCGCCCAGGACCATTAGACAAGAACAACACGAGGAGCAGCAGAGCGAACGAGAGGACACACGGAGACAGGACTGAAACGGGGCTGAAACAGGACTGAAACAGGACTGAAACAGGGCTGAAACAGGACTGAAACAGGACTGAAACAGGGCTGAAACAGGACTGAAACAGGACTGAAACGGGACTGAAACAGGACTGAAACAGGACTAAAACAGGACTAAAACAGGACTGAAACAGGACTGAAACAGGACTGAAACAGGGCTGAAACAGGACTAAAACAGGGACTGAAACAGGACTGAAACAGGGACTGAAACAGGACTGAAACGAAACTGAAACAGGACTGAAGCAGGATTAAAACAGGACTGAAACGGGACTAAAACAGGACTAAACCAGGAGTGAACCAGGACTAAAACAGGACTGAACCAGGACTGAAACGGGACTGAAACGGGACTGAAACAGGACTGAAACAGGACTGAAACAGGGCTGAAACGAAACTGAAACAGGACTGAAGCAGGATTAAAACAGGACTGAAACGGGACTAAAACAGGACTAAACCAGGAGTGAACCAGGACTAAAACAGGACTGAACCAGGACTGAAACGGGACTGAAACGGGACTGAAACAGGACTGAAACGGGACTGAAACGGGACTGAAACAGGGCTAAAACAGGACTAAAACAGGACTGAAACAGGACGAAACGGGACTGAAACGGGACTGAAACAGGACTGAAACAAGACTGAAACAGGACTAAAACGGGACTGAAACAGGACTGAAACAGGACTAAAACAAGACTAAAACAGGACTAAAACAGGACTGAAACAGGACTGAAACGGGACTGAAACGGGACTGAAACGGGACTGAAACGGGACTGAAACAGGACTGAAACAGGGACTGAAACAGGACTGAAACGAAACTGAAACAGGACTGAAGCAGGATTAAAACAGGACTGAAACGGGACTAAAACAGGACTAAACCAGGAGTGAACCAGGACTAAAACAGGACTGAACCAGGACTGAAACGGGACTGAAACGGGACTGAAACAGGACTGAAACAGGACTGAAACAGGGCTGAAACGAAACTGAAACAGGACTGAAGCAGGATTAAAACAGGACTGAAACGGGACTAAAACAGGACTAAACCAGGAGTGAACCAGGACTAAAACAGGACTGAACCAGGACTGAAACGGGACTGAAACGGGACTGAAACAGGACTGAAACGGGACTGAAACGGGACTGAAACAGGGCTAAAACAGGACTAAAACAGGACTGAACCAGGACTGAAACGGGACTGAAACAGGACTGAAACGGGACTGAAACGGGACTGAAACGGGACTGAAACAGGGCTAAAACAGGACTAAAACAGGACTGAACCAGGGCTGAAACGGGACTGAAACGGGACTGAAACGGGACTGAAACAGGACTGAAACAGGGCTGAAACAGGACTGAAACCGGACTGAAACGGGACTGAAACAGGACTGAAACAGGACTGAAACGGGACTGAAACAGGACTAAAACAGGACTAAAACAGGACTAAAACAGGACTGAACCAGTACTAAAACAGGACTGAACCAGGACTGAAACGGGACTGAAATGGGACTGAAACAGGGCTGAAACAGGACTGAAACAGGACTGAAACGGGACTGAAACAGGACTGAAACAGGACTGAAACGGGACTGAAACGGGACTGAAACAGGGCTAAAACAGGACTAAAACTGGACTGAAACGGGACTGAAACGGGACTGAAACAGGACTAAAACAGGAATGAAACAGGACTAAAACAGGGACTGAAACAGGACTAAATCAGGACTAAACCAGGACTGAAACAGGACTGAAACGAAACTGAAACAGGACTGAAGCAGGATTAAAACAGGACTGAAACGGGACTAAAACAGGACTAAACCAGGAGTGAAACAGGACTTAAACAGGACTAAATCAGGACTAAACTGGGACTGAAACAAGACTGAAACAAAACTGAAACAGGACTGAAACAGGACTAAAAAAGGACTAAAACAGGACTGAAGCAGGACTAAAAAAGGACTGAAACAGGACTAAATCAGGACTAAACTGGGACTGAAACAGGACTAAAGAAGGACTAAAACAGGACTGAAACAGGACTGAAACAGGACTGAAACGGGACTGAAACGGGACTGAAACGGGACTGAAACAGGACTGAAGCAGGACTAAAAAAGGACTAAAACAGGACTGAAGCAGGACTAAACTGGGTCTGAAACAGGACTAAACCAGAAGTGAAACAGGACTTAAACAGGGTCTCCTCTTCCTCCTCCATTCTTGTCTCTTCCTCCTTCTCTCCCTCTCTTCCTCATTATCCTGTTTTCCTCTTTTCGTCCTCTGCTCCCCTCATTTCTGTCTCCTTCCTCCTCCTCTTCATTCTCTCCTCTCCTCTCCTCTCTCTCTTTCCTGTCATCTGGTTGAGTCTAGTTCATAACGAGAATAAACGTCTGTAATCGTGTGAACGGCTCACGGAGGAGGGATTCCCCACGGACTCTGACCCGCCGTATCCACGGAGACGAGAGGAGACGGGAGGAAACGGGACGAGGGGAGGAGAGGGAGCATCCATCATGAAAGGGATCAAAGGAGAAGAGAGAGAGAAAGAGGAGAGAGAGATGGAGGGAGGAGATAAGAACTAATAATAATAATAATAACGCATCAGTTTTATATCGCACTTTTCTGGACACTCGGACTCTTCAGTTCTTTCTTCAGTCACTCCTCACTCGGTGATGGTGAAGTCCTGGTGTCCCGGTGTTCCCTTTGGTCTCCTGGTGTTCCCTGCGGTCTCCCGGTGTTCCCTTTGGTCTCCTGGTGTTCCCTGCGGTCTCCCGGTGTTCCCTGTGGTCTCCCGGTGTTCCCTGTGGTCTCCCGGTGTTCCCTGTGGTCTCCCGGTGTTCCCTGCGGTCTCCTGGTGTTCCCTGTGGTCTCCTGGTGTTCCCTGCGGTCTCCTGGTGTTCCCTGTGGTCTCCTGGTGTTCCCTGTGGTCTCCTGGTGTTCCATTCGGCCTCCCGGTGTTCCCTGTGGTCTCTTGGTGTTCCCTGTGGTCTCCTGGTGTTCCCTGTGGTCTCCTGGTGTTCCCTGTGGTCTCCCGGTGTTCCCTGCGGTCTCCTGGTGTTCCCTGACTGACCTGAACTCCAACTCCAGGTGATCTGATTTGTGTTTTTTTGTGCGTCACCATGGTAACTGCCGAACAATCCACTACAGACGTACACGTAGAACCCGAGGGAGGAGAACGGGAACAAACACGAACTTCCCGATTTGAATGGACGCACTGAAAACACAAAAGACGCACCGTTTCCTCCACGAACACCAGCCTCGTCTTCACTCGCGTAAACGCCGACCTGAGTCTCGAGGGAGTTGGAGACGGGACACAGACGGATTTAATTATAAAAGCGACGCAGGAGCTCAAACATCTGCTCTGCTCCGGCTCGCTGAACACAGACCTGACTCGTATCAAACCCACTGTTATTCCTGCTCCATCCTGATTCTAAAGGTGGACGGAGGTAATGAGGAAACTTCAGGAACGTCAGTGTACGACAGAACTGAACCAGGACTAAACCAGGACTGAACCAGGACTAAACCAGGACTGAACCAGGACTGAACCAGGACTAAACCAGGACTGAACCAGGACTGAACCAGGACTAAACCTGGACTAAACCAGGACTAAACCAGGACTGAACCAGGACTGAACCAGGACTAAACCAGGACTGAACCAGGACTGAACCAGGACTAAACCTGGACTAAACCAGGACTAAACCAGGACTGAACCAGGACTAGACCAGGACTAAACCAGGACTAGACCAGGACTAAACCAGGACTAAACCTGGACTAAACCAGGACTAAACCAGGACTAGACCAGGACTAAACCTGGACTAAACGAGGACTAAACCAGGACTAAACCAGGACTAGACCAGGACTAAACCTGGACTAAACCTGGACTAAACCAGGACTAAACCAGGACTAGACCAGGACTAGACCAGGACTAGACCAGGACTAAACCAGGACTAAACCAGGACTAGACCAGGACTAAACCAGGACTGAACCAGGACTGAACCAGGACTGAACCAGGACTAAACCAGGACTAAACCAGGACTAGACCAGGACTAGACCAGGACTAAACCAGGACTAAACCAGGACTAGACCAGGACTAAACCAGGACTAAACCAGGACTAAACCAGGACTAAACCAGGACTAGACCAGGACTAGACCAGGACTAAACCAGGACTGAACCAGGACTAAACCAGGACTAAACCAGGACTGAACCAGGACTAAACCAGGACTAAACCAGGACTAAACCAGGACTAAACCAGGACTAAACCAGGACTAGACCAGGACTGAACCAGGACTGAACCAGGACTGAACCAGGACTAAACCAGGACTAAACCAGGACTAAACCAGGACTAAACCAGGACTAGACCAGGACTAAACCAGGACTAGACCAGGACTAAACCAGGACTAAACCTGGACTAAACCAGGACTAAACCAGGACTAGACCAGGACTAAACCTGGACTAAACGAGGACTAAACCAGGACTAAACCAGGACTAGACCAGGACTAAACCTGGACTAAACCTGGACTAAACCAGGACTAAACCAGGACTAGACCAGGACTAGACCAGGACTAGACCAGGACTAGACCAGGACTAAACCAGGACTAAACCAGGACTGAACCAGGACTAAACCAGGACTAAACCAGGACTAAACCAGGACTAAACCAGGACTAAACCAGGACTAGACCAGGACTAAACCAGGACTAAACCTGGACTAAACCAGGACTAAACCAGGACTAGACCAGGACTAAACCTGGACTAAACGAGGACTAAACCAGGACTAAACCAGGACTAGACCAGGACTAAACCTGGACTAGACCAGGACTAAACCAGGACTAAACCAGGACTAGACCAGGACTAGACCAGGACTAGACCAGGACTAAACCAGGACTAAACCAGGACTAGACCAGGACTAAACCAGGACTGAACCAGGACTGAACCAGGACTGAACCAGGACTAAACCAGGACTAAACCAGGACTAGACCAGGACTAGACCAGGACTAAACCAGGACTAGACCAGGACTAGACCAGGACTAAACCAGGACTAAACCAGGACTAAACCAGGACTAAACCAGGACTAGACCAGGACTAAACCAGGACTGAACCAGGACTGAACCAGGACTAAACCAGGACTGAACCAGGACTAAACCAGGACTAAACCAGGACTAAACCAGGACTAAACCAGGACTAGACCAGGACTGAACCAGGACTGAACCAGGACTGAACCAGGACTAAACCAGGACTAAACCAGGACTAAACCAGGACTAAACCAGGACTGAACCAGGACTAAACCAGGACTAAACCAGGACTGAACCAGGACTAAACCAGGACTAAACCAGGACTAAACCAGGACTAAACCAGGACTAGACCAGGACTGAACCAGGACTGAACCAGGACTAAACCAGGACTAAACCAGGACTAAACCAGGACTGAACCAGGACTAAACCAGGACTGAACCAGGACTAAACCAGGACTAAACCAGGACTAAACCAGGACTAGACCAGGACTAGACCAGGACTAGACCAGGACTAAACCAGGACTAAACCAGGACTAGACCAGGACTAAACCAGGACTAAACCAGGACTAGACCAGGACTAGACCAGGACTGAACCAGGACTAGACCAGGACTAAACCAGGACTAAACCAGGACTAGACCAGGACTAGACCAGGACTAGACCAGGACTAAACCAGGACTGAACCAGGACTAAACCAGGACTAAACAAGGACTAAACCAGGACTAAACCAGGACTAGACCAGGACTAAACCAGGACTAAACCAGGACTAGACCAGGACTAGACCAGGACTGAACCAGGACTGAACCAGGTCTAAACCAGGACTAGAGCAGGACTAGAGCAGGACTAGAGCAGGACTAGAGCAGGACTAGACCAGGACTAAACCAGGACTAAACCAGGACTGAACCAGGACTAAACCAGGACTAGAGCAGGACTAGAGCAGGACTAGAGCAGGACTAGAGCAGGACTAGACCAGGACTAAACCAGGACTGAACCAGGACTAAACCAGGACTAGAGCAGGACTAGAGCAGGACTAGAGCAGGACTAGACCAGGACTAAACCAGGACTGAACCAGGACTAAACCAGGACTAGAGCAGGACTAGAGCAGGACTAGAGCAGGACTAGACCAGGACTAAACCAGGACTGAACCAGGACTGAACCAGGACTAGACCAGGACTAGAGCAGGACTCCCTGAGGCTCTGGTGTTGCTCATGGAAACGTGTGGGAGTCTGTGGAAAAGATCACGATTTACCTCCTACAAGATCCTCCTCACACTGAAGACAGGAGAGAGGAGGAGGAGGAGAGAGGGAGGAGGAGAGAGGGAGGAGCGAGGAAGGAGGAAGGAGAGAGGAGAGAGGAAGGAGAGAGGAAGGAGGAAGGAGAGGAGTGAGGAGAGAGGAGTGAGGAAGGAGGAATGAGAGGGGAGTGAGGAAGGAGGAAGGACAGAGGAGAGAGGAAGGAGGGAGGAGAGATGAGCGAGGAAGGAGCGAGGAGAGAGGAGAGGAGAGAGGCGCGAGGAGGAGAGAGGAGAGACGAAGGAGAGAGGAAGTAGAGAGGAGTGAGGGAGGAGAGAGGAGCGAGGGAGGAAGGAGAGAGGAGAGGAGAGGGGGATGGGGAGAAGAAGAGAAGATTGGAGGCGTGACACCTGAGAAACGAGTGGAGGAAAATTCCAGGAGGAAAACAGCTGATCAGAACTGAAACATCTAAACTGTGCACCTCCTCTGCTCCTCTGACCCTCTGCTCCTCTCTCCTCTCCTCTGACCACCTCCTCATCTCCTCTTTTCCTCTCCTCCTCCTCTCCTCTCCTCTCTCCTCCTCCTCTCTCCTCCTCCTCTCCTCTCTCCTCTCCTCTCTCCTCCTCCTCTCCTCTCCTCTCTCCTCCTCTCCTCCTCTCCTCCTCCTCTCCTCTCCTCCTCTCCGGTTGTTTGTGTCTCCTGGAGCTCAGGTTCCTCTCTCCTCCTCTCTCCTCTCCTCCTCCACTCCTCCTCCTGTGTGGTTGTGTCTCCTGGAGCTCAGGTTCCTCTCTCCTCCTCTCTCCTCTCCTCCTCTCCTCCTCTCTCCTCCTCTCCTCCTCTCTCCTCCTCTCTCCTCTCCTCCTCTCCTCTCCTCCTCTCCGGTTGTTTGTGTCTCCTGGAGCTCAGGTTCCTCTCTCCTCCTCTCTCCTCTCCTCCTCTCCCCCTCCTCTCCTCTTCTCCTCCTCTCTCCTCCTCCTCCTCCTCTCCTCCTCTCCTCCTCCTCTCCTCTTCTCCTCCTCTCTCCTCCTCTCTCCTCTCCTCCTCTCCTCCTCCTCTCCTCTTCTCCTCCTCTCTCCTCCTCTCTCCTCTCCTCCTCTCCTCCTCCTCTCTCCTCTCCTCCTCTCCTCCTCTCCTCCTCTCCTCCTCCTCTTTCCTCCTGTGTGGTTATGTCTCCTGGAGCTCAGGTTCCTCTCTCCTCCTCTCTCCTCTCTCCTCCTCTCCTCCTCTCCTCCTTCTCCTCTCCTCCTCTCCTCCTCTCCTCCTCTCTCCTCTCCTCCTCTCTCCTCCTCTCCTCCTCTCTCCTCCTCTCTCCTCTCCTCCTCCTCCTCTCCTCCTCCTGTGTGGATGTTTCTCCTGGAGCCACAGAACAGTCAGAGTCATTCTGGTGTCGCCCAGTTCTTCTGTCCAAATCTGTAACAAACATTTGTGCAGCAGGAGGCGCTTATAAGGAGGCGCTTTTAAGGAGGCGCTTTTAAGGAGGCGCTTTTAAGGAGGCGCTTTTAAGGAGGCGCTTTTAAGGAGGCGCTTTTAAGGAGGCGCTTTTAAGGAGGCGCTCTTAAGGAGGCGCTTTTAAGGAGACGCTTTTAAGGAGGCGCTTTTAAGGAGGCGCTTTTAAGGAGGCGCTTTTAAGGAGGCGCTTTTAAGGAGGCGCTCTTAAGGAGGCGCTCTTAAGGAGGCGCTCTTAAGGAGACGCTCTTAAGGAGGCGCTTTTAAGGAGGCGCTTTTAAGGAGGCGCTCTTAAGGAGGCGCTTTTAAGGAGGCGCTCTTAAGGAGGCGCTCTTAAGGAGGCGCTTTTAAGGAGACGCTTTTAAGGAGGCGCTCTTAAGGAGGCGCTCTTAAGGAGGCGCTCTTAAGGAGGCGCTCTTAAGGAGGCGCTTTTAAGGAGGCGCTCTTAAGGAGGCGCTCTTAAGGAGGCGCTTTTAAGGAGACGCTTTTAAGGAGGCGCTCTTAAGGAGGCGCTCTTAAGGAGGCGCTCTTAAGGAGGCGCTCTTAAGGAGGCGCTTTTAAGGAGGCGCTCTTAAGGAGGCGCTCTTAAGGAGGCGCTTTTAAGGAGGCGCTTTTAAGGAGGCGCTTTTAAGGAGGCGCTTTTAAGGAGGCGCAGGGAGCAGACGACGAGGAGAAGCTCGGTCTGGACCCGGGTCTGGACCGGGTCTGGACCAAGTTCTGAGCAGGTTTCCATATGGTGCAGTTTAAAATAAGACTGGACCAGGTTCAGAGAGGTCTTCAGAAGAGAGGAGGAGAGGAGGAGAGGAGGAGAGGAGGAGAGGAGGAGAGGAGGAGAGGAGGAGAGGAGGAGAGGAGGAGAGAAGGAGAGAGGAGGAGGAGAGAAGGAGAGGAGGAGAGGGAGAGAAGGAGAGGAGGAGAGAAGGAGAGGAGGAGAGCAGGGCTGAGGAGGAGAGGAGGAGAGGAGGAGAGGAGGAGAGGAGGAAAGAAGGAGAGGAGGAGAGCAGGGCTGAGGAGGAGAGGAGGAGAGGAGGAGAGGAGGAGAGAAGGAGAGGGAGAGGAGGAGAGGAGGAGAGGAGGAGAGAAGAGGAGGAGAGGAGGAGAGGAGGAGAGAAGGAGAGAAGGAGAGAAGGAGAGAAGGAGAGAAGAGGAGGAGAGGAGGAGAGGAGGAGAGAAGGAGAGAAGAGAGGGAGAGAAGGAGAGGAGGAGAGGAGGAGAGGAGGAGAGAAGAGAGGAGAGGAGGAGAGGAGGAGAGGAGGAGAGGAGGAGAAGAGAGGAGGAGAGGAGAGGAGGAGAGAAGAGGAGGAGGAGAGAAGAGGAGAGGAGGAGAGAAGAGGAGGAGAGGAGGAGAGGAGGAGAGAAGGAGAGAAGAGAGGGAGAGAAGGAGAGGAGGAGAGAAGGAGAGGGAGAGGAGGAGAGGGGGAGAGGAGGAGAGGAGGAGAGAAGGAGAGGGAGAGGAGGAGAGGAGAAGAGAAGGAGAGGAGGAGAGGAGAAGAGGAGGAGAGAAGGAGAGGGAGAGGAGGAGAGGAGGAGAGGAGGAGAGGGAGAGAAGGAGAGGAGGAGAGAAGGAGAGGAGGAGAAGAGAGGAGGAGAGAAGGAGAGGAGGAGAGGAGGAGAGGAGGAGAGGGAGAGAAGGAGAGGAGGAGAGGAGGAGAGGAGGAGAGGAGGAGAAGAGAGGAGGAGAGAAGGAGAGGAGGAGAGCAGGGCTGAGGAGGAGAGGAGGAGAGGAAAAGTTTGAGTCTTGGTGTAAGTTTGAAGGAAAAATCGAGGAAGTTTCCAACTAAGGAATCGATGAGAAAAGGTCTCAGATGGATCAATAATTGAAATGGCGGAGTAAAGGATTGTTCTGCTGCTGCTGTCGGTCCCATTACAGCAGGAGCAGGAGAACTTCTGAGAGGAGAACTTCTGAGAGGAGAACTTCTGAGAGGAGAACTTCTGAGAGGAGAACTTCAGAGAGGAGAACTTCAGAGAGGAGAACTTCAGAGAGGAGAACTTCTGAGAGGAGAACTTCTGAGAGGAGAACTTCTGAGAGGAGAACTTCAGAGAGGAGAGAACGTCTGACAGAACGCTCAAAATAAAGATTAAATTCTGCACAGTTACTGAATCAGTCTGTGATTGTGTCAGGAAGTTTGTTCCAGTTTGTAATGAACCTCACTGTGTGTGACCCTGAACGCCTCTGCTGCTTAAATGACACTGACTCTGCTGCTTAAATGACACTGACTCTGCTGCTTAAATGACACTGACTCTGCTGCTTAAATGAGATTGACACTGCTCTTAATGACAGACACTGCTGCTTAAATGACACACCCTGCTGCTTAAATTACACTGACACTGCTGCTTAAATTACACTGACACTGCTGCTTAAATGACACACACTGCTGCTTAAATTACACTGACACTGCTGCTTAAATGACACTGATGCTTAAATGTCACTGACACTGCTGCTTAAATGACATTGACACTGCTGCTTAAATGGCAGACACTGCTGCTTAAATGACACTGATACTGCTGCTTAAATGTCACTGACACTGCTGCTTAAATGACATTGACACTGCTGCTTAAATGACAGACACTGCTGCTTAAATGACACTGAAACTGCTGCTTAAATGACACATTTGAGCTTTATTCCGCTCCACATTGTGTGTTGTACTTATTTGTATTATACACAAGCCTTTTGCTACAGGTATATGTGATGTTTTAGTCCTGGTGTTTATGGTCTTATCACATGTTTTATGTTCACTGTGGGCCTAGGGGGCGCTGTGGTGTGTGTGTGTGTCAAATGTGCAGCACAGCTCCAGGTCAAAGGTCACGTGTCACGTACAAAATATGAACAAAAACAGCAGGAAAATGAAACAAGTGAACAAGTGTGAAAACATCCCAGAGTTCTCATAAACACTTCCCACAGTCTCCTCTGGCAGGGCATCTGACACTTTTGTGTAGAATCCCTCAGTCGTCCAGGTAGAATCCACGGCAAAGAGAGAGAAATTCACTTTGTCGACTGGACAAAAGTTTCTTCTGCTTCTTCAGTTCTGGTCAGACGCTGGTGGACACTGCCTATATCTGCCTGAAGGGGGCGCTCACTACAATGAAATGACTCTGAAACACTGAAACACACACACTGAAACACTGAAACACACACACTCTGAAACACACACTCTCTGAAACACACACACTCTGAAACACTGAAACACACACTCTCTGAAACACACACTCTCTGAAACACACACACTCTGAAACACTGAAACACACACTCTCTGAAACACACACTCTCTGAAACACACACACAAAACACTGAAACACACACACAAAACACTGAAACACACACACAAAACACTGAAACACACACACAAAACACTGAAACACCCACACTCTGAAACACACACTCTCTGAAACACACACTCTCTGAAACACACACACTAAAACACTGAAACACACACACTAAAACACTGAAACACACACACTAAAACACTGAAACACACACTCTGAAACACACACTCTCTGAAACACACTCTCTGAAACACACACACTCTGAAACACTGAAACACACACAAACTGAAACACTGAAACACACACACTCTGAAACACACACTCTCTGAAACACACTCTCTGAAACACACACACTCTGAAACACTGAAACACACACACTCTGAAACACTGAAACACACACACTCTGAAACACACACACTCTGAAACACACACTCTCTGAAACACACACACTCTGAAACACTCTCTGAAACACACACACTCTGAAACACACACTCTCTGAAACACACACACTCTGAAACACTGAAACACACACACACTGAAACACTGAAACACACACACTCTGAAACACACACTCTCTGAAACACACACTCTCTGAAACACACACACTAAAACACTGAAACACACACACTAAAACACTGAAACACACACACTAAAACACTGAAACACACACTCTGAAACACACACTCTCTGAAACACACTCTCTGAAACACACACACTCTGAAACACTGAAACACACACACACTGAAACACTGAAACACACACACTCTGAAACACACACTCTCTGAAACACACTTTCTGAAACACACACACTCTGAAACACTGAAACACACACACTCTGAAACACTGAAACACACACACTCTGAAACACACACACTCTGAAACACACACTCTCTGAAACACACACACTCTGAAACACACACACTCTGAAACACTCTCTGAAACACACACACTCTGAAACACACACTCTCTGAAACACACACACTCTGAAACACACTCTGAAACACACACACTCTGAAACACACACTCTCTGAAACACACACACTCTGAAACACACACACTCTGAAACACTCTCTGAAACACACACACTCTGAAACACACACTCTCTGAAACACACACACTCTGAAACACACACACTCTGAAACACACTCTGAAACACACACACTCTGAAACACACTCTCTGAAGCACACACTCTGAAACACTGAAACACACACACTCTGAAACACACACACTCTGAAACACACACTCTCTGAAACACTCTCTGAAACACACACACTCTGAAACACACACTCTCTGAAACACACACACTCTGAAACACACACTCTCTGAAACACTCTCTGAAACACACACACTCTGAAACACACACACTCTGAAACACTCTCTGAAACACACACACTCTGAAACACACACTCTCTGAAACACACACACTCTGAAACACTGAAACACACACACTCTGAAACACACACACTCTGAAACACACTCTGAAACACACACACTCTGAAACACACTCTCTGAAACACACACACTCTGAAACACTGAAACACACACACTCTGAAACACACACTCTCTGAAACACACACACTCTGAAACACACACTCTCTGAAACACACACACTCTGAAACACACTCTGAAACACACACACTCTGAAACACACACTCTCTGAAACACACACACTCTGAAACACACACACTCTGAAACACTCTCTGAAACACACACACTCTGAAACACACACTCTCTGAAACACACACACTCTGAAACACACACACTCTGAAACACACTCTGAAACACACACACTCTGAAACACACTCTCTGAAGCACACACACTCTGAAACACTGAAACACACACACTCTGAAACACACACACTCTGAAACACACACTCTCTGAAACACTCTCTGAAACACACACACTCTGAAACACACACTCTCTGAAACACACACACTCTGAAACACACACACTCTGAAACACACTCTGAAACACACACACTCTGAAACACACTCTCTGAAGCACACACACTCTGAAACACTGAAACACACACACTCTGAAACACACACACTCTGAAACACACACTCTCTGAAACACTCTCTGAAACACACACACTCTGAAACACACACTCTCTGAAACACACACACTCTGAAACACACACTCTCTGAAACACTCTCTGAAACACACACACTCTGAAACACACACACTCTGAAACACTCTCTGAAACACACACACTCTGAAACACACACTCTCTGAAACACACACACTCTGAAACACTGAAACACACACACTCTGAAACACACACACTCTGAAACACACTCTGAAACACACACACTCTGAAACACACTCTGAAACACACACACTCTGAAACACACTCTCTGAAACACACACACTCTGAAACACTGAAACACACACACTCTGAAACACACACACTCTGAAACACACACACTCTGAAACACACTCTCTGAAACACACACACTCTGAAACACTGAAACACACACTCTCTGAAACACACACACTCTGAAACACACACACTCTGAAACACACACACTCTGAAACACACTCTCTGAAACACACACACTCTGAAACACTGAAACACACACTCTGAAACACACACACTCTGAAACACACACTCTCTGAAACACACACACTCTGAAACACACACACTCTGAAACACTCTCTGAAACACACACACTCTGAAACACACACTCTCTGAAACACTCTCTGAAACACACACTCTCTGAAACACTCTCTGAAACACACACTCTCTGAAACACACACTCTCTGAAACACACACTCTCTGAAACACACACTCTCTGAAACACACTCTGAAACACACACACTCTGAAACACACACACTCTGAAACACACACACTCTGAAACACTGAAACACTGAAACACACACTCTCTGAAACACACTCTGAAACACACACACTCTGAAACACTGAAACACACACACTCTGAAACACACACACTCTGAAACACTGAAACACTGAAACACACACTCTCTGAAACACACACTCTGAAACACACACACTCTGAAACACTGAAACACACACTCTCTGAAACACACACACTCTGAAACACACACACTCTGAAACACACACACTCTGAAACACACACACTCTGAAACACTGAAACACACACACTCTGAAACACACACTCTCTGAAACACTGAAACACACACTCTCTGAAACACTGAAACACACACACTCTGAAACACACACACACAGAAACATACACACTGAAACACTGAAACACTCACCCTCTGAAACACACACTCTGAAACACACACTCTCTGAAACACTGAAACACACACACTCTGAAACACTGAAACACACACACTCTCTGAAACACACACACTCTGAAACAACAGTCGACAGTCCAAACGACAGTCCGAGCTGAGCTACAAACACAAACAGTGAACGAGTGTGTTTCAGTTTCAGAGGAGTTTCAGAGCGCCCCCTTCAGGCAGATATAGGCAGTATCCACCAGCGTCTGACCAGAACTGAAGAAGCAGAAGAAACGGATTCCACCAAATAAACTTTTGTCCAGTCGACAAAGTGAATTTCTCCTTTTGCCCTCCCTCCTGCTCTGTGGATGTTTTCTGACCCCCGCTGGCCCTCGCAGCGCCTCCAGGTGGTGAAGGTGTGAGTCTGCGGTGAAATGAGGCCTGAGCTTCAGACTGACGGCTTCATTTAACAGAACCGAGCTGCAGCTGGAGCCTGTGAGGAGCTCGTTTATACTCGACTTTTTAATCTGAAACATCTACCAGGACTAGAACAGGACCAAACCAGGACCAAACCAGGACCAAACCAGGACTAAACCAGGACTAGAACAGGACTAAACCAGGACTAGAACAGGACCAAACCAGGACTGAACCAGGACTAAACCAGGACTAGAACAGGACCAAACCAGGACTGAACCAGGACTAGAACAGGACTAGAACAGGACCAAACCAGGACTGAACCAGGACAAGAACAGGACTAGAACAGGACCAAACCAGGACTGAACCAGGACTGAACCAGGACCAAACCAGGACCAAACCAGGACTAGAACAGGACTAAACCAGGACCAAACCAGGACCAAACCAGGACTAGAACAGGACCAAACCAGGACTGAACCAGGACTAAACCAGGACTAGAACAGGACTAGACCAGGACTAG
Organism: Paratrypauchen microcephalus; assembly: GCA_036785185.1. Classification (NCBI taxonomy): domain Eukaryota; kingdom Metazoa; phylum Chordata; class Actinopteri; order Gobiiformes; family Gobiidae; genus Paratrypauchen; species Paratrypauchen microcephalus. The sequence goes on from JAVJIX010000166.1 coordinate 1,225,465, forward strand.
AACAGGACTAGAACAGGACCAAACCAGGACTGAACCAGGACTGAACCAGGACTAGAACAGGACTAAACCAGGACTAGAACAGGACTAAACCAGGACCAAACCAGGACTAGAACAGGACCAAACCAGGACTAAACCAGGACTAGAACAGGACCAAACCAGGACTGAACCAGGACTAGAACAGGACTAGAACAGGACCAAACCAGGACCAAACCAGGACCAAACCAGGACTAGAACAGGACTAGAACAGGACCAAACCAGGACCAAACCAGGACCAAACCAGGACTAGAACAGGACTAGAACAGGACCAAACCAGGACCAAACCAGGACCAAACCAGGACTAGAACAGGACTAGAACAGGACCAAACCAGGACCAAACCAGGACCAAACCAGGACTAGAACAGGACCAAACCAGGACTAGAACAGGACCAAACCAGGACTGAACCAGGACTAGAACAGGACTGAACCAGGACTAGAACAGGACCAAACCAGGACTAGAACAGGACTAGAACAGGACCAAACCAGGACTGAACCAGGACTAGAACAGGACTAAACCAGGACTAGAACAGGACCAAACCAGGACCAAACCAGGACTAGAACAGGACTAGAACAGGACCAAACCAGGACTGAACCAGGACTAGAACAGGACTAAACCAGGACTAGAACAGGACCAAACCAGGACCAAACTAGGACTGAACCAGGACTAGAACAGGACTAGAACAGGACCAAACCAGGACCAAACCAGGACTAAATCAGAACCAAACCAGGACTGAACCAGGACTAGAACAGGAACACACCAGGACTAAACCAGTACTGGAACAGGACTAAACCAGGACCAAACCAGGACTAAACCAGGACTAAATCAGGACCAAACCAGGACTAAACCAGGTCTGAACCAGGACCAAACCAGGACAAGAACAGGACCAAACCAGGACTAAATCAGGACCAAACCAGGACTGAACCAGGACTAAATCAGGACCAAACCAGGACTGAACCAGGACTAAATAAGGACTAAATCAGGACTAAACAAGGACTAAACAGGATTAAACCAGGACTAAGCCAGGACTAAACCAGGACTAAACCAGGACTAGAACATTAATGTGCACTGTCCCTTTCAAATAAATAAATAAATAAATAAATAAATAAATAAATAAATAAATAAATAAATAAATAAATAAAAGAACAGGACTAAGCCAGGACTAAGCCAGGTCTAAGCCAGGACTAAACCAGGACTAAACCAGGACTGAACGATGGTGAAAATTGGAGCCGCCACAGTAAGTTTGTGCTGACGCTGAAAACACGGTTTGTCAGTTATTAAAAGAACTCTCTCAGATTTTCCCCACTTAAAAAGGTCAAAAACAAACTAAATTCATTTTGCCCTCGTCTAATGTTATGAAAGCAAAAAACAAAGGCAGAAAGTTTATAATTACAGCAATTCTGTAGAACTGCAAACGTCAGACCAGAGCTGAGTCAGGATCCTGTAGGGCCGTCACAAGTATTCAAAATCTGATCCTAATCGATTCTACAATGAGTATTGATACTAGATCATCATTTTTTACAGGTATCGATACTAAAACAGTCCCATTTTCAGGACAGAGCAGAACCTCCTGAACGTGATTAGAACGATCTGGAACTGATCAGAACAAGTGTAAGAGCACAGAGACTAGAATACACCCACAGACCTGGTTTAGACCTGGTTTAGACCTGGTTTAGACCTGGTTTAGACCTGGTTTAGTCCTGGTTTAGACCTGGTTTAGTCCTGGTTTAGTCCTGGTTTAGACCTGGCTTAGTCCTGGTTTAGACCTGGTTTAGTCCTGGCTTAGTCCTGGTTTAGTCCTGGTTTAGACCTGGCTTAGTCCTGGTTTAGGCCTGGTTTAGACCTGGTTTAGGCCTGGTTTAGACCTGGCTTAGTCCTGGTTTAGACCTGGTTTAGACCTGGTTTAGACCTGGTTTAGACCTGGTTTAGTCCTGGTTTAGACCTGGTTTAGTCCTGGTTTAGGCCTGGTTTAGTCCTGGTTTAGTCCTGGTTTAGGCCTGGTTTAGACCTGGCTTAGTCCTGGTTTAGGCCTGGTTTAGACCTGGCTTAGTCCTGGTTTAGACCTGGTTTAGACCTGGTTTAGACCTGGTCTAGTCCTGGTTTAGACCTGGTTTAGTCCTGGCTTAGTCCTGGTTTAGTCCTGGTTTAGGCCTGGTTTAGTCCTGGTTTAGTCCTGGTTTAGACCTGGTTTAGACCTGGTTTAGTCCTGATTTGGACCTGGTTTAGTCCTGGCTTAGTCCTGGCTTAGTCCTGGTTTAAGCCTGGTTTAGTCCTGGTTTAGACCTGGTTTAGACCTGGTTTAGTCCTGGTTTAGGCCTGGTTTAGACCTGGTTTAGGCCTGGTTTAGGCCTGGTTTAGGCCTGGTTTAGGCCTGGTTTAGGCCTGGTTTAGACCTGGTTTAGTCCTGGTTTAGGCCTGGTTTAGACCTGGTTTAGACCTGGTTTAGGCCTGGTTTAGGCCTGGTTTAGACCTGGTTTAGGCCTGGTTTAGGCCTGGTTTAGCCCTGGTTTAGGCCTGGTTTAGGCCTGGTTTAGACCTGGTTTAGGCCTGGTTTAGGCCTGGTTTAGACCTGGTTTAGTCCTGGTTTAAACCTGGTTTAGTCCTGGTTTAGTCCTGGTTTAGTCCTGTTTTTTATTTATTTATTTATTTATTTAGTTTATTACTAGGATCCCCATCAGCTTTGCAGTCTTCCTGGGGTCCTTGTTAAAAAGCACAAAGTGAAAAAGGTACAAAGCACACATTAATACATTTAATTTCTATAAAAATCAAGTCTTGGTTTAGTCTTGGTTTAGTCCCTGGATCAGTCCTGGTTTAGTCCTGGTTTACAAAAATTAATGCAATTAATTTTGTGCAGCAATTCAATGTGCACGCATTTTAAATTTGGCGTGCCGCGAGCGAATCGCTGTCAGAGCCTTTGAACGGCAAGTTTATTTTTTATTAAAAAATCAAGAGATTTGGAGCTTTTGTCAAAAAGAATTTTCCTCTGGCCTGACGGATCATTTGAACGATAAACACGTCCAGACAGGTTCCATCGTTACCGGTGATAGAGCGAGTGTGAGCAAACTTCAACAAACCACCAAACCCCCAAAGCAACAAACCCCCAAACCAACAAACCACCAAACCAACAAACCACCAAACCACTAAACCCCCAAACCAACAAACCCCCAAACCAACAAACCACCAAACCACCAAACCACCAAACTCCCAAACTCCCAAACCACCAAACTCCCAAACCACCAAACCACCAAACCCCCAAACCACCAAACCCCCAAACCACCAAACCCCCAAACCAACAAACCACCAAACCAACAAACCACCAAACCACCAAACCCCCAAACCACCAAACCCCCAAACCACCAAACCCCCAAACGCCCAAACCACCAAACCAACAAACCACCAAACCCCCAAACCAACAAACCACCAAACCAACAAACCACCAAACCACCAAACCCCCAAACCACCAAACCCCCAAACCAACAAACCCCCAAACCAACAAACCACCAAACCACCAAACCACCAAACTAACAAACCACCAAACCAAAACAAACCAACAAACCACCAAACCCCCAAACCAACAAACCCCCCAACCACCAACCCCCCACACCCCCAAACCACCAAACCCCCAAACCCCCAAACCAACAAACCACCAAACCCCCAAACCAACAAACCCCCAAACCACCAAACCCCCAAACCACCAAACCAACAAACCCCCAAGTGTTTCCAAGTGTCAAGTTTGATGACCCCTAGTCTAAACAAAGAGGGTTTTATTCTCATTGTGGAATCAGAATCAGTATTGATCATCGTTCCTTAGTATTGGAATCCATTTTGAAATTTCTGTCTCGTGACAACATCTCGATCAGGAGTAGCTCAAGGTGACGGGTGAACGTCGAGGAAGCACGCTCAAACACAGGGAGAACGTGCAAACTTTGACTCAATTATGAACCGAGAAGTTTGTTTTAACTTCTTCATCAACTCTTCACGAGGAGACGGACGGCGCTGATGGAAAAGCGCCTTCGTAAACAGACGGTAATGATACTGGGGGATTATGGGACAAGATGGTAATAAGAAAATCTGTTTGAATATTCATGAGGAGCAGGTGGGGCAGGTTTAAACTGGAGATGAAGTTTGGAGCAGGTGAGCAGACGGAGACGTGAGGTTTGGGGCAGATTAATGACATAATTAGACTAATAACAAAAAGTCAGGGCTAAAGAGGGGGCATTATTCAAACTGGAGGGTTTTTTTACAGATTTCTCCCAATGTCGTTCCGTCATCAGAAACGGCCCCGGAGAGGTTTTCTTAACACATTTTTTGGGTGATTATACCAACATTTTCAAAATAATAAAAGGAACATGGTGATTTAAGTATGTGAGGTGTTACAGTGAATACCCCATAGAAGTCACATACCCCTCTAATACCCCACAGAAGTCACATACCCCTCTAATACCCCACAGAAGTCACATACCCCTCTAATACCCCACAGAAGTCACATACCCCCCTAATACCCCACAGAAGTCACATACCCCCTCTAATACCCCACAGAAGTCACATACCCCCTCTAATACCCCACAGAAGTCACATACCCCTCTAATACCCCACAGAACTCACATACCCCTCTAATACCCCACAGAAGTCACATACCCCTCTAATACCCCACAGAAGTCACATACCCCTCTAATACCCCACAGAAGTCACATACCCCCTCTAATACCCCACAGAAGTCACATACCCCTCTAATACCCCACAGAAGTCACATACCCCCTCTAATACCCCACAGAAGTCACATACCCCTCTAATACCCCACAGAAGTCACATACCCCTCTAATACCCCACAGAAGTCACATACCCCTCTAATACCCCACAGAAGTCACATACCCCTCTAATACCCCACAGAAGTCACATACCCCTCTAATACCCCACAGAAGTCACATACCCCCCTAATACCCCACAGAAGTCACATACCCCTCTAATACCCCACAGAAGTCACATATGATCTGCCAGAAATTTGCCAAAATGCTGTGTGCCAAATGTTCGCAGATGACACAGTCATTAATGTAGAGGCCAGTGGTGAAAGTAAAGCGGTGCGCACCGGAACGCAGCACCGCTAAGAGAATATGGTTAATGGTGGCCAAAACCCACATTTGAAAAAAAAAGTAAGGTGCGCTATTTAAGTAGAAAACACAAACAACCACACTGTGCCATTGGAGAATAACTGAAAGCTACCCGAAACTCTGGTGCAGAGATATCTGCAGTCTGTTAAGCAAGGATTGTCAAAACTTCTCTGACTGTAGCCGTGAAAGTCGCCTAAACCATTGTGAGGCGGTGCTGCGCACTGGTAGAAGATTTAAGGCCGGCGCGCTGCCTGCACCTGTAAGAGAGGGTTTATGCTGACTAAAAAAATATGAAATAATTAAGTATATTAAATAACTTATTTATCTATGAAAAAGGTGTAAAACATTTAAAAAAAAACATGTAAAACGAGTGTTGTTGTTGTTTTTTTTAACAGTAAATGATAACACATTGGCGTTCTTAGATTGTGCAGTAACGATAGGAGGAGACCGGCAACTCCAAGTAGAAGTCTTCAGGAAGCCCACACACACAGACCAATACCTGCTTTTTGATTCAGACCACCCACTGCAGCACAAACTGGGTGTTATTCAGACATTACAACACAGGGCCCAAGTGGTTCCCACAAGCACAGAGGGTAAGGAGAAAGAAGAACAACATGTGCAGGAAGCCCTCTCTGTTTGTGGATATCCTAAATGGGCTGTCAACAAAACCAAGAGAGACAAGGGCAAGAAACAAGACAACAGAGAATCTGAACCCAGGAGGAAAGGGGTAGCGATTCCTTACCTGGCCGGCGTTTTGGAAAAACTACAGAGGATTTTCAGACAATATGAAATCCCAGTTTATTTCAAACCCACAAACACTTTAAGACACAAACTCGTCCACCCAAAGGACAAAACACCGAGCCCCAAACAAAGCAATGTGGTCTACTCCATTCAGTGTAGTGAAGACTGCAGTGAGCGCTACACTGGAGAAACAAAACAGCCACTTCACAAGAGGATTTACCAACACAGACGGGCGTGCCAGAGTGGACCGTCATCTGCCGTACATCTTCACCTAGAAGCCACGGGCCATTCTTTTGAGGACAGTGAGGTTCAGATCTTAGCCAGGGAAAAGAACTGGTTTGAGAGGGGAGTTAAAGAGGCTATTTTGTCAAAAAAGAGAATCCGTTGTTAAACAGAAATGGGGGAGTTAGACATAACTTGTCTCCCATCTATAATTCGATTCTTAAACCAAGTCAGAACAGACAAAGAAACATTAGGGCAGACGAGCCAGGGCAGAGCGGTGGAGAGGGTCGTTAGGCTTGAATAGGGAGGCGAAACTAGACGCCAGAGAAATTTGAAAAACAAAGAGACAGATTAGTTGAGATAGTTTCAGAGCTATTTCAGTGTAGTGAGCGCCTCCTAGGGCTGAATAGATATGCTAATACTAGACGGCAGAGGAATTCGTAATACAAAAGAGACAGATTAGTGGAGATAGTTTCAGAGCTATTTCAGTGTAGTGAGCTCCTCCCTGCAGCTAGATACAAACAGGGTCTAACCAGCACTCTAACCAGAGCTGACGAAGCCTCTCGGATGAGCGGCGAAACGTTTTCAACCAAACAAACTTTGTCCAGTTGACAAATTGAATTTCTCCTTTTATCTTAAAATGGTAAAGTAATGCACTGGACATTATAGCACCTGTAAGAAATGAAAACTACTTTCACCACTGGTAGAAGCCGACAACCCTGAACAGGCTTCAGAGCTTTTAAACGCACAATTAACTGAGGGATCAAAATGGACTCAAAATAAGTGTTTAACATTGAACTATACAAAAACTGTCAATGTGTGTTTCCTTTAAAAATCAGTCATTAGATGAACTTAAGATCAAAATGGACCAAAATGAAATAGAGCAGGTAAATGAGTTTAAATATCTAGGTGTGGTTTTAGACACAAACTCAAATTTGATGGGCACATTAAAAAAATGTCCAAGACTATAAAAACAAACATGAGTTGTTTTCGTTTGAGTGGGCCATGTTTATCTGTTGACGTTGCTCGAGTCTTCATGCAGGCGATGATCCTGTCGCACATGTCGTATTGTGCCACAAATTCTGTCGTGAAACCATTAGTGTCTTTATATAAACAGACACTTCAAACCCACTCATTATCATTACTGCCTAATCACTCCAAAAGCCAAACACTGTGATTGTGATTTCTGTTTTAAGAACACGATTCAGCTCAAAGTTCAGAACACGTCCAGAAGACCTGACAAAAGAATGAAATCTGAAGTGACAAAAGAATCACGAGTAGAACATGTTTGTAGAACACGTTTGTAGAACACGTTTGTAGAACACGTGTGTAGAACACGTGTGTAGAACACGTTTGTAGAACACGTTTGTAGAACACGTTTGTAGAACACGTGTGTAGAACACATTTGTAGAACACGTTTGTAGAACACGTGTGTAGAACATGTTTGTAGAACATGTTTGTAGAACATGTTTGTAGAACACGTTTGTAGAACACGTTTGTAGAACACGTGTGTAGAACACGTTTGTAGAACACGTGTGTAGAACACGTTTGTAGAACACGTGTGTAGAACACGTGTGTAGAACACGTGTGTAGAACACGTTTGTAGAACACGTTTGTAGAACACGTTTGTAGAACACGTGTGTAGAACACGTGTGTAGAACACGTTTGTAGAACACGTCTGTAGAACACGTGTGTAGAACACGTTTGTAGAACACGTTTGTAGAACATGCTTGTAGAACATGTTTGTAGAACACGTGTGTAGAACATGTCTGTAGAACACGTGTGTAGAACACGTTTGTAGAACATGTCTGTAGAACATGTTTGTAGAACATGTTTGTAGAACACGTGTGTAGAACACGTTTGTAGAACACGTTTGTAGAACACGTGTGTAGAACACGTGTGTAGAACACGTGTGTAGAACACGTTTGTAGAACACGTTTGTAGAACACGTTTGTAGAACACGTTTGTAGAACACGTTTGTAGAACACGTGTGTAGAACACGTTTGTAGAACACGTTTGTAGAACACGTGTGTAGAACACGTTTGTAGAACACGTTTGTAGAACACGTTTGTAGAACACGTTTGTAGAACACGTTTGTAGAACACGTTTGTAGAACACGTTTGTAGAACACGTTTGTAGAACACGTTTGTAGAACACGTTTGTAGAACACGTGTGTAGAACACGTTTGTAGAACACGTGTGTAGAACACGTTTGTAGAACACGTGTGTAGAACACGTGTGTAGAACACGTTTGTAGAACACGTTTGTAGAACACGTGTGTAGAACACGTGTGTAGAACACGTGTGTAGAACACGTTTGTAGAACACGTTTGTAGAACACGTTTGTAGAACACGTTTGTAGAACACGTGTGTAGAACACATGTGTAGAACACGTGTGTAGAACATGTTTGTAGAGCACGTGTGTAGAACATGTTTGTAGAACACGTGTGTTGAACATGTTTGTAGAACACGTTTGTAGAACATGTTTGTAGAACACGTCTGTAGAACACGTTTGTAGAACACGTTTGTAGAACATGTTTGTAGAACACGTTTGTAGAACATGTCTGTAGAACACGTTTGTAGAACACGTGTGTAGAACATGTTTGTAGAACATGTTTGTAGAACACGTTTGTAGAACACGTCTGTAGAACATGTTTGTAGAACACGTCTGTAGAACACGTCTGTAGAACACGTTTGTAGAACATGTTTGTAGAACACTTTGTAGAACATGTTTGTAGAACACGTCTGTAGAACACGTTTGTAGAACACGTGTGTAGAACATGTTTGTAGAACACGTTTGTAGAACACGTGTGTAGAACACGTTTGTAGAACACGTGTGTAGAACATGTTTGTAGAACACGTCTGTAGAACACGTTTGTAGAACACGTGTGTAGAACATGTTTGTAGAACACGTTTGTAGAACATGTTTGTAGAACACGTCTGTAGAACACGTTTGTAGAACACGTTTGTAGAACATGTTTGTAGAACATGTTTGTAGAACACGTCTGTAGAACACGTTTGTAGAACACGTTTGTAGAACACGTTTGTAGAACACGTTTGTAGAACATGTTTGTAGAACATGTGTGTAGAACATGTTTGTAGAACATGTTTGTAGAACACGTTTGTAGAACACGTTTGTAGAACACGTGTGTAGAACACGTTTGTAGAACACGTTTGTAGAACACGTCTGTAGAACATGTTTGTAGAACATGTTTGTAGAACACGTGTGTAGAACACGTGTGTAGAACACGTTTGTAGAACACGTGTGTAGAACACGTGTGTAGAACACGTGTGTAGAACACGTTTGTAGAACACGTTTGTAGAACACGTTTGTAGAACACGTGTGTAGAACACGTGTGTAGAACACGTTTGTAGAACACGTTTGTAGAACACGTTTGTAGAACACGTTTGTAGAACACGTGTGTAGAACACGTGTGTAGAACACGTTTGTAGAACACGTGTGTAGAACATGTTTGTAGAACATGTTTGTAGAACACGTTTGTAGAACATGTGTGTAGAACACGTTTGTAGAACACGTGTGTAGAACACGTGTGTAGAACATGTTTGTAGAACACGTGTGTAGAACACGTGTGTAGAACATGTTTGTAGAACACGTGTGTAGAACACGTGTGTAGAACACGTGTGTAGAACATGTGTGTAGAACATGTTTGTAGAACACGTGTGTAGAACATGTTTGTAGAACATGTTTGTAGAACACGTGTGTAGAACATGTTTGTAGAACATGTTTGTAGAACACGTGTGTAGAACATGTTTGTAGAACACGTTTGTAGAACATGTTTGTAGAACACGTTTGTAGAACACGTCTGTAGAACACGTGTGTAGAACACGTTTGTAGAACACGTTTGTAGAACACGTTTGTAGAACACGTTTGTAGAACATGTCTGTAGAACACGTTTGTAGAACATGTGTGTAGAACACGTTTGTAGAGCACGTTTGTAGAACACGTTTGTAGAACACGTTTGTAGAACACGTTTGTAGAACACGTTTGTAGAACATGTCTGTAGAACACGTTTGTAGAACATGTGTGTAGAACACGTTTGTAGAGCACGTTTGTAGAACACGTTTGTAGAACATGTCTGTAGAACACGTTTGTAGAACATGTGTGTAGAACACGTTTGTAGAGCACGTTTGTAGAACACGTTTGTAGAACACATTTGTAGAACACGTGTGTAGAACATGTTTGTAGAACACGTTTGTAGAACACGTTTGTAGAACACGTGTGTAGAACATGTGTGTAGAACATGTGTGTAGAACACGTTTGTAGAACACGTGTGTAGAACACGTTTGTAGAACACGTTTGTAGAACACGTGTGTAGAACATGTTTGTAGAACACGTGTGTAGAACACGTGTGTAGAACATGTCTGTAGAACATGTTTGTAGAACACGTGTGTAGAACACGTGTGTAGAACACGTTTGTAGAACACGTTTGTAGAACATGTCTGTAGAACATGTTTGTAGAACACGTTTGTAGAACATGTCTGTAGAACATGTTTGTAGAACACGTGTGTAGAACACGTTTGTAGAACACGTTTGTAGAACATGTCTGTAGAACATGTTTGTAGAACACGTTTGTAGAACATGTCTGTAGAACATGTTTGTAGAACACGTGTGTAGAACACGTTTGTAGAACACGTTTGCAGAACATGTCTGTAGAACATGTTTGTAGAACACGTTTGTAGAACATGTCTGTAGAACATGTTTGTAGAACACGTGTGTAGAACACGTGTGTAGAACACGTTTGTAGAACACGTTTGTAGAACATGTCTGTAGAACATGTTTGTAGAACACGTTTGTAGAACATGTTTGTAGAACATGTCTGTAGAACATGTTTGTAGAACACGTGTGTAGAACATGTTTGTAGAACACGTGTGTAGAACACGTGTGTAGAACATGTTTGTAGAACACGTGTGTAGAACATGTTTGTAGAACACGTGTGTAGAACACGTGTGTAGAACATGTTTGTAGAACATGTCTGTAGAACATGTTTGTAGAACACGTGTGTAGAACATGTTTGTAGAACACGTGTGTAGAACACGTGTGTAGAACATGTTTGTAGAACACGTGTGTAGAACACGTTTGTAGAACACGTGTGTAGAACACGTGTGTAGAACACGTTTGTAGAACACGTTTGTAGAACACGTGTGTAGAACACGTGTGTAGAACACGTTTGTAGAACACGTGTGTAGAACATGTTTGTAGAACACGTTTGTAGAACATGTCTGTAGAACACGTTTGTAGAACATGTCTGTAGAACATGTTTGTAGAACATGTCTGTAGAACACGTTTGTAGAACATGTTTGTAGAACATGTCTGTAGAACATGTTTGTAGAACACGTTTGTAGAACACGTTTGTAGAACACGTTTGTAGAACACGTTTGTAGAACATGTGCAGGTTCCGTGGGGTGGGGTCTTTGTGATTTTCTCAGCTTTGAAACATTGATTTTAATTTGATCTTTTCTCTCGTGGCCCCAGTGCAGTTTAGTCGGTTTAAACGACAATTATCCAGATAAAAACACTTCACATATCATGACCCGGGTCTAATGGACGAGCAGCACTCATTTAGCTTCTTTATATTTTAGTCTTTTTGCACACGCTCTGATCTGCTCCTCTTCTTTCACCGTCTGAATGGATTGGACACAGTTTGTAATGAAATAATTATGAAAAAAGCAGCAGAATGAGGCGGTTTATAGCGGCGGTGCATTCCCCTGTGCCGTACCGCGGTGCTGTGTGATGTAATGATGTCATAACGTGCCTGAGCGCTCCTCTGGGACTCACGGTGCTTCTCACGGCTGCTCGGCTGAGAGATGAGCTTATATTAGATTTTAGACAAAGCTGCAAACGTGAGTGGTTTTAAAACAGAGATACTCGTACTGATCCTGGACCAGCCTGATCCGGAGCTGCTCCTCTGCGTTCTCACATTTTAGATTTCTACTCGAGCTGTCAAAAATATCGGCTATTAACACGTTAAGGCAAAACAAACTTAATGTTGTGAGATTATCGCTCTTTGTGACCGAGTGATATAGTTTTTCAGAAGCTGTGGACACTGCTGTAACTCGGGATGCACCAATGTGAACATTTTAGCCGATATTATATTGCTGATATTGGCCGATACCATTGTCCGTCGGATCAGTCGTGTTTTCAAACTGTACAAATGTCGTGAAAAACGCTCTGGTTGCTCGTATGACTCTGCTGTGTGGTCCTGCAGGGCTTAAAGTGCTTCAGCGTAAGCCGGGGGTACGGTTTAACTGTGAGAAGCACAAATGAGGAAACGAGGGAGGAGAAGAGGAGAGACACAAGAGCCCAGAGCTGGAGCCGTCCACATGAGCGAGTCTGACCCAAACCAAATGAAGAGGAACAGAGGAGCAGGACTTCACCCGGCTGACAGTCTGGGTCTGGGTCTGGGTCTGTGTCTGGGTCTGGGTCTGGGTGTGAGTCTGAATCTGGTTTAGTCTGATTTAGACCCAGTAGAGTCTTTTAGACTTTAATAGAGAGGTTTAGACCTGATTGAGTCCTTGATTAGACCTGGTTCAGTCTTGGTTTAGTCCTGGTTCAGTCCTGGTTTAGACCTGGTTTAGACCTGGTTGTGTCCTGGTTTAGTCCTGGTTTAGACCTGGTTTAGACCTGGTTGAGACCAGGTCTAAACCAGGTCTAAACCAGGTCTAAACCAGGACTAAACCAGGTCTAGACCTGGTTGAGACCTGGTTGAGACCTGGTTGAGTCCTGGTTTAGACCTGGTTGAGTCCTGGTTGAGTCCTGGTTTAGACCTGGTTTAGACCTGGTTGAGTCCTGGTTTAGACCTGGTTTAGACCTGGTTTAGACCTGGTTGAGTCCTGGTTGAGTCCTGGTTGAGTCCTGGTTGAGTCCTGGTTGAGTCCTGGTTTAGACCTGGTTGAGTCCTGGTTGAGTCCTGGTTTAGACCTGGTTTAGACCTGGTTCAGTCCTGGTTCAGTCCTGGTTTACTCCTGGTTTAGTCCTGGTTTAGTCCTGGTTCAGTCCTGGTTCAGTCCTGGTTTACTCCTGGTTGAGTCCTGGTTTACTCCTGGTTTACTCCTGGTTTACTCCTGGTTTACTCCTGGTTGAGTCCTGGTTGAGTCCTGGTTTACTCCTGGTTTACTCCTGGTTTAGACCTGGTTGAGTCCTGGTTGAGTCCTGGTTCAGTCCTGGTTTACTCCTGGTTTAGACCTGGTTTAGTCTTGGTTTAGTCCTGGTTCAGTCCTGGTTCAGTCCTGGTTTAGTCCTGGTTTAGTCCTGGTTCAGTCTGTCCTGGACTGAGCAGGTCTAGAATCCGTCACAATTTGTAAAAGTCGTTAGTAAAATGATTTCGTACAATAAAAATAATAAAAGAGTGAACGTCGTCCATCTGCGTAAACACCTCAGCTCTCGATAGCGCCCCCTCCTGGCGGCTGCCTGCTCTTTCCTAGTGTCTCCATTCCAAACCCATTCCAACATTCCCATTATCCGTGAATCATGGAGGGGTTTGTTTTCCGCTGGAGTCGGTTATGGATCCCGCGACCCTCAGGACTCACGTTACACTCGGAGACGTCTGTATTATTCACTCCACGCCGAATAAACGAGCAGAAAACGGGCTCCCGACGGCCACATGTGCAGCTGAGCGGTACGAGCGCGGTACGAGCGCGGTACGAGCGCGGTACGGCGGCCTCCAGGGACCAAACACCAATCTGCACTCACATAATGGGTTTAAGCTGCCGGGCCGTGTGGTTAGCGCCGGTTAACCCGCGGAACAGCTCCTTTAATCCAGGTTAGACCCGTGTTAAACCGCTTCCGGATAAGTTCAGAGCTGAACCTGGAACATCTCTGATTACACATGTTCTAATGAGGTCCACTCCACACTTTAAAAACGCCCTGGAGCCCTGGACCCAACCCCGGACTCAACAATGACTGTTAATGTGTGGCTATTCTGTTTTCTTCAGTTTATTGGAGAATCTGCGTTCTCTCTCTCTGTTCTCTCTCTTTTGACTCTCTCATGTCTCTCTCTCTGTTCTCTCTCTCCATTTTCTCTCTTGTCTCTTTCTCGTGTCTCTCATCTCTCTCGTGTGTCTCTCATGTCTCTCTTGTGTCTCTCTTGTCTCCTCTTGTCTCTCTCGTCTCTCTCATGTTTCTCTTTCATGTCTCTCTCTTGTGTCTCTCTTGTCTCTCTCTCTCTCTTGTCTCTCTCTCTCGTCTCTCTCTCTCTGTTCTCTCTCTTGTGTCGCTCTCTTTTCTCTCTCTCGTGTCTCTCTCTCATGTTTCTCTCGTGTCTCTCTATTCTTGCTCCATTGTCTCTCTTGTGTCTCTCTCTGTTCTCTCTCTTGTGTCTCTCTCTTGTGTCTCTCTTGTGTCTCTCTTGTGTCTCTCTCTTGTGTCTCTCTCCATTCTCTCTCTCTCTCTGTTCTCTCTCTTGTGTCTCCCTTGTCTCCTCGTCTCTCTCTCATCTCTCTTGTGTCTCTCTCATGTTTCCCTGTCTTGTGTCTCTCTCCTGTGTCTCTCTTGTGTCTCTCTCTCTTGTCTCTCTCTTCTCTCTTGTCTCTCTCTCTTGTGTCTCTCTCTTGTGTCTCGCTCTCTTGTCTCTCTCTTGTGTCTCTCTCCCTTGTGTCTCTCTCTGTGTCTCTCTCTCTTGTGTCTCGCTCTCTTGTCTTTCTCTCTTGTGTCTCTCTCTCTTGTGTCTCTCTCTTGTCTTTCTCTCTTGTGTCTCTCTCTTGTGTCTCTCTGTTGTGTCTCTCTCTCTTGTGTCTCCATCTTGTCTTTCTCTATTGTGTCTCTCTGTTCTCTCTCGTGTCTCTCTCTTGTCTCTCTCTTGTCTCTCTCTCTTGTCTCTCTCTCTTGTGTCTCTCTCTCTTGTGTCTCCATCTTGTCTTTCTCTATTGTGTCTCTCTCTGTTCTCTCTCTTGTGTCTCTCTTTTGTCTCTCTCTTGTGTCTCTCTTGTGTCTCTCTTTTGTGTCTCTCTCATGTTTCTCTCTCTCGTGTCTCTCTCTATTCTCTCTCCATTGTCTCTCTTGTGTCTCTCTCCGTTCTCTCTCTCTCTGTTCTCTCTTGTGTCTCTCTTGTCTCCTCTTGTCTCTCTCTTGTCCCTTTTGTGTCTCTCTCTTGTGTCTCTCTCATGTTTCTCTGCCTTGTATTTCTCTCTCTTGTCTGTCTCTTGTGTCTGTCTCTTGTGTCTCTCTCTGTTCTTTCTCATCTCTCTCATGTTTCTCTTTCATGTCTCTCTCTCTGTTCTCTCTCTTGTGTCTCTCTTATGTCTCTCTCTGTTCTCTCTCTTGTGTCTCTCTTATGTCTCTCTCTCTCTGTTCTCTCTCTTGTGTCTCTCTTATGTCTCTCTCTCTCTCTGTTCTCTCTCTTGTGTCTCTCTTATGTCTCTCTCTCTCTCTGTTCTCTCTCTTGTGTCTCTGTTCTCCCTCTTGGGTCTCTCTTATGTCTCTCTCTTTGTTCTCTCATGTCTCTCTCTCTCTGTTCTCTCTCTTGTGTCTCTCTTATGTCTCTCTCTCTCTGTTCTCTCTCTTGTGTCTCTCTTATGTCTCTCTCTCTCTCTCTGTTCTCTCTCTTGTGTCTCTGTTCTCCCACTTGGGTCTCTCTTATGTCTCTCTCTTTGTTCTCTCATGTCTCTCTCTCTCTCGTCTCTCTCTTGTCTCTCTCTTTCGTGTCCCTCTCGTCTCTCTCTTGTGTCTCTGTTCTCTCTCTCTCTGTTCTCTCTCTTGTGTCTCTGTTCTCTCTCTCTCTGTTCTCTCTCGTGTCTCTGTTCTCTCTCTTGTGTCTCTCTTATGTCTCTCTCTCTCTGTTCTCTCTCGTGTCTCTGTTCTCCCTCTTGGGTCTCTCTTATGTCTCTCTCTTTGTTCTCTCATGTCTCTCTCTCTCGTCTCTCTCTTGTCTCTCTCTTTCGTGTCTCTCTCGTGTCTCTCTTTGTCTCTTAGTTTGTTCAGATTTATGTCCCGTCCTCATGATGTCCACAGGCCGATGCACAAACTGTGAGCTCGGTGTAATAAATAAAAGCGTAATAAGACAGAATGGTTGGAGAGTTTGACGCTGCGGAGGACAGATCCAAACAGATGATGAAAGTTTGCACAGTTCTATCACAATACTGTGTTTTCTTTGTTGAGTCAGAAGATTTAGAGGCAGAGCGAGAGTTATAGATCTATGTGTGGGAGACGCTTTTGCAGAAATAGAAAAGAGGACAGAGAAACAGAATTTTAAAAAGGAGCAGAATGTGATTTTAGACAATTCAGTCCTGGTAATGGGAGCGGCTGAGAAAGACGGGGAATAATCAATCCAGTGTTTTCCTGCTCTGCTCCAGTCTGTGACTCGTGAGTCAGTCCCAGTCTGTGACTCGTGAGTCAGTCTGTGACTCGTGAGTCAGTCTCGGTCTGTGACTCGTGAGTCAGTCTGTGACTCATCAGTCTGTGACTCGTGAGTCAGTCTGTGACTCATGAGTCAGTCCCAGTCTGTGACTCGTCAGTCTGTGACTCGTGAGTCAGTCTGTGACTCGTGAGTCAGTCTGTGACTCGTGAGTCAGTCTGTGACTCGTGAGTCAGTCTGTGACTCGTGAGTCAGTCCCAGTCTGTGACTCGTGAGTCAGTCTGTGACTCGTGAGTCAGTCCCAGTCTGTGACTCGTGAGTCAGTCCCAGTCTGTGACTCGTGAGTCAGTCTGTGACTCGTGAGTCAGTCCCAGTCTGTGACTCGTGAGTCAGTCTGTGACTCGTGAGTCAGTCCCAGTCTGTGACTCGTGAGTCAGTCTGTGACTCGTGAGTCAGTCCCAGTCTGTGACTCGTGAGTCAGTCTGTGACTCGTGAGTCAGTCCCAGTCTGTGACTCGTGAGTCAGTCCCAGTCTGTGACTCGTGAGTCAGTCTGTGACTCGTGAGTCAGTCCCAGTCTGTGACTCGTGAGTCAGTCTGTGACTCGTGAGTCAGTCCCAGTCTGTGACTCGTGAGTCAGTCTGTGACTCATCAGTCAGTCCCAGTCTGTGACTCGTGAGTCAGTCTGTGACTCGTGAGTCAGTCCCAGTCTGTGACTCGTGAGTCAGTCTGTGACTCATCAGTCAGTCTCAGTCTGTGACTCGTGAGTCAGTCCCAGTCTGTGACTCGTGAGTCAGTCTGTGACTCATCAGTCAGTCTCAGTCTGTGACTCGTGAGTCAGTCTGTGACTCGTGAGTCAGTCTGTGACTCATCAGTCACTCAGTCTGTGACTCGTGAGTCAGTCTCGGTCTGTGACTCGTGAGTCAGTCTGTGACTCATCAGTCAGTCTCAGTCTGTGACTCGTGAGTCAGTCTGTGACTCGTGAGTCAGTCCCAGTCTGTGACTCGTGAGTCAGTCTGTGACTCATCAGTCAGTCTCAGTCTGTGACTCGTGAGTCAGTCTGTGACTCGTGAGTCAGTCCCAGTCTGTGACTCGTGAGTCAGTCTGTGACTCATCAGTCAGTCTCAGTCTGTGACTCGTGAGTCAGTCCCAGTCTGTGACTCGTGAGTCAGTCTGTGACTCATCAGTCAGTCCCAGTCTGTGACTCGTGAGTCAGTCTGTGACTCGTGAGTCAGTCCCAGTCTGTGACTCGTGAGTCAGTCTGTGACTCATCAGTCAGTCTCAGTCTGTGACTCGTGAGTCAGTCCCAGTCTGTGACTCGTGAGTCAGTCTGTGACTCATCAGTCACTCAGTCTGTGACTCGTGAGTCAGTCTGTGACTCATCAGTCACTCAGTCTGTGACTCGTGAGTCAGTCTGTGACTTCTGAGTCAGTCTCGGTCTGTGACTCGTGAGTCAGTCTGTGACTCATCAGTCAGTCCCGGTCTGTGACTCACTCTTGACACAAGAAACATCAGTGGTTGAGCGATCAGATCCACTGACCCACAGGTTGGTCGTATGATTCCAGCTCTCACAGATGAACGCTGATGTTGTGTCCTTGGGCAAGACACTTAACCCATCTCGACCCCAGTGTCTGTGTACACTGGTGTGTGAATGTGTGAGTGGTTCCTTGTTGTAAAGCGCTTTGGGTGCCTTGAAGGTGGAAAAGCGCTATATAAAGATGTGACCATTTAGCAGTAGTAGTAGTAGTAGTAGTAGTAGTAGTAGTAGCAGTAGCAGCAGTAGTAGTAGTAGTAGTAGTAGTAGTAGTAGTAGCAGTAGCAGCAGTAGTAGTAGTAGTAGTAGTAGTAGTGTTCTGTTTTAAACATTCCTGGTTTTCCGGCCTTATTCCCAGTCCTTTCCGCTCTCATAACAGCAGTAGGAGCAGTACTCTGAAATAGTCTACAAGAATACCATATTTTTGGTCCCGTTCTTGTTCTGTTTCTAGTCCCAGTCCAGTTCCGGTCCTGGTCTGGTTCTGGTCTGGTCCTGGTCTGGTCCTGGTCTGGTCCTGGTCTGGTCCTGGTCTGGTCCTGGTCTGGTCCTGGTCCGGTCCTGGTCCGGTCCTGGTCCGGTCCTGGTCCTGGTCCGGTCCTCTCTCATTCTCTCGTCAGGTTTTTAGAGGCAGATTATCTCTGAGTGTTGGAGCGGCGTTCATGAACGAGGTCTCAAACGACCCCAAAGCCGTGAAAAATAGTGTGTCCGCTCAGATTTAACGAGCGTTCATAACGAGGCTGTGAATAAACGAGGAGTGTGCCTGGACACACACACCACACTAGATCTGATTTTATCTCCAGCTCGTGTTTATGCAACAGTCTGAAAACTTCTGCACTAATGTAAGGCCCAGAGGCACAACAACAGGACTGAACCAGGACTAAACCAGGACTGAACCAGGACTGAACCAGGACTAAACCAGGACTGAATCAGGACTAAACCAGGACTGGACCAGGAATAAACCAGGACTGAATCAGGACTAAACCAGAACTAAACCAGGACTAAACCAGGACTAACCCAGGACTGAATCAGGACTAAACCAGGACTAAACCAGGACTGAACCAGGACTAAACCAGAACTAAACCACAGGACTAAACCAGGACTAAACCAGGACTCAACCAGGACTGAACTAGGACTAAACCAGGACTCAACAAGGACTAAACCAGGACTAAACCAGGACTCAACCAGGACTAAACCAGGACTAAACCAGGACTAAACCAGGACTAAACCTGGACTGAACCAGGACTAAACCTGGACTGAACCAGGACTGAACCAGGACTGAATCAGGACTGAACCAGGACTAAACCAGGTCTAAGCCAGGACTAAATAAGAACTGAACCAGGACTGAACCAGGACTGAACCAGGACTAAACCAGAACTAAACCAGGACTGAACCAGGACTAAACCAGGACTAAACCAGGACTGAATCAGGACTGAATCAGGACTGAATCAGGATTAAACCAGGACTAAACCAGAACTAAACCAGGTCTAAGCCAGGACTAAATAAGAACTGAACCACGACTGAACCAGAACTAAACCAGGACTAGACGAGGACTAAACCTGGACTGAACCAGGACTAAACCTGGACTGAACCTGATCCAGGTCCTGTCCGAGTTCAGCCCTGATCCAGTCCTGGTTCAGCCTTGATCCAGTCCTGGTTTAGTCCTGGTCCGGTCCTGGTCTGGTCCTGCTCGGCGGTTTATCAGAAGAGACACACATTTCCATAACTGTCTGTGCCGTTTATGCAGAAAGCGTCAGGACTAATGCCGAGTTCAGCGGGAGTCGTCTCGGATTAAACCGAGTCCGACTGAAAACCACGAGACCGGACCGGGGCCAGGACTATAACCGGTTTATTCAATGAGACCCGATTAAAGGAGCGTGTTGTGGAGGCCGAGCTGTCCCCGAGGTCCAGAGATCAGCTCCCGTCACGGCGGCTCCGGCAGCGACCAAACCAAATCAAATTTAAATCACACGTTTAACGACGGGAGCAGTTCCACAAATGAAAAAAACATTTGAATTTCAAATTTTTCCACAACTCAAGGTCACTGACACCAGGAAGTGAGCGCGGGCACGGCTCGGCTCCACGGACTTTGGCTCCAGTTCAGTTTGTGTAAAAGTCCAGCACATCTGAGACTTGAGACCTGTGTGACCCAGGTCTAAACCAGGTCTAAACCAGGACTAAACCAGGTCTAAACCAGGTCTAAACCAGGTCTAAACCAGGTCTAAACCAGGTCTAAACCAGGTCTAAACCAGGACTAAACCAGGTCTAAACCAGGTCTAAACCAGGTCTAAACCAGGTCTAAACCAGGTCTAAACCAGGTCTAAACCAGGACTAAACCAGGTCTAAACCAGGTCTAAACCAGGTCTAAACCAGGTCTAAACCAGGTCTAAACCAGGACTAACCCAGGTCTAAACCAGGACTAAACCAGGTCTAAACCAGGTCTAAACCAGGTCTAAACCAGGTCTAAACCAGGACTAACCCAGGTCTAAACCAGGTCTAAACCAGGTCTAAACCAGGTCTAAACCAGGACTAACCCAGGTCTAAACCAGGACTAAACCAGGTCTAAACCAGGTCTAAACCAGGTCTAAACCAGGTCTAAACCAGGACTAACCCAGGTCTAAACCAGGACTAAACCAGGTCTAAACCAGGTCTAAACCAGGTCTAAACCAGGTCTAAACCAGGTCTAAACCAGGTCTAAACCAGGTCTAAACCAGGACTAACCCAGGTCTAAACCAGGACTAAACCAGGTCTAAACCAGGTCTAAACCAGGTCTAAACCAGGTCTAAACCAGGACTAACCCAGGACTAATTGATGGAATAATTATATATTATTAACTTTTGTGATTCTTTAATCTTTAGAAATGAAGTTTCAAATGTGTACGTGACTTGTGATCATATGTTTTGAGTTGCAGAAAGGCCAGATATCTGAGGGGAGACGTAAGCAGACAGTTTGGCTCCTCCAGTATCTAAGTCCCAGGGACATTGTCCCTGTGAAAGATGTCATATCTAGGAATTATCTTATAAGTGTGTTGGGTGTTATGATTATGTTTTGGTTTTAATGATTATGTTTTGTCGGCTGTCCTGCCACATGTTCCCCCACCCCTTATGGGCAGGACAGACCACATGTAACTAGGGATGTGAAAAACTGAATAAATAGCAAGCTGGGGGCACAGAGAACCAGGACGCTCAGAGCAGAATGGGCCAAGAGCATTATTGTAACCTGGGCATCCTCTCTGACTGTTCTCCACTTGCAAGTGAAAAAACCTAATCTCTCTTGTCTTCCAGGTCCTAAAGCAGGACTAAACCAGGTTTTTACCAGCACCCATCACTAACCCAGGTCTAAACCAGGTCTAAACCAGGTCTAAACCAGGACTAAACCAGGTCTAAACCAGGTCTAAACCAGGACTAAACCAGGACTAAACCAGGACTAAACCAGGACTAAACCTGGTTTAGACCTGGTTTAGTCCTGGTTTAGTCCTGGTTCAGACCTGGTTCAGTCCTGGTTCAGTCCTGGTTTAGTCCTGGTTTAGTCCTCAGAGTGTCTCCACACGCCGCCAGATCCTCCGTCAAAAAGATCACGACTACAGAATGCCGAGAGAAAGAGAGAGGAATGAAGAGGAAGACGAGAACCACTCCAACATGATGAAAGTGTCTAAAGGAAGAAGAGGACACACACTCCAACTGTTCTGTCCAAAATAAAAGTGCTTCAGTAAAAGTTCTAAAGGTTCATAATAATTTGGTAATAAATCATAATTCAGCTGTTATTTTTCATGCTATTGTAATGTTATTTGTTATTTGTAAATAATAATAATAATAACTGCTCCTGATAACAGGATGGGTTAAATGCAGAGAATAATTTCTCCAGTGTGAGATCAATAAAGTCACTTCTTCTTCTTCGAGTGCTGTCAGGCACTTAACAAATTAATCTAATTAATTACAGGATTTGTAATTAATCTAATTACTCGCATTTTTAAAGTGTGAGCGATCGAGTGAACCCACTTTGCGATTGATTTTGTCAGTTTTTCTGCGGTCGCTTTGCTCAATCGTTTCCCAAATTCTGTGAGCGTGGTTTGGTGGTTTGGACTAAATCAGGACTAACGCAGGACTAAACCAGGTCTAACCCAGAACTAAACCAGGACTAACGCAGGACTAAACCAGGTCTAACCCAGGACTAAACCAGGTCTAACCCAGGACTAAACCAGGTCTAACCCAGGACCAAATCAGGACTAACGCAGGACTAAACCAGGTCTAACCAAGTACTAAACCAGGTCTAACCAAGTACTAAACCAGGTCTAACCCAGGACTAAACCAGGTCTAACCCAGGACTAAACCAGGTCTAACCCAGGACCAAATCAGGACTAAAGCAGGACTAAACCAGGTCTAACCAAGTACTAAACCAGGTCTAACCAAGTACTAAACCAGGTCTAACCCAGGACTAAACCAGGTCTAACCCAGGACTAAACCAGGTCTAACCCAGGACCAAATCAGGACTAACGCAGGACTAAACCAGGTCTAACCAAGTACTAAACCAGGTCTAACCAAGTAATAAACCAGGTCTAACCAAGGACTAAACCAGGTCTAACCCAGGACTAAACCAGGTCTAACCAAGGACTAAACCAGGTCTAACCAAGTAATAAACCAGGTCTAACCCAGGACTAAACCAGGACTAATGCAGGACTAAACCAGGTCTAACCAAGTACTAAACCAGGTCTAACCAAGTAATAAACCAGGTCTAACCCAGGACTAAACCAGGACTAATGCAGGACTAAACCAGGTCTAACCAAGGACTAAACCAGGTCTAACCCAGGACTAAACCAGGTCTAACCCAGGACTAAACCAGGACTAACGCAGGACTAAACCAGGTCTAACCCAGGACTAAACCAGGTCTAACCCAGGACTAAGTCAGGTCTAACCCAGGTCTAAATCAGGACTAACCCAGAACTAAATCAGGTCTAAACCAGGACTAACCCAGGACTAAATCAGGACTAACCCAGGTCTAAATCAGGACTAACCCAGGACTAAATCAGGACTAACCCAGGTCTAACCCAGGACTAAATCAGGACTAACCCAGGTCTAAATCAGGACTAACCCAGGTCTAAATCAGGACTAACCCAGGTCTAACCCAGGACTAAATCAGGTCTAACCCAGGACTAAATCAGGACTAACCAAGGACTAAATCAGGACTAACCCAGAACTAAATCAGGTCTAAACCAGGACTAAATCAGGACTAACCCAGAACTAAATCAGGTCTAACCCAGGACTAAATCAGGACTAACCAAGGACTAAATCAGGACTAACCCAGGTCTAAACCAGGTCTAACCCAGGACTAAATCAGGACTAACCCAGGTCTAAATCAGGACTAACCCAGGTCTAAACCAGGACTAACCCAGGTCTAAATCAGGACTAACCCAGGTCTAAACCAGGTCTAACCCAGGACTAAATCAGGACTAACCCAGGTCTAAATCAGGACTAACCCAGGTCTAAATCAGGACTAACCCAGGTCTAAACCAGGTCTAACCCAGGACTAAATCAGGATTAACCCAGGTCTAAATCAGGACTAACCCAGGTCTAAACCAGGACTAACCCAGGTCTAAACCAGGACTAACCAAGGACTAAATCAGGACTAAACCAGGTCTAAACCAGATGTAGAGATCGTTTTTGCACATGTTATTACCAGGAATTAGACCTCGCCCATGATATTAGCATAGTAATAACACAGTAATAAACCTCTATTCATGTGTATTTACGACATAATTAGCACATGAAAAGACTGCGGAAATGTAAAGACTTAAAGAGTTAAAGGAGCAGTTTGTACGTCTTATTTATGTTGTTTTTTTCCAGTTTCACTCGAGCTCGTACAGAACTGAGCTGTCTGGAAGAACGTACTAAAGGAGACGCTCAGTTTCGTTTTGTTTTTGACTCGTGAAAAGCGAGTTTGGCTGTCGATGTTCACGTACACGGAGCTAAAACAGAACAAACGAAATGTGTCGACACAAAGAAAAAGAGAGAGAGGGGGATGAAAAGAGGAGAGGAGGAGGAGAGGAGAGATGCCAAATGTGTCTACAAGAAAGAACTGAGAACCAGAGAAGTGTTCACCGCCACAGAGAGAGAGAAAAGAGACAGAACAAAGAGAAACAGAAAAAGAGACAGAAAAGAAAGAGACAGAAAAAAGAGACAGAAAAGAGGAAAAAGAAAGAGAAACAGAAAAAGAGAGAAAGAGACAGAAAAGAGAAAGAGACAGGAAAAAGGAAAGGCGCAAAAGAAAAGGAGAAAAAGAGAAATTCAGACAGAACAGAGAGAAAAGAGGCAGAAAAGAGACAGAAAAGAGAAAGAATTGCGTGAGAAATGCCGTGTGAGCGTGTGAACACGTCGAATTGCGTGTTGAGAGCCCTGTTTGTCTAAAGAGCAAACTTAAACTACAAAGCAACTAATGAGAGTTATATAAATGAAGTTATTACCTGATGGTTCTCAGTTTGTTTTATCATCACCGCACATTGTCAGTGCGCTGAGAGGGGCGGGGAGGAGGGAGCGGGACATTTTTAACGTATTCATGTAAGAGTCTGGTTAATGCACCGGGCCCGCGTCTCACCGCGTCTCACTGCGTCTCACTGCGTCTCACTGCGTCTCACCATGGGCAGTTCCTGGCTCTGGGCCGCGCGTATTCCGCGCGTAAGCCGTTGGGGGGGACACGTTAAGCACAGACGGAGACACCGGGACCGGAGTCGGTGCGTCTCAGAGGAGACGTGGCACCGGGACTGAGGCTCAGGACGTGCCCGGGGGACGGCGCTCTGGCCTCCGCTCGGACCGCACGGTCGGGAGCAGACGCGCCTGCGAACACGTCGAATTGCGTGTGTCACACTCTCAATGCGTGAGACTTGAGAGCCCTGTATATATATATATATATATATATATATATATATACACCCAAATTGTTTCTCAACGGATTTGTACAGATATAAAAAAAAAATGACCCCGCGGCTGAAAAAAAGCGGAGATCCGTTAAAAGGCGGAACTCTTTCATCCCTGGGACCAGAGCCGTGGACCAGACCCGTAAACCAGACCCGTGGAACAGACCCGTGGACCAGACCCGTGGACCAGACCCGCGGACCAGACCCGTGGAACAGACCCGTGGACCAGACCCGTGGACCAGACCCGCGGACCAGACCCGTGGAACAGACCCGTGGACCAGACCCCTGGACCAGACCCGTGGACCAGACCCGTGGACCAGACCCGTGGACCAGGCCCGTGGACCAGACCCGTAAACCAGACCCGTGGAACAGACCCGTGGACCAGACCCGCGGACCAGACCCGTGGAACAGACCCGTGGACCAGACCCGTGGACCAGACCCGTGGACCAGACCCGTGGACCAGACCCGTGGAACAGACCCGTGGACCAGGCCCGTGGACCAGACCCGTGGACCAGACCCGTGGACCAGGCCCGTGGACCAGGCCCGTGGACCAGGCCCGTGGACCAGACCCGTGGACCAGGCCCCTGGACCAGGCCCCTGGACCAGACCCGTGGACCAGACCCGTGGACCAGACCCGTGGAACAGACCCGTGGACCAGGCCCGTGGACCAGACCCGTAAACCAGACCCGTGGAACAGACCCGTGGACCAGACCCGCGGACCAGACCCGTGGAACAGACCCGTGGACCAGACCCGTGGACCAGGCCCGTGGACCAGACCCGCGGACCAGACCCGTGGACCAGGCCCGTGGACCAGGCCCGTAAACCAGACCCGTGGACCAGACCCGTGGACCAGGCCCGTAAACCAGACCCGTGGACCAGGCCCGTGGACCAGACCCGTGGAACAGGCCCGTGGACCAGACCCGTAAACCAGACCCGTGGAACAGACCCGTGGACCAGACCCCTGGACCAGACCCGTGGACCAGACCCGTGGACCAGGCCCGTAAACCAGACCCGTGGACCAGGCCCGTGGACCAGACCCGTAAACCAGACCCGTGGAACAGACCCGTGGACCAGGCCCGTGGACCAGGCCCGTAAACCAGACCCGTGGACCAGGCCCGTGGACCAGACCCGTAAACCAGACCCGTGGAACAGACCCGTGGACCAGACCCCTGGACCAGACCCGTGGAACAGACCCGTGGACCAGACCCCTGGACCAGACCCGTGGACCAGACCCGTGGACCAGGCCCGTGGACCAGGCCCGTAAACCAGACCCGTGGAACAGACCCGTGGACCAGACCCGTGGACCAGGCCCGTGGACCAGACCCGTAAACCAGACCCGTGGACCAGGCCCGTGGACCAGACCCGTGGACCAGACCCGTGGACCAGACCCGTGGACCAGACCCGTGGACCAGGCCCGTGGACCAGACCCGTAAACCAGACCCGTGGAACAGACCCGTGGACCAGACCCGTGGACCAGACCCCTGGACCAGACCCGTGGACCAGACCCGTGGACCAGTGTCGGTTGTGTGTTTGGACCTTCTCCACACTGCTGCACAAACATTGACTGTGGCCCAAAATAACCCACAGTCCACAGGGGCTCCTAAAGTTCCAGAAGGACGTGTGGAGCCGGCGTGAAGGTCACCAAACCCTCCACTCTGCATCTGCGGATTCAAACTCAGCCCGAACTAAAGGGGAAAGGAACTGTTCACTTGGAAAGTACTACTTGATGACATCACGAGGTGGAACAGAGCGTTTGGAGCTTTGGAGATGTTACAGACAAATAAAGAGTTCCTCAAACATGTGAATGAAACAAACACAACTCCAGGTGTGTTTTTGAGGATTAGAACATGACTTAAGCTCACAGGAGTCAGTTTTGCCTATTTTTTGTATATTTTTCTAATTTTGGTTGATCATTTTACTTCCTGGTTGGACACAGCAGCAGCAGGAGTTCTATCAAAGATCGGCAGTCTGAGAATCCGTTGGAAATCCGTTCCACTGCGACAGTCGGGGAAAAGATGGATGCCAGAGGAAGTTTAATATAAAGCGTAACAGGTATCGCAAGCTCCTGCTGATAAAGAGTCCGATGTTGGCCGTGGGCGACTCAAAAAACCCAAAAAACTTCAGTTTACTGTGAAATGATGACAGAACGTCTAAATGTCACTACAAAGTTTTCAGAAGACACTTTGAGGAAGCTTATGACATCAACCGACTTTTTTTCTTCCTTTTTTCCCCCATAGAACTTAACCCCAACTTAAACTAACTCCCCAAGTGCCCATTCGCCCGATCACCCACCAATTCGCCCGATCGCCCACCAATTCGCCCGATCACCCACCCATTCGCCCGATCGCCCACCAATTCGCCCGATCGCCCACCCATTCACCCGATCACCCACCAAATCGCCCGATCGACTACCCCTCGCCCACCCATTCGCCCGATCGCCCACCGACCACCAAACCAACAAACCACCAAACCACGCTCGCAAAATTTGGGAAACAAATGAGCAAAGCGACCGCATGAAAACTGACGAACTCAATCGCAAAGTGGGTTCGCTCGCTCGATCACTCTCACTCTTAAAATGCGATTAATTAGATTAATTAATTACAAATCCTGTAATTAATTAGATTTTTTTAATCACCTGACAGCATTAGTTTGGATCGATGTGAAGCGTCTTTGAGTGTCATGAAAAGAGCTGTACAAGTATTATTATTATTATTAGGGGCCAAGCACCAGATGGCAGAGGAAACACAGAAATGTGTTTGCACTGCATCACCTTTGCTCTCCCCCAGGCCCCTTTCTTCATCCCTTTGGTCCTCTACATTCCCCCTGTTTCTCCAGTGGTGTTTATTCCCGTGCCCGCATCCCCCGATGTGTCTTCTGAGTGCTTTGTGTATGTTATTGTGGTGATGAAATATGTATTGTTATGTACCTGAAGTGTGTATTATTGTGTATCTTGTAATATTAAAAGATTAAAAAAAAAAAAGTGTTTGCTCTGCGTTGCCTAGCGACGTTGCCTAGCGACGTTGCCTAGCGACGTTGCCTAGCGACGTTGCCTAGCGACGTTGCCTAGCGACGTTGCCTAGCGACGTTGCCTAGCGACGTTGCCTAGCGACGTTGCCTAGCGACGTTGCCTAGCGACGTTGCCTAGCGACGTTGCCTAGCAACCCTTTGATGTTTCCTTTGATGTGTCTGGTCTTCTGATTCTTATTGTTATTATTTTATATTCCTTTCACCATGGGAGTCTATGGCAGCCCCTAGAACCGTCTGGTAAAAAGTTGTGAAATTTGGCATGCACATTCCAGCCAGTCCCCAACCGTCTAGTGCCACCAGCAGGTCAAAGTTGCAGGAATTTGTCAATTGCCTAGCAACGCACCGAGCAACCTTTGATCTGTCTTTGATGTGTCTGTTCTGACAGGGTTAGACCCTGTCAGACTCTGTTAGACCCTGTCAGACTCTGTTAAACCCTGTCAGACTCTGTTAGACCCTGTTAAACCCTGTCAGACTCTGTTAGACCCTGTTAGACCCTGTCAGACTCTGTTAGACTCTGTTAGACCCTGTCAGACTCTGTTAAACCCTGTCAGACTCTGTTAGACCCTGTTAGACCCTGTCAGACCCTGTCAGACCCTGTTAGACCCTGTTAGACCCTGTTAAACCCTGTCAGACTCTGTTAGACCCTGTTAGACCCTGTCAGACTCTGTTAGACTCTGTTAGACCCTGTCAGACTCTGTTAGACCCTGTTAGACCCTGTCAGACCCTGTTAGACCCTGTTAGACCCTGTTAGACCCTGTCAGACTCTGTTAGACCCTGTTAGACCCTGTCAGACTCTGTTAGACTCTGTTAGACCCTGTCAGACTCTGTTAAACCCTGTCAGACTCTGTTAGACCCTGTTAGACCCTGTCAGACTCTGTTAGACCCTGTTAGACCCTGTCAGACCCTGTTAGACCCTGTTAGACCCTGTTAGACCCTGTCAGACTCTGTTAGACCCTGTTAGACCCTGTCAGACCCTGTCAGACCCTGTCAGACCCTGTTAGACCCTGTCCCTGCATGCGGCCTACATGCTGAGGCCTACATAAACCTTCGGTGCTTGGCCCCACATTGCTGCTTGCAGCTATATTTATTATTATTATTATTATTATTACAGATTATATAGAAGTAACTGTCTGTGTTGTGTGTTTTTGTTTTTTTTCCGTTTTGTATCAGTGGAAGCATCCTAAACTAGAAGGCAAATGTCTAAATTTAAATCTGCCGTGACGCCTTCTTGAGAAACGTATAAACCTATATTGACTTGAAAGTTTTGGTAGATTTGATTACCGAGCCTCACACGGTGTCAAATTTCCATCTCGGCCCCTCCAGTCATGTTTAAAAGAGTTTCTGTGCACAGACACGACTGAACAGATGAAAATATATCAAATATCAAACTAAAAACCTGCACCGGGGACGACAGGTGGAAATATAAAACCTGGAACTGCCAACTGTCCCTGCCTCATCAATAAAGTTCATCAATAAATACAAGAAAACTATGGAAAGACACTCCTGTTTACTGTGTGCGCCGACATCAAACACCTCGTCTGCTCCGAACCAGGTCTAAACCAGATCTAAACCAGGTCTAAACCAGGTCTGAACCAGGACTAAACCAGGACTAAACCAGGTCTAAACCAGGTCTAAACCAGGACTGAACCAGGTCTTAACCAGGTCTAAACCAGATCTAAACCAGGTCTAAACCAGATCTAAACCAGATCTAAACCAGATCTAAACCAGGTCTAAACCAGATCTAAACCAGATCTAAACCAGGTCTAAACCAGGTCTGAACCAGGTCTAAACCAGATCTAAACCAGATCTAAACCAGGTCTAAACCAGATCTAAACCAGGACTAAACCAGGACTAAACCAGGTCTAAACCAGGTCTAAACCAGGACTGAACCAGGTCTTAACCAGGTCTAAACCAGATCTAAACCAGGTCTAAACCAAGTCTAAACCAGGACTGAACCAGGTCTAAACCAGGTCTGAACCAGGACTAAACCAGGACTAAACCAGGTCTAAACCAGGTCTAAACCAGGTCTAAACCAGATCTAAACCAGATCTAAACCAGGTCTAAACCAAGTCTAAACCAGGACTGAACCAGGTCTAAACCAGGTCTGAACCAGGACTAAACCAGGACTAAACCAGGTCTAAACCAGGTCTAAACCAGGTCTGAACCAGGTCTAAACCAGATCTAAACCAGATCTAAACCAGGTCTAAACCAGATCTAAACCAGGACTAAACCAGGACTAAACCAGGTCTAAACCAGGTCTAAACCAGGTCTAAACCAGGTCTAAACCAGATCTAAACCAGGTCTAAACCAGGTCTAAACCAAGTCTAAACCAGGACTGAACCAGGTCTAAACCAGGTCTGAACCAGGACTAAACCAGGACTAAACCAGGTCTAAACCAGGTCTAAACCAGGACTGAACCAGGTCTTAACCAGGTCTAAACCAGATCTAAACCAGGTCTAAACCAGATCTAAACCAGATCTAAACCAGATCTAAACCAGGTCTAAACCAGATCTAAACCAGATCTAAACCAGGTCTAAACCAGGTCTGAACCAGGTCTAAACCAGATCTAAACCAGATCTAAACCAGGTCTAAACCAGATCTAAACCAGGACTAAACCAGGACTAAACCAGGTCTAAACCAGGTCTAAACCAGGACTGAACCAGGTCTTAACCAGGTCTAAACCAGATCTAAACCAGGTCTAAACCAGATCTAAACCAGATCTAAACCAGATCTAAACCAGGTCTAAACCAGATCTAAACCAGATCTAAACCAGGTCTAAACCAGGTCTGAACCAGGTCTAAACCAGATCTAAACCAGATCTAAACCAGGTCTAAACCAGATCTAAACCAGGTCTAAACCAGATCTAAACCAGGTCTAAACCAGATCTAAACCAGGTCTAAACCAGATCTAAACCAGATCTAAACCAGATCTAAACCAGGACTAAACCAAGTCTAAGCCCGGTTTAAACCAGGTCTAAACCAGATCTAAACCAGGTCTAAACCAGATCTAAACCAGGTCTAAACCAGATCTAAACCAGGTCTAAACCAGATATAAGCCAGGTCTAAACCAAGTCTAAGCCCGGTTTAAACCAGGTCTAAACCAGGTCTAAACCAGGACTGAACCAGGTCTAAACCAGGACTGAACCAGGACTAAACCAGGTCTAAACCAGGACTAAACCAGGACTAAACCAGGTCTAAACCAGGACTAAACCGGGTCTAAACCAGATCTAAACCAGATCTAAACCAGATCTAAACCAGATCTAAACCAGATCTA
This sequence comes from Paratrypauchen microcephalus, assembly GCA_036785185.1. NCBI lineage: Eukaryota > Metazoa > Chordata > Actinopteri > Gobiiformes > Gobiidae > Paratrypauchen > Paratrypauchen microcephalus. Next base: position 1,256,614 of record JAVJIX010000166.1, read on the forward strand.
AACCAGGTCTAAACCAGATCTAAACCAGATCTAAACCAGATCTAAACCAGATCTAAACCAGGTCTAAACCAGATCTAAACCAGGTCTAAACCAGATCTAAACCAGATCTAAACCAGATCTAAACCAGATCTAAACCAAGTCTAAGCCCGGTTTAAACCAGGTCTAAACCAGATCTAAACCAGGTCTAAACCAAATCTAAACCAGGTCTAAACCAGATCTAAACCAGGTCTAAACCAGATATAAGCCAGGTCTAAACCAAGTCTAAGCCCGGTTTAAACCAGGTCTAAACCAGGTCTAAACCAGGACTGAACCAGGTCTAAACCAGGACTGAACCAGGACTAAACCAGGTCTAAACCAGGACTAAACCAGGACTAAACCAGGACTAAACCAGGTCTAAACCAGGACTAAACCGGGTCTAAACAAGGACTGAACCAGGTCTAAACCAGGTCTAAACCAGGACTGAACCAGGACTAAACCAGGTCTAAACTAGGACTAAACCAGGTCTAAACCAGGTCTAAACCAGGACTAAACCAGGACTGAACCAGGTCTAAACCAGGTCTGAACCAGGACTAAACCAGGTCTAAGCCAGGACTAAACCAGGTCTAAACCAGGACTAAACCAGGACTGAACCAGGACTAAACCAGGTCTAAACTAGGACTAAACCAGGTCTAAACCAGGTCTAAACCAGGACTAAACCAGGACTGAACCAGGTCTAAACCAGGTCTAAACCAAGTCTAAGCCCGGTTTAAACCAGGTCTAAACCAGGTCTAAACCAGATCTAAGCCAGGTCTAAACCAAGTCTAAGCCCGGTTTAAACCAGGTCTAAACCAGGACTGAACCAGGTCTTAACCAGGTCTAAACCAAGTCTAAGCCCGGTTTGAACCAGGTCTAAACCAGGTCTAAACCAGGACTGAACCAGGTCTAAACCAGGACTGAACCAGGACTAAACCAGGTCTAAACCAGGACTAAACCAGGACTAAACCAGGTCTAAACCAGGTCTAAACAAGGACTGAACCAGGTCTAAACCAGGTCTAAACCAGGACTGAACCAGGACTAAACCAGGTCTAAACCAGGTCTAAACCAGGACTGAACCAGGACTGAACCAGGTCTAAACCAGGACTAAACCAGGACTAAACCGGGTCTAAACAAGGACTGAACCAGGTCTAAACCAGGTCTAAACCAGGACTGAACCAGGACTAAACCAGGTCTAAACCAGGTCTAAACCAGGACTGAACCAGGACTGAACCAGGACTAAACCAGGTCTAATCCAGGTCTGAACGAGGTCCGTTGGTGTATTCTAGTCTCTGAGTTCTTATACTTACTGAAAATGGGAGTTTTTTAGGATCCGGACCAGAGTAAAACGAGGATCTGGTTTGGATTCTCGTTTCAGTCAGGTTTTCGGAGGTGTGGTCGTGCCCTTTTTCGTGCGGTAAATCAGAAGGGAAAGTTGGAGTCGGCTCAGCACTTTTGGGCAGTTGGTGAAGGACGGGAGCGTCTCGGGGGAGAACCAGTCCCTGAATCACCTCGAGAAGCAGGCGCCGGTCCACGGTGCGCTGCAGGGGGCGCCGCTGCTCGCTCCCGCTCCTCTGTGTTCACACCGGGGCAGTTCGAGGCGCTCAAACTGCCCCGCAGAAATGAGGCTAATTTAAGAGCGAACAAGGAGAAGCACTGGAGAAAAGTGAGACGCAGCAAGTGTTCTCTGGGAACTGAACCCAAACCCTGAGGACGGGCGCACTGGACCAACATCTCTGTGTCGTTCTGGAATTTTGGCAAAAACTGATCATTTGCATTCAAAAAGTGACAGAAAGGCATGATGTGATTATACACAGGACTAAACCAGGACTAAACCAGCACTAAACCAGGACTAAACCAGGACTAAACCAGCACTAGAACAGGACTAAACTAGGACTAAACCAGCACTAGAACAGGACTAAACCAGGACTAAACCAGCACTAGAACAGGACTAAACTAGGACTAAACCAGCACTAGAACAGGACTAAACCAGGAGTAAACCAGCACTAGAACAGGACTAAACCAGGACTAAACCAGGACTAAACCAGCACTAAACCAGGAGTAAACCAGGACTAAACCAGCACTTAACCAGGAGTAAACCAGGTCTAAACCAGGACTAAACCAGGACTAAACCAGCACTTAACCAGGAGTAAACCAGGACTAAACCAGGACTAAACCAGCACTAGAACAGGACTAAACTAGGACTAAACCAGCACTAGAACAGGACTAAACCAGGACTAAACCAGGACTAAACCAGCACTAAACCAGGAGTAAACCAGGACTAAACCAGCACTTAACCAGGAGTAAACCAGGACTAAACCAGGACTAAACCAGGACTAAACCAGGACTAAACTAGGACTAAACCAGGACTAAACTAGGACTAAACCAGCACTTAACCAGGAGTAAACCAGGACTAAACCAGCACTAGAACAGGACTAAACTAGGACTAAACCAGCACTAGAACAGGACTAAACCAGGAGTAAACCAGGACTAAACCAGCACTAGAACAGGACTAAACCAGGAGTAAACCAGGACTAAACCAGCACTAGAACAGGACTAAACCAGGAGTAAACCAGGACTAAACCAGCACTAGAACAGGACTAAACCAGGAGTAAACCAGGACTAAACCAGCACTAGAACAGGACTAAACCAGGAGTAAACCAGGACTAAACCAGCACTAGAACAGGACTAAACCAGGAATAAACCAGGACTAAACCAGCACTAGAACAGGACTAAACCAGGAGTAAACCAGAACAAAATCAGGACTAAACCAGCGCTGTTTTTATCAGATATTTTAATTACCAAATAATAATCATGGAAATGTTAACTTAAAATATAAAAAATAATCACATTTCTTATTTTTTATTCTGTGATTTTCTACCTCAAAGCACTTTTTTTAAATTCAGAAACTAAACCAGGACTAAACTAAGTCCGCACCAGGACTAAACGGGGACTAAACCAGGACTAACCCAGGACTAAACCAGTACTAAACGGGGACTAAACCGGGACTAAACAGGGACTAAACAAGGACTAAACTATTACCAAACCCAAAATCAGGTCTACACTGGAACTATTTGACAAACTGGCCACTGTCCTGATCTGATCCACAAAATCCAAATCCAAACACAGATTCAGCTCATTTCCATAAAACAAATAATTCTGTTTTTATTCCTCTGCATTTGTGTCGTTTAAAATTTAAACTGGATTTAAACCAGAGTCTGTTGGTCCAGGTTTAGTCCAGGTTTAGTCCAGGTTCGGTCAAGGTTTAGTCCAGGTTTAGTCCAGGTTCAGTCCAGGTTTAGTCCAGGTTTAGTCCAGGTTTAGACCAGGTTTAGTCCAGGTTTGGTCCAGGTTTAGTCCAGGTTTGGTCCAGGT
>JAVJIX010000166.1:1265000-1307500 GCA_036785185.1 Paratrypauchen microcephalus
TTGTCACTTCAGATTTCAGTCTTTTTGTTGTTTTTTCTGGACGTTTTAAAAATGTGAACTTTGAACAGAATCCTTTTATTTAAACAGAAACTGTAAATTAAAAAATAAATAAATCACAATTATCCAAGCCGTTGATCCCGTGGAGCTTTTGAGAGTTTACTGGTGCATTTCCAGATCTGTGATGGTAATAGTTCTGTCAGATGCCCTCCCGCTGTGAGCGTTAAATCACATTCTTCACACCAGCTGCATCACTGTGTGGTATGGCACCTGCACCGTGTCCTGCCGCAAAAAGCTACACCGAGTAGTGAGAGCAGCTGAGAGAATCGTGGGTGTCTCTCTCCCCTCCCTGCAGGACATCTACCGCACCCGCCTCACCCGCCTCAAGCCCTCTGGGTGATCCCACCCACCCATCCAACTGCCTCTTCAGTCTGCTGCCATCAGGAAGGAGACTGAGGAGCCTCAGGGCCAAGACCAGCAGACTGAAACACAGCTTCATCCACCAAGCTGTCAGGATGCTCAACTCTCTCCCAATCACACTGCTGCTTAAATCACACTGACACTGCTGCTTAAATGACACTGACACTGCTGCTTAAATGACACTGACACTGCTGCTTAAATGACACTGACACTGCTGCTTAAATGACACTGACACTGCTGCTTAAATGACACTGACACTGCTGCTTAAATGACACTGACACTGCTGCTTAAATGACACTGGCACTGCTGCTTAACTCATTCACTGCCGCTGACGTCTATTGACGTCAACTTTTTTCAGCGGGGATCGTTAGATTACGACCTGGATCAACTTTTGAGGTGTAATTCATACATCCCAACCTGTAGGTAGCGATCATGTGCCGATCGGATACGCGGAAGACAGGAAGAGATCAGCAAATGTGTAGTAGCAAGAGAGAGAGAGTCAAGATGGCGAAGAGAGCGAACGGAAAGCGACTGATGCAACTGACCATTGATCAGTGCCTCCGGAGCGGTGCTGTGACACGGGGAGCCGCGGAAACAGGCTGCGGAGACACGCAGGAGGCGAGCGATGCGGGTCCGAGTAGGTCGGAGCAGCGGTCTCGTCTGCCCGAGGCGAGTGGTGCGGGCCCACGTGTGTCAGAGCAGGGCGGCACGGGCGCGCATGTGTCGGAGCAGGGCGGCACGGGCGCGCATGTGTCGGAGCAGGGCGGCACGGGCGCGCATGTGTCGGAGCAGGGCGGCACGGGCGCGCATGTGTCGGAGCAGGGCGGCACGGGCGCGCATGTGTCGGAGCAGAGGTGTCTGCCCGAGGTGAGAGGCGAGTCGGGCGCGGGCATATCAGGGAGGAGGGAGGAGGACAGCGATGACGATTTCAATGAACCAGACCTTGATTCATCTGATGAGTGGCTGCCATCGGGATCAGCTGGGAGCAGCAAATCCACATCTCCAGAGAGACATGAGATGGGCAAGAAGAACTAACTAACTAACTAACTAACTAACTAACTAACTAACTAACTAACTAACTAACTAACTAACTAACTAACATGATGCTCCTGGGTGGTAAGGAATTTTCTATTTCCAGAGCCTTCAACCAGCAGAGGACCAACCCCCCCTCCTGCTCGCAAAGCGAAGAAAGGTAAAAAATATATATATACATTTATATGTGTGTGTGTGTGTATATGTATAAAAAGTATTTTAAAAAAGTGTCTAACTCTATTCTCCACATCACACTGCAGTAATACAAAATAAAAATACAATTGGGTAATGTTGTATATTTCTATCATTTACAGGTGGTGCATCTGCATCTGCATCTGTGGAGTGGAAAGAAAAGGGTTGGAAACCAAATTCTTTTACTTTCACCGCCAACCCTGGACCCCGGAGCGCTGCTGCAGAGCTGAAGTCGGACCGGCCAGCGGACTTCTTTCAGCTCTTTGTTACCGATGAGCTCCTGGGCCACATCGCTGAGCAGACAAACCTGTATGCCCGTCAGTACTTTGCCACTCACCCTGACAGGCTCCCGAGGAGCAGGGCAACACAGTGGAAACCGGTGTCAGTCCATGAACTGAAAAAGTTCTTTGGCCTGACTTTTTTAACTGGTTTAATTAAAAAAACAAGACTTGACAAATACTGGTCAATGGATGAGGTGATAGCCACACCTTACTTTTCAAAAACAATGCCGAGAAACCGGTTTCAGCTTATTTGGAGGTCTCTCCATTTTAACGACAATACGTCACAAGATGCAGGGGGCAAACTGTATAAAATCCGCCCAGTGTTGGACTACATACTCAGAAAATTTAAAGACATGTACCAACCTGGACAAAACATCTGCATAGATGAAGGAATGATGCAGTGGCGGGGGCGCTTGGCCTTCAAAGTTTACAACCCACAAAAGCCAGTGAAATATGGCATAAAATCTTATGTTCTGTGTGATTCAGCCACAGGCTTTTGTTTTAATATGCGGCCTTATGTTGGGGAAGCCAGCACTCTGCCAGAGATCGTCTATGATCTCCTGGACCGTCTCACCGGACATGGCTACACTGTATATATGGACAATTTTTATAACTGTGTTTTATAACTGTGTCTAACTGTGTGTGAGAGCCTGTTGAAAGAAAAAACAAATGTATGTGGGACGCTTAGGAAAAACAGGGGGGAACCAAATGTAATCAGGGACATAAAAAAGAGTGACCTGGGGGCAGGGGGAAAAATTGTCAGGCACAACAAGAAGGTCATGGTGTTAGCCTGGCACGACAAAAGGGTGGTGAAGATGGTGACCACCTGCCACCATGATAATATGCAGACTGTTGATGTGTGGCAGAGGAAAGAGAGAGACAGGGTCCCCCAGTTGAAACCTGAATGTGTAGTGTTCTACAACGCTTATATGAATGGGGTTGACAAACTTGACCAGAACATTAGCTACTACCCATTTATCCGTAAAACCCTCAACTGGTCCAAAAAGTTTGTTACCTATCTGTTTCAGTTGGCAATATTTAATTCATATATCTTATACAGAACAGTGGATCCAGACCAGTGCAAAACCCTTTTAGAGTTTATTGAAAAGGTAGTGAAAACTTGGACCACATGTGAGAGGGAGGAAGGACATAGGCCAAGGGCACCAAACTGCACAGACCCAGAGAGCCGGCTAGACGGTGACCTGGCAAAACACGAACTCAAACAGCTGATGCCCACTGAGAAAAAAAGAGAGACCATTTAGGAGGTGCCGAGTCTGTACAAGTAGGGGCCAGCGGAGTGAGACAAAGTTTTGGTGCAAGGCATGTCGTGTCCCCCTGCACCCGGGAAAGTGCTTCACTGTGTATCACACAAAGAGAAACTACTCTGGGGTTTGAAATACATGCACACGCACACACACACACGCACACACACGCACACACACACACACACGCACACACACACACCCCACACATTGTTTTCAAATTTTGTTCTCAAAGATTGTTGTCCATTTCTATATAGTTGTATTTCTTATTTGTATATAGTTATATTTCTTATATTTGTAAATAAAAAATGTACTTTGTCATCAAAAATCTCTTTCTCTGTTATTTTAGACTAAATCGATAAATATTGATGTCAAAGTCACTGATCTGCTCAAAATCCTTCTTTGCACAAAACGCTCGTTTTCTCCTATTTGTGTTAAAAAAACAGTGTTTTTGCTGAAACTTCCCTATGTTCTACTATCAGTTATTTGAGAACCGAAAATGTTAGAAACATATTTTTTTTCCAGGTGAAAGAAGAGAGTCTCCGCTTTATTTTGATGTGTGCCATGTTTATATAGTCAAAGAACTCAGTATTCTGTGAGTCTTGGGAAAAACAGTGAAAATCCACTGAAACCTCCAGCAGTCTGGGGGATAGAATTCTGAAAACAGGCTGGCAGTGAAGGAGTTAAATGACACTGGCACTGCTGCTTAAATGACACTGACACTTAAATGACACTGACACTGCTGCTTAAATGGCGCTTAAATGGCACTGACACTGCTGCTTAAATGACACTTAAATGACACTAACATTGCTGCTTAAATGACACTGGCACTGCTGCTTAAATGACACTTAAATGGCACTAACATTGCTGCTTAAATGACACTGGCACTGCTGCTTAAATGACACTTAAATGGCACTAACATTGCTGCTTAAATGACACTGGCACTGCTGCTTAAATTACACTTAAATGACTCTGACGCTGCTTCTTAAATGACACTGACACTGCTGCTTAAATGACACTTAAATGACACTGGCACTGCTGCTTAAATGACACTGGCACTGCTGCTTAAATGACACTTAAATGGCACTGACACTGATTCTTAAATGACACTTAAATGACACTGACACTGCTGCTTAAATGACACTTAAATGGCACTAACATTGCTGCTTAAATGACACTGGCACTGCTGCTTAAATGACACTTAAATGACTCTGACGCTGCTTCTTAAATGACACTGACACTGCTGCTTAAATGACACTTAAATGACACTGACACTGCTGCTTAAATGACACTGGCACTGCTGCTTAAATGACACTTAAATGGCACTGACACTGATTCTTAAATGACACTTAAATGACACTGATGCTGAAATGACAATGGCACTGCTGCTTGAATTATACTGACACTGCTGCTTAAATGACACTGACACTGCTGCTGAAATGACACTGAGACTGCTGCTGAAATGACACGGACACTGCTGCTTAAATGACAATGACACTGCTGCAATAAAACTGAAGTCTTACTAATCGGCACCAAATCTACATTAAACAAAATAGACATCCTTTCGTTCACTGTGGACACTCCTCCATCTCTCCCTCCCTCAGGTAAAGAGCCTCAACAATATCATACCTCAGAAATATCAACCGTCTCCGTCCTTCACTCACCCCTCACACAGGCGCCTGGTCACCTCACGTCTGGACTACTGTAATTCCCCCCAAAAACTATTCATAAACTACAACTTGTCCAAAACTCTGCTGCCCGGGTCATCAGCAGAATCATCACTCAGGTCCTCCTCCTCCTCCTCCTCCTCCTCCTCCTCCTCCTCCTCCTCCGTCCACCTCACAGTCCCTCCCGCTCGGGCCTTCAGCCGCTCTGCTCCCCGTCTATGGAAGTCACTCCCCCCAGACCTCCGGAACGTTCAGTCACTACCAGTTTTTAAACCCAGACTCAAGACCCATCTTTTCAAAATAGCTTACTCCACTTAATCATTTTCTCCTGCTGAATGTTTTATTTGACTTGTATTGTCCTTTTTCTTTGTTTTGTATTTACTGCCTGTTTTTAATTGATTGTCTTTGTGCGGTGTCCTTGAGTGTCTAGAAAGGCGCCTTGAAATAAAATGTTTTATTCTGCTCCACATTGTGTGTTTTACTTATTTGTATATACAGCTCTAGAAAAAAATAAGAGACCACTGCATTTTTTTCTGAAATCAGCATCTCTACATGTATTACAGCCATTCACTAAACCCGGTCTGAACCAGGACTAAACCAGGTCTGAACCAGGACTAAACCCGGTCTAAACCAGGTCTAAACCAGGTCTAAACCAGGTCTGAACCAGGACTAAACCAGGTCTGAACCAGGACTAAACCCGGTCTAAACCAGGTCTAAACCAGGTCTAAACCAGGTTTACACCAGGTTTACACCGGGACTAAACCAGGTCTAAACCAGGTCTAAACCAGGACTGAACCAGGTCTAAACCAGGTCTAAACCAGGACTGAACCAGGACTAAACCAGGTCTAGACCAGGTCTACACCAGGTTTACACCGAGACTAAACCAGGTCTAAACCAGGTTTACACTGGGACTAAACCAGGTCTAAACCAGGACTGAACCAGGACTAAACCAAGTCTAAACCAGGACTGAACCAGGACTGAACCAGGTCTAAACCAGGTTTACACCGGGACTAAACCAGGTCTAAACCAGGTCTAAACCAGGACTGAACCAGGTCTAAACCAGGTCTAAACCAGGACTGAACCAGGTCTAAACCAGGTCTAAACCAGGACTGAACCAGGACTAAACCAGGTTTACACCGAGACTAAACCAGGTCTAAACCAGGTTTACACTGGGACTAAACCAGGTCTAAACCAAGTCTAAACCAGGACTGAACCAGGACTGAACCAGGTCTAAACCAGGTCTAAACCAGGACTGAACCAGGTCTAAACCAGGTCTAAACCAGGTCTAAACCAGGACTGAACCAGGTCTAAACCAGGACTGAACCAGGTCTAAACCAGGTTTACACCAGGACTAAACCAGGTCTAAACCAAGTCTAAACCAGGTCTAAACCAGGACTAAACCAGGTCTAAACCAGGACTGAACCAGGTCTAAACCAGGTTTACACCAGGACTAAACCAGGTCTAAACCAGGTCTAAACCAGGTCCAACTTTGAACTTTGAACTGAATTTCAGGCACAAGGCTGCGGCCGTGAACCTTTCGCAGTCGTTTTTCGCCAGAGGATTCCAGACGGTTTTCGCTGGTCTACGGTGTGTCGTGTGACATAAATGGACCTGATATTATTTACCATTTTGAGCCTAATGTGGCGTGGTTTAATTTGCCGACGTGAGAATTTAAAGACTTTGTGGCGCGATTGAGCAGGATTATGAGACAGTGACATCGGTCTCAGAGGGATTAGATAAACTAGACGAAAACGAAAAGCGGGCCTGCAGCGTTTAGAGGTGTGAATGTACTCGTGCTATAACCGTTTAAAAGAGAAAATCTGTGAAGTGGAGACATTAAAAACACCCGAGTAACAGGAGCAGATGGTGAATGTTCCATTTATGTTTTAAAGCAGAACCTAGAAGAGCTCGAGTGCTGGAGCTGTGACACCTGTGGAGGTAGAAACTCCACGATTTACAACAACTTTATCAAAGAAACAAGTCCACGGTACAAAACTGTGGTGATGTGGCCATAAACCACATCTCAACCAGGTCTAAACCAGGTTTACACCGGGACTAAACCAGGTCTAAACCAGGTTTACACCGGGACTAAACCAGGTCTAAACCAGGTTTACACCGGGACTAAACCAGGTCTAAACCAGGTTTACACCGGGACTAAACCAGGTCTAAACCAGGTCTAAACCAGGACTGAACCAGGTCTAAACCAGGTTTACACCGGGACTAAACCAGGTATAAACCAGGACTGAACCAGGACTAAACCAGGTTTACACCGGGAATAAACCAGGTCTACACCAGGTTTACACTGGGACTAAACCAGGTCTAAACCAGGTTTACACCGGGACTAAACCAGGTCTACACCAGGTTTACACTGGGACTAAACCAGGTCTAAACCAGGTTTACACCAGGACTAAACCAGGTCTAAACCAGGTCTAAACCAGGACTGAACCAGGACTAAACCAAGTGTAAACCAAGTCTAAACCCAGACTAAACCAAGTCTAAACCAGGTCTATACCAGGATTAAACCAGGTCTAAACCAGGATTACACTAGGACTTAACCAAGTCTAAACCAAGACTAAACCAAGTCTAAACCAGGTCTAAACCAGGTCTATACCAGGTCTATACCAGGATTAAACCAGGACTAAACCAAGACTAAACCAAGTCTAAACCAGGTCTAAACCAGGTCTAAACCAGGTCTAAACCAGGATTACACCAGGATTACACCAGGACTAAACCAGGACTAAACCAGGTCTAAACCAGGACTAAACCAGGTCTAAACCAGGTCTAAACCAGGTCTACACCAGGTTTACACCAGGACTAAACCAGGTCTAAACCAGGTCTAAACCAGGTCTATACCAGGTCTAAAAAGGTCTAAACCAGGACTAAACCAGGTCTAAACCAAGTCTAAACCAGGTTTACACCAGGACTAAACAAGGACTAAACCAGGTCTAAACCAGGTTTACACCAGGACTAAACCAGGACTAAAACAGGACTAAAACAGGACTAAACCACATCTAAACCAGGTCTAATCCAGGACTGAACCAGAGTAAAATCAAACCAGGGCATCAGAATGCAGGGGCGCTTTGTGTTACAATTTTGTATGAAAAGTGTTTGATTGATTGATTAGTCCTTATTTTTGAGTGATCTGATCCCTGCCGACACTAGAGACATACTCTGTCATTTGTTTAGGTAAAATACACAAAATCTGTTTAAAAATGACCAAAACACACAGAAAACGTGAATGTCCCGACTCACGTTCGTCATGAATAATTCACAAATGGGCCGAGTGCAGGACGATATTCCTTAATTACTCACTCGTTCCACATTTTTATTATTACCATCTGCCCCAAACCGGATGTGGCGACTGCGTGAGCTCTGAGGATGAGCCTCACTGTCCGTTTCATCCAGGCCGCGGTAGAAAGTAACGAATTAGAAAAGTACAAGTGCTTAAATTAGCACGATTAAGGTCAGAATCATTATACTGTATATTTACTTCTCAAAATCTAATTAATTCTTCTAAAACACGAGTGGGCAAGTCTTTTTTTCCACGGGCCACATGAGAAACAGAAAATACTGTGGAAAAATGCCAAAACGCTTAACTCGGTTCTGAGAATATTAATAGTATTACTTTAGAAAAAGCAGGAAATCTCATCGTTCTGATGCTGGGAAGAGTTTATGTTTGACTAAGAAATGAAAAAGTGAGTCCGACTTACAAACAATGTCTAAAACCAGGTTTACACCAGGACTAAACCAGGACTAAACCAGAACTAAACCAGGGCTAAACCAGGACTAAACCAGGACTAAACCAGGACTAAACCAGGACTAAACCAGGACTAAACCAGGACTAAACAAGGACTAAGCCAGGACTAAACCAGGTCTAAACCAGGTCTAAAACCAGGTTTACACCAGGACTAAACCAGGACTAAACCAGGACTAAACCAGGACTAAACCAGGACTAAACAAGGACTAAGCCAGGACTAAACCAGGTCTAAACCAGGTCTAAAACCAGGTTTACACCAGGACTAAACCAGAACTAAACAAGGACTAAACCAGGACTAAACCAGGACTAAACCAGGACTAAACCAGAACTAAACAGGGACTAAGCCAGGACTAAACCAGGTCTAAACCAGGTTTACACCAGGTTTACACCAGGACTAAACCAGGACTAAACCAGGACTAAACCAGGACTAAACCAGGACTAAACCAGGACTAAACCAGGACTAAACCAGGTCTAAAACCAGGTTTACACCAGGACTAAACCAGGACTAAACCAGGACTAAACCAGGACTAAACCAGGACTAAACCAGGACTAAACCAGGACTAAACTAGGTCTAAGGCAGGAGTAAACCAGGACTAAACCAGGACTAAACCAGGTCTAAACCAGGTTTACACTAGGACTAAACCAAGACTAAACCAGGACTAAACCAGGTCTAAACCAGGTCTAAATCAGGTTTACACCAGGACTAAACCAGGACTAAATTAGGACTTAACCAGGACTAAACTAGGTCTAAACCAGGTTTACACTAGGACTAAACCAGGACTAAACCAGGACTAAACCAGGTCTAAACCAGGACTAAACCAGGACTGAACCAGGTCTAAACCAGGTCTAAATCAGGTTTACACCAGGACTAAACCAGGTCTAAGCCAGGACTAAAAACCAGCACTAAACCAGGACTAAACCAGGACTAAACTAGGTCTAAACCAGGACTAAAAACCAGGACTAAACTAGGTCTAAACCAGGACTAAAAACCAGGACTAAATTAGGTCTAAACCAGGTCTAAACCAGGACTACAAAAAATTTTATTTAAAAAAACTACCTCTAAAATAAAAGCAGCAGTTTTAGTCCAGACATGAGGTAAAATAATAAAATCTGTTTATTTTGTGATTCCAGATGAGCTTAAATGAGCCAGAGTCAAACAACAAACCGGACGTGGCTCTGGAGATCTTTAGTCCACTTCTTCACACTATGTGGTATCGGACTGGTATCAGTATCAGTGAGTACACTAAGGCAATACTGTATCGGATCCCAAAAAAAATGGTATCGGAACAACAATAGTAGTAAAATATGGGTAAAGGTTCTGAAACGTCGTAATGATCCACAGATCCTAACTTCAAACAATTCAAATTATAATCATTTTATAATCATTTAATAATAAATAACTTTAATAATAATAGTAATAATAAATAAATCCATACATAATAAATAACTTCAAATTATTCAAATAATTTAAATAATAATAATTCAAATAATAATAATTTTATAATAATTTTATAATAAATAACCTAAATAATAATAATAATAATAATAATCTTCAAATTATTCAAATAATTTAAATAATATTAATTCAATAATAATTCAAATAATAATACTTTTATATTTAATTAATTTAATTTTTATATTTAAATTTTATATTTCATTTAATATAATTAATAACAATAATAATAATAATATCTTCAAATTATTTAAAATAATTTAAATAATAATAATTCAATACTAATTCAAATAATAAATCATTTCAAATAAAAGTAAAAACATGAACAGTCCAGAGCACTTTTTCCCTTTTCCTTGGAGCCTCGGGGTAAACGGTTTATCCTGTCAGAGGGAGCGTCTTAATCCACTGTTAATCCCGAGTCCTGATGGAGCGAGATAAACTGCAGCCATGTTTTATCGAAGCAGCTCCATCTCTCCGTTTACCCCGGACACTCTCCTACGGCTGGGCGCTTCATACCGAATACCAATGTTGTTGTTTTTTTCTTAATGATATGGATTTTTCATATATCCCAATCCCGGTGAGTGTGTGCGTACAAAAAGCCGGGAACAGAGCGACGGAACGTGGCGCCACATGGCATTGTTTGAGAGGGGGACTGTTTTGAACGTGGCACCGCGGGACATTGTTTGAGATGGGGACTGTTTTGAACGTGGCACCGCGGGACATTGTTTGAGATGGGGACTGTTTTGAACGTGGCACCGCGGGACATTGTTTGAGATGGGGACTGTTTTGAACGTGGCACCGCGGGACATTGTTTGAGATGGGGACTGTTTTGAACGTGGCACCGCGGAGCATTGTTTGAGAGGGGGACTGTTTTGAACGTGGCACCGCGGGACATTGTTTGAGAGGGGGAATGTTTTGAACGTGGCGTCGCGGGAGATTGTTTGAGAGGGTATAGTCCTGGTTTAGTCTTGGTTTTAATCTTTGTTTAATCCCAGTTTAGTCTTGGTTTAGTCCTGGTTTAGACCTGGTTCACTCTTGGTTTACTTCCGGTTTAGACCCGGTTTAGTCCAGGTTTTATCCCGATTTAGTCCTGGTTTAGTCCTAGTATAGTCCTGGTTTAGTCTTTGTTTTAATCCTGGTTTAATCCCAGTTTAGTCTTGGTTTAGTCCTGGTTTAGACCCGGTTTAGTCCTGGGTTAGTCCTGGTTTAGTCTTAGTTTAGTCTTGGTTTTAATCCTGGTTTAATCCCAGTTGAGTTTTAGTTTAGTCCTGCTTTAGTTCTGGTTTAGTCTTGGTTTAGTCTGGCTTTAGTCTTGGTTTTAATCCTGGTTTAATCCCAGTTTATTCTTAGTTTAGTCTTAGTTTAATCCTGGTTTATCCATCCATCCATCCATCCATTTTCTTCCTCTTATCCGGGGCCGGGTCGCGGGGGCAACAGTCTAAGCAGGGACTCCCAGACTTCCTTCACCCCGGACACTTCCTCCAGCTCCTCCGGGGGGACCCCAAGGCGTTCCCAGGCCAGCTGGGACACATAGTCCCTCCAGCGGGTCCTGGGTCTTCCCCGGGGCCTCCTCCCAGTGGGACATGCCCGGAACACCTCCCGAGGGAGGCGTCCAGGAGGCATCCGGAACAGATGCCCGAGCCACCTCAGCTGCTCCTCTCCACGTGGAGAAGCAGCGGCTCTACTTCGAGCTCCTCCCGTGTGACCAAGCTCCTCACCCTATCTCTAAGGGAGCGTCCAGCCTCTGTGGAGGAAACTCATTTCGGCCGCTTGTATCCGCGATCTCGTCCTTTCGATCATTACCCAAAGCTCATGGCCATAGGTGAGGGTAGGAACGTAGATTGACCGGTAAATTGAGAGCTTCGCCTTTTGGCTCAGCTCCCTCTTCACCACAACGGTCCGGTACAACGACCGCATCACTGCCGACGCTGCACCAATCCACCTGTCAATCTCACGCTCCATCCTCCCCTCACTCGTGAACAAGACCCCGAGATACTTGAACTCCTCCACTTGAGGCAAGGACTTTCCACCCACCCGGAGAGGGCAAACCACCTTTTTCCGGTCGAGAACCATGACCTCGGATTTGGAGGAGCTGATCCTCATCCCAGCCGCTTCACACTCGGCTGCAAACCGCCCCAATGCACATTGGAGGTCCCGGTTTAGTCTTGGTTTAATCTTGGTTTTAATCCTTGTTTATTCCCAGTTTAGCCTTAGTTTAGTCCTAGTATATTCCTGGTTTAGTCCTGGTTTAGTCCTGGTTTAGTCTTAATTTAGTCCTAGTATAGTCCTGGTTTAGTCCTGATTTAATCCTGGTTTAGTCCTAGTTTAGTCCTGGTTTAGTCTTGGTTTAGTCCTGGTTTAGTCCCGGTTTAGTCCTGGTTTAGAAAAAGAAGAGGAGCCGTGTCAGTCGTGTGGAATTAAAAAATCTGGCGCCGATCAAACAACCGTATTCTGTAAATGTCGTTGGGCTAAAGCCGTAGTCGTAGGAGGCGACACGAGCGATCTGCTTCACCACCTCCGTCACAAACACGTCCTGGAATATGAAGAACGCATGAAACTAAGATCTGCATCCTCTTCCACGTCTGCAGGGAACGTTCAAGTCGGCGCCGCGACACAACACGCCACTCGGACGTCACTCAAAGACGCGTTCGCTAAGGCGACCGCCTACGACAAGAAAAGCAAACGGTGGAACGATATTACCGACGCTGTTACTGTCCACTTCACCAAAGACATGGGACCATTTAGTACATGAAAAATATACCGTCAAATACCGCGACACTGATAGAATTTTGAAAAATACCGTGATATCAGGCTGGAGGCAGTGCGGTTTTGGAGTGAGGTCCACGCAAGATTAAAGTTTTTGGAGTAAATTTACTAGGCATGCGTGATATATCGGCATTAACATCGGTATCGGCAGATATTGATATTATAAATGGTTTACACATCGGTATCGGCTCAATGTGTAAAAGTGGGCCGATATTAACGACCGATATTTGTCAGTACAGTAATCCCTCGAGTTAACGTTTTCTCACATTTCTCTCTCGTTTAAACACTCAAACTTTCGTAGATTTCCACGGTCCTGAGGAGGAGGAGCAGTCCGAGCACATCAAACCTCGACATGAACGAACGCAAGAGCCGCACGAAACCAGGCAAAGAGCCGCACGCCGTGGTTTAGTCCTGGTTTAGACCTGGTTTAGACCTGGTTTACTCTTGGTTTAGTCCTGGTTTAATCCCAGTTTATTCTTAGTTTAGTTTTAGTTTAATCCTGGTTTAGTCATGATTTAATCTTGGTTTTAATCCTTGTTTATTCCCAGTTTAGCCTTAGTTTAGTCCTAGTATAGTCCTGGTTTAGTCCTGGTTTAGTCCTGGTTTAGTAATGGTTTAGTCTTAATTTAGTCCTAGTATAGTCCTGGTTTAGTCTTAGTTTAGTCCTAGTTTAATCCTGGTCCCTTAGCCAATCAGGACGCAGAACACAATGTTACCCAATTAAAAAATGTTACATAATAAAAAAAATTGAAATTGAAAAAAAAAAAAAATCAGGAGTAGAAACACGTTTTGAAAATAGAAGACATTCAAAAATTAATTTTACATGATTTTCAGTCTGTATAAAATGTTATCTCAGAATTAAAAAATAAATAAATATCGGTATCGGCCATAACAGCAACATTAATATCAGATATCGGTATGGGCTAAAATTTTCACATCGGTGCATCCCTAAAATTTGCCATTCGATTTGGAAACTCTATATTTAGGTCGGGTTACTTTTGTGGAACGGAAAAGTGACAAGAAGTTGTTACAAGCAAAAAGAACATCACAAAAATGGCTAACCCTGTTCCGCCTTCACTGGACGGGGCTGCCCTGAGTGCACTCCGCGGACCGCATGGCCGTCTGCGAAATGCGACAGGTCTCGCAACTACGGGAAGCAGTGTGCGTGCCCAATGTGGGCGGAAGTACCTGATGTGGGCTCTGTGTGTTCTGCACATTTTCACGCACTTGGTCCACGCCCCGATTTCCATGGAAACGACTGCGGTCTGCGAAAGCATTGTGCGTGACTGCGCATGGGACAAAAAAAGAAGTGACGCACATGCCCTTCAAACCACGCTCCGAACTGTGCACTCTGGGAACTGGGACACGACTTCTAATGGCAAAGAAACATGTCTGCGGCGCCATTTGCCCCCAAAAATAACAGCAAAAGACCGAAACAGTTCCCCTCCTAGTAGTCATTTATTTTCGATGTTGGTAAGGTTGTTTTAGGACCATATCTGTGATCTCTGTGTCTTTGTATTATTCTTTGTCAGTAATAACTCACTATTCAAAATATTACTCAATTTCAATTACAAAAAGGGAAAATCGCAACTATTTATCGCAACTTTCACTTCCTCCCACAACAAAAACCTTAAAAGCGCCGCAACTTTCATCGCAACTTTTTGGAAAAGCTCACGCAAATTCAGGCATTTTAGCCCGAAACAATCACAAAAAATGCCCGTGAAATCCTGGGGGGTCTGATAAAGTTATTCAATAAATATTCAATATTATTCAAAGAGACAAATTTTATAGTATTTGGAACAAATGGATTAAAGGGACAGTGTGTAAGATTTTGACCCGTTAATTACTGAAATTGAAGATACCCATTCAAAAATACATTGTTTTCCAAGCCTTTTCACTTCCATCATGAAATCAAAGTATTCTTTTGGACTTAGATATAGTCACATAAAAGGGGGATCTTCCCCATGCAGAGGCAGCCATTTTGAATACGAGAGCCGCAGAAGGACATTTGGGCTCCGCCTTCGCCTTCGGCAAGGCTCGTGGTTTTGGGTAAACAACACAAGCATGCTGCTGTATCACACGTCGTAATGGATCTAACACGTGTTTTGGACTTAATTGTTTTACTGGATTTTATTCGCTGGATCCTTATGGACAAATTGAGAGCAAGTTTATGGTGAAATACAGAGTTTGACCTGTGCAAAGCATTCTAAGGTAAGCTAACCTCGTTTTGTGCTTTTCCGTATAAAAGCCCCATGTGCTCGGGGAGTGTTTGTTGTGCAGGGAAATGAATTGCATAGTCAAAAAGAGGAGACTGTAAGGTTTCATTTGATGTGTAGAGTGTCATGGTACATGATCGGGAATGTGTGTTTTCATGAGAAAAAAAAAAAAAAAAATAACCGGGACCGCGTTTTATTTATACAGTAGCGCCCGGGTGACCCTCGAGGTCTGCCGTAGCTAAAACAGAAAGTGCAATAGCACCATCCACCTATGCGCCACGAATCCTACACACTGGGGCTTTAAGTACATCACCCCGACTAGAAAAGATTTCTTCTCCACTTCTGGTGAAGATTTGTTTTATTTTATTCCACATTGTTTAATACAATGTTTCTGGATGGTATCTCTGTTTCTGTAAGCTCCCCAATTTCTGTAGTTTAGTGTGGGTCTTTTTTTGTTCTTTTTTTGTTCTTTTTTCACAATATACCAAAAATAGGAAATTTTATATTTTAACTGGAAATCTGTAATATGAAAATAACTGCTCATTCCAAATAAAAATAAAAGAAAATAAATAAAAATACGATGGTATCAGTTTTTGGTCCTACCGCCCAGCTTTCCCTCCTGGAGTAAGTTTCCGTGTGGTAAAACGTCCAAACTAAGTGCAGAATTTTAAGTTTTATCCTGGAACATTTCAGTTTGTGTTCTACCAGGGTGAATCCATAATTAAACAGCCTTTTCATGCATTATTCAGTCTTCAGCCTGGGCATTTTCTTACATCTCAAACCTTAAATAAAACACCTCCAACACTCCAGCTGCTTAAACATCCAAAACAGCAGTGGGGCAGATTACCGGAGGGTTTCACTCTTTCAACACACTCAGGAGGGAAAATGAAAACGTATGTTCACACAGTCATGCAGCCAATGATTTTAAATCCCAGATCATTTATTCAGTTATTATTTTGGTGAAAAGTTGATTTCTGAATTTTAATATGACTGAACAAACAGAAAACACAGACTGTAAGCAGCTGCAACCCCCTGTGTCCTAAGACTCCAACCACAGCAGCTGTAAAAGCCTAAAAATCTGTGGAATCGAACATATTAAAGAAACAACAAGAGGAGGAGACTGAAAAAATGAGACTGAAAACACTCTCAAGGCTTCCCAATGTCCAGTTGTCCAAGTTTAAGTGGGTCAACTGGAGGGAAAACAGACATTTACACCCCTAAAAGCATGCTGGCCACATACATGCCGCCCTGTAGTTGCATTCTATTGCCGCTAGATGGCGCTGTGATATCCTGTTGCAGAATCAAGATGGCAGCCCCCAGTGGAAGCAGGTGAGTTTGACTTTCCCACTTGTTAAGTGCAATAATTCCTGCATGGAGAGGAAAATGAAGGGAAAATTGATATCAGTTTAGTAAATATTTGTTTTAGAACATGTAGAAGTATTTGGTGATTTTTCAAAGAAAAATAAACAAACCAGGAGGTATTTTATCGACGGACCACATATGTGGCCACTATGCATATAGCTGACCTCTGGCACATATGTGGCCAGTATGCATGTACGTGTTTGTGTACTGTACTAAAGTAATGATACAGTAATAAACTTTCACACCACAAATACAGTGATGAAGCAGCTATACGAACGTTTAGCGGTACATTTCATTGCAATATAATATTATACATTATTATATACATATTATATATTATATACGCACTAAATATTATATATACGTAATATAATAACAATCTATCTGTTTGCATTGGCTAAACAACCAAACACTGCTGAAAGTTGACAAATTTGTTGGTGAAGTTCACAGAATGTGAGTGTTACTTCAGGGAACAATAAATATTTAGCATTTTTTGACATTTTTGACATTGTGCAGCTAATGCAGGGTGTCAACATATGCGACACCCCTAAAGCCCCCAACTTAGGAACTTTATTTTAAAAAGTATGGGGTATGTGTAATAATGTAAAAATACATGTCTGATTGGAATTTGGCAGCTCTGGTACAAAAAACTTTTTTTCTACGCAAGAAAGAGTCCTGTAGGTTCCTCGGTTTTTTTTCAACCCACATAAAAAAAAATCCAGGAACTTTGTCGTGTGGATGAAGCCTAAAAACTCCAGCTAGAGCGGAGATTCTGGAAAACTGCGGTTTGGCGTTTGGGTGTAAAGTGAGATAAACTGAGTTTTAGGCAGTTGATGTGATTCTGATTGGCTTGCAGAGCATTCTCCATTTTCAGAGGCGAATTCGCCATTTGCCTGAAGAACCTACTTTAGGTCCTGGTTCAGACCTGGTTTAGTCCTAATTTAGACCTGGTTTAATAATAATAATAATATTTTTTTTATTTATATAGTGCTTTTCATGACACTCAAAGACGCTTCACAGAGCAACACAATAAAATCAGTCCATAAAACAGTCAAAAATAAAACTAAATGAATAAAAACAGCAAATAATTTAAACATTAAAAGCAGCTTTAAACAGATGGGTCTTGAGGTTTTGTTTGTTTGTTTAGTCCTGGTTCAGACCTGGTTTAGTCCTGGTTCAGACCTGGTTTAGTCCTAGTTTAGACCTGGTTTAGTCCTGGTTCAGATCTTGTTTAGTCCTGGTTCAGACCTGGTTTAGTCCTGGTTCAGATCTGGTTTAGTCCTGGTTCAGATCTTGTTTAGTCCTGGTTCAGATCTTGTTTAGTCCTGGTTCAGACCTGGTTTAGTCCTGGTTCAGACCTGGTTTAGTCCTAGTTTAGACCTGCTTTAGTCTTGATTCAGACCTGGTTTAGTCCTAGTTTAGACCTGGTTTAGTCTTGATTCAGACCTGGTTTAGTCCTAGTTTAGACCTGGTTTAGTCCTGTTTCAGACCTGGTTTAGTCCTGGTTCAGATCTGGTTTAGTCCTAGTTTAGAACTGCTTTAGTCTTGATTCAGACCTGGTTTAGTCCTAGTTTAGACCTGCTTTAGTCTTGATTCAGACCTGGTTTAGTCCTAGTTTAGACCTGGTTTAGTCCTGGTTCAGACCTGGTTTAGTCCTGGTTCAGACCTGGTTTAGTCCTAGTTTAGACCTGGTTTAGTCCTAGTTTAGACCTGCTTTAGTCTTGATTCAGAACTGGTTTAGTCCTAGTTTAGACCTGGTTTAGTCCTAGTTTAGACCTGGTTTAGTCCTAGTTTAGACCTGATTTAGTCCTGGTTCAGACCTGGTTTAGTCCTAGTTTAGACCTCCTTTAGTCTTGATTCAGACCTGGTTTAGTCCTAGTTTAGACCTGGTTTAGTCCTAGTTTAGACCTGGTTTAGTCCTGGTTCAGACCTGGTTTAGTCCTAGTTTAGACCTGGTTTAGTCCTAGTTTAGACCTCCTTTAGTCTTGATTCAGACCTGGTTTAGTCCTAGTTTAGAGCTGGTTTAGTCCTAGTTTAGACCTGGTTTAGTCCTAGTTTAGACCTGGTTTAGTCCTAGTTTAGACCTGGTTTAGTCCTAGTTTAGACCTGGTTTAGTCCTAGTTAAGATCTGGTTTAGTCCTAGTTTAGACCTGGTTTAGTCCTAGTTTAGACCTGGTTTTCGTGTAAAGTGAGATAAAAGGAGTTTTAGGAGCTGACGCACCAAAAGTGTGATTCTGATTGTCTTGCAGAGCGTTCTCCTTCGTTTTCAGAGGCGAATTCGCCGTTTGCGTGTAAAAGATGGGCACAAACGAAGGGAAATGTCTCAGTTTTTAAAAACACCAGTGTAAACGTGTAAACGGGGCCTGAGCCTGTTAATCTGAGGTGTTTGTTCACACTGTAGCAGCATTAGCGCTGCTCTTAAACATTCTGTCGTGAACAGTGTTTTTAATCCGCTCGTCTCACACCTAATCTTCCCATCGCTCCAGCTTGTACCTCTGCACCACCAACAGAAGGAACACTGATGCTCACACTCCCGTTATCACAACACTGGAAATTCAACCTCCATTTCAATACTAAGGCACAGACCCGGTTCTCATACGGTGAGAGTAAAAAGCCTCGTTCTTCTTTCTCAATGGTAGTCCTTTCCTTTCTATGTGTCCTGTAGGTTCCTCAGCGGTCCTGTAGGTTCTTCAACGGTCCTGTAGGTTCGTCAGTGGACCTGTAGGTTCTTCAGCAGTCCTGTAGGTTCTTCAGTGGTCCTTTAGGTTCTTCAGCAGTCCTGTAGGTTCTTCAGTGGTCCTGTAGGTTCTTCAGTGGTCCGGTAGGCTTTTCATTGGTCCTGTAGGTTCTTCAGTGGTCCTTTAGGTTCTTCAGCGGTCCTGTAGGTTCTTCAGCGGTCCTGTAGGTTCTTCAGCGGTCCTGTAGGTTCTTCAGTGGTCCTGTAGGTTCCTTAGTTGTCCTGTAGGTTTTTTGGCGGTCCTGTAGGCTCTTCATTGGTCCTGTAGGCTCTTCATTGGTCCTGTAGGTTCTTCATTGGTCCTGTAGGTTCTTCAGTGGTCCTGTAGGCTCTTCATTGGTCCTGTAGGCTCTTCATTGGTCCTGTAGGCTCTTCATTGGTCCTGTAGGTTCTTCAGTGGTCCGGTAGGCTTTTCATTGGTCCTGTAGGTTCTTCATTGGTCCTGTAGGTTCTTCAGTGGTCCTTTAGGTTCTTCAGTGGTCCTGTAGGTTCTTCATTGGACCTGTAGGTTCTTCAGTGGTCCTTTAGGTTCTTCAGCGGTCCTGTAGGTTCTTCAGCGGTCCTGTAGGTTCTTCAGTGGTCCTGTAGGTTCCTTAGTTGTCCTGTAGGTTTTTTGGCGGTCCTGTAGGCTCTTCATTGGTCCTGTAGGTTCTTCATTGGTCCTGTAGGCTCTTCATTGGTCCTGTAGGCTCTTCATTGGTCCTGTAGGTTCTTCAGCGGTCCATGGGCGTATACTAATCTAAGTGCCCTTGTTCTGATCCAGCTCCAGATCGTGGTCTCCAATCTTTTTCCTTCTTTTTTTGCGCAGTGATATGACTCGAGAGAAAATAGCACCAAGCGATTTAGACTTCTGACTTTTTCGTGGGCAACTGTTTTGTGACGCAAATATATCAATTTTGGACAAATATTGTTTTGAGAAGAAAATCAAGCTTTATTAACTGTCCTCACTAACTTACTGGAACTACTTTGGCCAGCTCCAGAACCGGGACAGAACTCGGCTCAGAGGATACCGTCAGGGGCAGAACCGGGAAGAACTCGGCTCAGAGGACACCGTCAGGGGCAGAACCGGGAAGAACTCGGCTCAGAGGACACCGTCAGGGGCAGAACCGGGACAGAACTCGGCTCAGAGGACACCGTCAGGGGCAGAACCGGGAAGAACTCGGCTCAGAGGACACCGTCAGGGGCAGAACCGGGAAGAACTCGGCTCAGAGGACACCGTCAGGGGCAGAACCGGGACAGAACTCGGCTCAGAGGACACCGTCAGGGGCAGAACCGGGAAGAACTCGGCTCAGAGGACACCGTCAGGGGCAGAACCGGGAAGAACTCGGCTCAGAGGACACCGTCAGGGGCAGAACCGGGACAGAACTCGGCTCAGAGGACACCGTCAGGGGCAGAACCGGGACAGAACTCGGCTCAGAGGACACCGTCAGGGGCAGAACCGGGGCAGAACTCAGCTCAGAGGACACCGTCAGGGGCAGAACCGGGAAGAACTCGGCTCAGAGGACACTGTCAGGGGTAAGTCAGTGTTAATGCACGGCACTGCTGAAGGGGGCGCCATACAGATTCACATCAAAAACCCAAACTATCCCTTTAATGCTCATACTGATAAATGTTTCAGATTGTGTGCAGACCGCAGTGTGTCTCTTTTTGGGAATGTTTACGGGCAGGTGGAGCGGAGAGACGGAGATATCCCTGACGGGAGTGAAAGGGAGTCATCACGCGCTCAGCAGCAAACGTGGGAAAGCGAGGAGGAGCCCGAGCGGAACCTGATTAACATATTATTAGCATATTTGCATATTCATATTGTATTTCTATCTGGGTTTGAGGGAAAGGTAAGCAGTCAGTCTGTAAGCTCCTGGTGTACGTCTTAAATACAGCTCTGGAAACAAAATAAAGAGACGACTGCAAAATGATCAGGTTTTTGATTTTACTACTTGTAGGTATGTTATGGAAGCCGACGGAGGCCATGTTCGTAATGATTATTCCACCTTAATAACAAGAAAATTAACTCAAGATCTTCAGAAAACGACACAATTAATTCATGATCTCGAGAATGTAGGCCTAGCTACTGCTACGCCCCCTTGTATATTTATTATTATTATTATTAGCCTGTTCACTTGTAAGTGGCGATGTTTACAAGTGAAGTAAACCAGGACTAAACAAGGACTAAACAAGGACTAAACCAGGACTAAACCAGAACTAAACAAGGACTAAAGCAGGATTAAACTAGGACTAAACCAGGACTAAACCAGAACTAAACAAGGACTAAACAAGGACTAAACAAGGACTAAACCAGGACTAAACCAGAACTAAACAAGGACTAAAGCAGGATTAAACCAGGACTAAACCAGGACTAAACCAGGACTAAACCAGAACTAAACCAGGACTAAACCAGGACTAAACAAGGATTAAACCAGGACTAAACAAGGACTAAAGCAGGACTAAACATGGCCACTTACAAGTGAACAGGCTAATAATAATAATAATAATAATAATAATGATAATGATAATAATAATAATAATAACAGGCGCGCAGTGATACGACTCGAGAGAAAATAGCACCAAGCGATTTAGACTTCTGACTTTTTCGTGTGCAACTGTTTTGTGACGCAAATATATCACTTTAGGACAAATATTGTTTTGAGAAGAAAATCAAGCTTTATTAACTGTCCTCACTAACTTACTGGAACTACTTTGGTCAGCTCCAGCTTCCACCTTAATAAGAAAATTAACTCAAGATCTTCAGAAAACGACACAATTAATTCATGATCTCGAGAATGTAGGCCTAGCTACTGCTACGCCCCCTTGTATATTTATTATTATTATTATTAGCCTGTTCACTTGTAAGTGGCGATGTTTACAAGTGAAGTAAACCAGGACTAAACCAGGACTAAACCAGGACTAAACCAGAACTAAACAAGGACTAAACAAGGATCTTCAGAAAACGGGGTCAGACAACGAAGGCGGGAGATGACACGAAGACGTAGCCTTATCAGCTGATCGATTATTATTCCAGACATTCTAATGACCAAAAACGCTTCTGTTCAGAATGAGAAATAGCCCCGGAGTTCAGACTGTCACAACGTGGTGGTAGACGTTTCAGTTGTTTTCTCGAGATCACAAATTAATTATCTCGTCATGTCAGGATAACAAGGAGGATATACTGTTTATGAATATGGCCTCTGTCGACTTCTGTACAATGTGTTTGGGCAAAAAGAACATTTTTGTTTGAGTCTATAAACTACTGACAACATTTCCCCCAAATTCTAAATAAAAATATTATTGTTTAAAGCAGAACTAAACAAGGACTAAACTGGGACTAAACAAGGACTAAAGCAGGATTAAACAAGGATTAAACCAGGACTAAATAAGGATTAAACCAGGACTAAACTAGGACTAAACAAGAACTAAACCGGGACTAAACTGGGACTAAACAAGGACTAAAGCAGGATTAAACCAGGACTAAACTGGGATTAAACAAGGACTAAAGCAGGACTAAACAAGGACTAAACCAGGACTAAACCAGGACTAAACTGGGACTAAACAAGGACTAAAGCAGGACTAAACAAGGATTAAACCAGGACTAAATAAGGATTAAACCAGGACTAAACTGGGACTAAACAAGGACTACAGCAGGACTAAACTGGGACTAAACAAGGACTAAAGCAGGACTAAACAAGGACTAAACCAGGACTAAACCAGGACTAAACTGGGATTAAACAAGGACTAAAGCAGGACTAAACAAGGATTAAACCAGGACTAAACTGGGACTAAACTGGGACTAAAGCAGGATTAAACCAGGACTAAACTGGGATTAAACAAGGACTAAAGCAGGACTAAACAAGGATTAAACCAGGACTAAACTAGGACTAAACCAGGATTAAACCAGGACTAAACAAGGACTAAACAAGGACTAAACCAGGACTAAAGCAGGATTAAACCAGGACTAAACAAGGACTAAACCAGGACTAAACTGGGACTAAACAAGGACTAAACAAGGATTAAACCAGGACTAAACTAGGACTACACCAGGACTAAACCAGGACTAAACCAGGACTAAACAAAGACTACAGCAGGACTAAACTAGGAAACACATTTCGGCTGCTACTGGCTTTTTGTCATCTCGGACACAAACGTGATCCAAACTTTTCCCACAGTCGTTCCGATGATAATGCAGCAGCAGCTGGAGAATTCCGTCCTCACGATTTACGTCTGTCGCTGAGGAGGAGGAGGGAAGAAGAAGACAAACTGAGTCACCGGCTGCTCCACCTCAGCCCACAATTAAGTTTAATTCCGAATAATCATTTTCAGCAGGAATTAAGTGTTTACTTGGTCCTTTTAAAGAGGAATTCATTTTTATTCTGAATTCAATTATTTTCAAGAGGAATAAATGTTTAAATGATCAAGGAATAAATTAATTTAATAAACCAAACACTACTCATTTTTAGTCCTGTTTTGTCTTGATTGAGTCTCAGTTTAGTCCTGGTTTAGTCCTAGTTTAGTCCTGCTCCAGCCCTGGTTCTGTCCCACTTTAGTCTTGGTTTAATCCTGGTTTAGTCCTGGTTTAGTCCTGGTCTAGTCCCAGTATTGTCTGGGTTTAGTTCTGATTTAGTCCCAGTTTAGTCTTGGTTTTACTCCTGGTCTAGTCTCAGTTTAGTCTTGTTTTAGTCCCGGTTTTGTCTTGATTTAGTCCCAGTTTAGTCTTGGTTTAGTCCTGTTTAGTCTCGATTTAGTCCCAGTTTAGTCCTGGTTTAGTCCTGGTTTTAGTCCTGATTTAGTCTCGATTTAGTCCTGGTTTAGTCTTGATTTTATCCTGTTTTAGACCCAGTTTAGTACCGGATTTAGTCCTGGTTTAGTCTTGATTTAGTCCCAGTTTAGTCTTGGTTTTAGTCCTGATTTAGTCTGGGTTTAGTCTTGATTTAGTCCTAGTTTAGTCTTGGTTTAGTCCTGGTTTTAGTGCTGATTTAGTCTGGGTTTAGTCTTGATTTAGTCCTAGTTTAGTCCTAGTTTAGTCCTGGTCCAGGCCTGGTTTAGTTTCAGTTTAGTCCCTGGTTTAGTCTTGATTTAGTCCTGTTTTAGTCCCAATTTAAGTCCCATAATCATTTTCAGTCGGAATTAAGTGTTTACATGGTCTTTTTAAAGCGGAATTCATTTTTATTCTGAATGAAATGAATTTGATTTGGAATTAAAGCTCTGGTGCAAACGTGGCGGGTGTTTCTGAAGAGGAAGCTGCATCATGTTTGGGTTAAGTCGGCAGTGCTCTGGTGACACCTCGGTGACAGATGGAGTCGATAAAAGGTGAAAATGTCCAGACCCTGCAGAGACACTTTTACCCAAACGCCATCTCTGCAGCTCGGATCTGATATGACGGACGACAGAGCGCCATCGATCTCCGGGGCTCTGACTTTCTCCTGTCCAAAACCTCTCACAGACCCGGGCCAGTTACCATGGAGACGCCATGCATTAGCAAACACACACCAAGGCCGTGTCCCAGTGTCCACCACACTCTCCACTTAGAACCGAGGTTATTATAGTGAACCAAAACGAACGAAAAAACTAAAACTAAAATTTAAAAAAAGAAAAAACGATAACTAAAATTTAAAAAATATTTACAAGAAAAAACAGTAACTGAAACTGTAACTAAAGCTAACTGAAATTATAGATAAACTAAACCAGGACTAAACAAGGGCTAAACCAGGTCAATAGTTTCAGTTTAGTCCCTGGTTTAGTCTTGATTTAGTCTTGATTTAGTACTGGTTTAATCCTGGTTTAGTCTTGGTTTAGTCCTGGTTTAGTCTTGATTTAGTCCTGGTTTAATCCTGGTTTAGTTCTGGTTTAGTCCTGGTTTAATCCTGGTTTAGTTCTGGTTTAGTCCTGGTTTAGTCTTGATTTAGTCCTGGTTTAATCCCGGTTTAGTCTTGGTTTAGTCCTGGTTTAGTCTTGATTTAGTCCTGGTTTAATCCCGGTTTAGTCTTGGTTTAGTCCTGGTTTAGTCTTGATTTAGTCCTGGTTTAATCCCGGTTTAGTCTTGGTTTCGTCCTGGTTTAGTCTTGATTTAGTCCTGGTTTAATCCTGGTTTAGTCTTGGTTTAATCTTGGTTTAGTCCTGGTTTAGTCCTGGTTTAGTCCTGGTTTAATCCTGGTTTAGTCTTGGTTTAGTCCTGGTTTAGACCCGGTTTAGTCCCGGTTTTAGTCCTGATTTAGTCTTGGTTTAGTCCTGATTTACACCTGGTTTAGACACGGTTTTAGTCCTGATTTAGTCTTGGCTTAGTCCTGGTTTAGTCCCGGTTTTAGTCCTGATTTAGTCTTGGTTTAGTCCTGATTTACACCTGGTTTAGACACGGTTTTAGTCCTGATTTAGTCCTGGTTTAGACCCGGTTTAGTCCCGGTTTTAGTCCTGATTTAGTCTTGGTTTAGTCCTGGTTTAGACCCGGTTTAGTCCTGATTTACACCTGGTTTAGACCCAGTTTTAGTCCTGATTTAGTCTTGGTTTAGTCCTGGTTTAGACCCGGTTTAGTCCTGATTTACACCTGGTTTAGACTCGGTTCTAGTCCTGATTTCTGTGTCAGATTTGAAATAATAATCCCCACATATTTCCTTGTGTTTCGTTTATCAGACGTGGAAAAGCTTCATCATTAGAAACCATCTGGTGTGACTTTGTGCTTTTGAGCGGACTCCCGTCTTTATCGACGTGATGAATGTGGCGGCGGTCGGTGGCGTTGGTGGGCTCGCCGGCGGCGCTGGAGGAAGCCAGTGGCTCTCGGAGGGATTTGTCCCACCCGGCGTGTTTTAATCAGAAGTCTGTCATGTGAACAGAGCGGCGCAGAAGAGGAACGCTCATAAACCCTCTCCTCACGTTTGCGGACAAAACTCCACCGCTGTGACGTTTAATGGACTTCAACTGGAGCGGCTTTTCATTTAAATTCACCAGCATCTGTGTAAAACGCCGCTTTGATCACAAGAATAAAGCCCAGGCTTAAGACAAAATGTGCAAAATCCTGTTTACTCCTGGTTTAGTCCTGTTTTAGTCCCAGTTTAGTCCCAGTTTAGTCCCGGTTTAGTCTTGATTGAGTTTCAGTTTTTTCTTGATTTCAAGACTAAACTCGGACTATTTAGTTCTGTTTTAGTTGTGGTTTAGTTTTGACTGAGTCCCGGTTTAGTTTTGACTGAGTCCCGGTTTAGTTTTGACTGAGTCCCGGTTTAGTTTTGACTGAGTCCCGGTTTAGTTTTGACTGAGTCCCGGTTTAGTTTTGGCTGAGTCCCGGTTTAGTTTTGACTGAGTCCTGGTTTAGTTTTGGATGGATGGATGGATAGATAGACAGACCTTTATTGGTACCAGTATAGTCTTGGTTTAGTCTCGATTTAGTCCCAGTTTAGTCTTGGTTGAGTCCTGCTCTAGTCTTGGTTTAGTCTTGATTGAGTTTCAGTTTCGTCCTGGTTTAGTTCTGGTTTAGTCTTGATTTAGTCCAGTTTTAGACCCGGTTTAGTCCTTGTCTAGTCCCAGTATAGTCTTGGTTTAGTCTTGGTCTAGTCTCAGTTTAGTCCTGTTTTAGACCTGGTTTAGTCCCGGTTTAGTCCTGGTTTAGTCTTCATTTAGCCCTTTTTTAGACCCGGTTTAGTCTTTGTCTAGTCCCAGTATAGTCTTGGTTTAGTCTTGATTTAGTCTCGGTTTAGTCCTGGTCTAGTCCCAGTTTAGTCTTTGTTTAATTCTCTTTTAGTCCGGGTTTAGTCCATGTTTAGTCTTGATTTAGTCCTGGTTTAGTCTTGGTTTAGTCCTGGTTTAGTCTTGATTGAGTCCCAGTTTAGACTTGGTTTAGTCCTGGTTTAGTCTTGATTTAGTCCTGGTTTAGTCTTGATTTAGTCCTGTTTTAGACCTGGTTTAGTCCCGTTTTAGACCCGGTTTAGTCCTGTTTTAGACCTGGTTTAGTCCCGGTTTAGTCTTGGTTTAATTCTCTTTTAGTCCGGGTTTAGTCCCTGTTTAGTCTTGATTTAGTCCTGGTTTAGTCTTGATTTAGTCCTGTTTTAGACCTGGTTTAGTCCTGTTTTAGACCCGGTTTAGTCCCGGTTTAGTCCTGGTTTGGTGAGCCTGTCTTGTCCTCTCAGCGAGGAGGTTGTGGGTTGGAGTCCTCTGGGGTTCCTTCCCGACATGCCGCTGTCGGAGTGTCGGAGAGGGATTTCCAGTTTTATCAAACGTCCCTGCAGTCTGACGTGTTTTTTCCTCGGGTGAAGTGGCGGCACTTAAGCGCATTCCACCATCCCGGCAAACGAGGGAATGATTAAAAATACGAATGAGCTGTAAGTCTGAAGTACGGAAACTTCCAGAAATATGTGTGCGAATCGGACAGAAATCTGAGCATATCTGGCTGTAGTTGAACATACTGAGAAAAACTCTCGACTGAATCCAGTCGTGCATAAA
Organism: Paratrypauchen microcephalus; assembly: GCA_036785185.1. Lineage (NCBI taxonomy): Eukaryota > Metazoa > Chordata > Actinopteri > Gobiiformes > Gobiidae > Paratrypauchen > Paratrypauchen microcephalus. The sequence continues at coordinate 1,292,558 of JAVJIX010000166.1, forward strand.
ATGTATTGTTTGTATTTTATTCACCAGAAAACAAAATGGAAAAGTTACGACATCAAAAAATACAATCACAAAATGAAAATGTGCGATTATGTTTTTTCAGTACAAATTCACAGCTTCGACTGTCAAAAATAACCCAGGTGGGTTGGTATGTCGGGGGTGTCGGTATGACGGGGTGACAGTCTGTCGGGGTGACGGTCTGTTGGGTGGCGGTATGTCGGAGTGACGGTCTGTTGGGTGGCGGTATGTCGGAGTGACAGTCTGTCTGGGTGCGGTCTGTCAGAGTGGCGGTATGTTGGAGTGTTGGTATGTCGGAGTGACGGTCTGTCGGGGTGGCGGTCTGTCAGATGACGGTCTGTCGGAGTGACTGTCTGTCAGAGTGACTGTCTGTCAGAGTGACTGTCTGTCAGAGTGACGGTATGTCGGGGTGACGGTATGTCGGGGTGACGGTCTGTCGGAGTGACGGTCTGTCGGAGTGACGGTCTGTCGGGGTGACGGTATGTCGGAGTGACTGTCTGTTGGAGTGACGGTCTGTCGGAGTGACGGTATGTCAGAGTGACGGTCTGTCAGAGTGACGGTCTGTCGGAGTGACGGTATGTCAGAGTGACGGTATGTCGGAGTGACGGTCTGTCGGAGTGACGGTCTGTCGGGGTGACGGTCTGTCGGGGTGACGGTCTGTCGGAGTGACGGTCTGTCGGGGTGACGATCTGTCGGAGTGACGGTCTGTCAGAGTGACTGTCTGTCGGGGTGACTGTCTGTCAGAGTGACGGTCTGTCGGAGTGACGGTATGTCGGGGTGACGGTATGTCGGGGTGACGGTCTGTCAGAGTAACGGTCTGTCGGGGTGACGGTCTGTCGGGGTGACGGTATGTCGGAGTGACGGTCTGTCGGAGTGACGGTCTGTCGGAGTGACGGTCTGTCGGGGTGACGGTCTGTCGGAGTGACGGTCTGTCGGAGTGACGGTATGTTGGAGTGACGGTATGTCCGAATAAGGATTGTACCCGTCCTCTGGGTGGAGTGTGCATGTTCTCTCCGTGTTGCTGTGGGCGCAGTTTTCTCTTTTCTCTGGTTCCATTTTATTTTCTTCTATCTCCGGAGCATAAATCACGTTTGTGGATTTGCTCCGCAGTATCGGTCTGTTTTCGCCGCACACATGTCTCTGCACCGTCTGCGTCCCGGTTGTATTTCCTCTTTATTACGTCTGCGACAGGAACAGTGACAGGTGAAGAGCTTTCAGACCGGCTTTAAATCAGCGCCGAACCATCTGCCTGTCAGCGCCGAGAGACGTTAACACAACACGACTTTAATTACGGAACATTTACAATCACCGTGTAAGAGAAAACAGATGATGGCTCCTCTGCTCAAGTGCTCAAAGAAAAAGATAAAAAAAAAGTTACACTGTTACGTTTGGAGATATTTTATAGAAAATTTTAATTTGAAAATGTTTCTGTCGTTTCAGTTTAGTCCTGGTTTAGTCCTGTTTTAGTCCCAGTTTAGTCCTGGTCTAGTACCAATATAGTCTTGGTTTAATCTCGATTTAGTCCCAGTTTAGTCCTGGTCTAGTACCAATATAGTCTTGGTTTAGTCTCGATTTAGTCCCAGTTTAGACTTGGTTTAGTCCTGGTTTAGTCTTGGTTTAGTCCTGATCTAGTCCTGGTTTAGTCTCCGTTTAGTCCCTGCTTTAGTCCTGGTATAATCTTGATTTAGTCCTGTTTTAGTCCCAGTTTAGTCCTGGTCTAGTACCAATATAGTCATGGTTTAGTCTCGATTTAGTCCCAGTTTATGCTTGGTTTAGTCCTGGTCTAGCCCCAGTTTAGACTTGGTTTAGTCTTGGTTTAGTCCTGGTCTAGTCCTGGTTTAGTCCTGGTCTAGCGCTGGTTTAGTCTCTGTTTAGTCCCTGCTTTAGTCCTGGTATTATCTTGATTTAGTCCTGTTTTAGTCCCAGTTTAGTCCTGGTCTAGTACCAATATAGTCTTGGTTTAGTCTCGATTTAGTCCCAGTTTATGCTTGGTTTAGTCCTGGTCTAGCCCCAGTTTAGTCTTGGTTTAGTCCTGGTTTAGTGCTGGTATAGTCCCGGTTTAGTCCCAGTTTAGTCCCAGTTTAATCTTGATTGAGTTTCAGTTTAGTCCTGGTCTAGCCCTGGTTTAGTCCTGATTTAGTCCTGGTCTAGTCTTGATTTAGTCCTGTAATAGTCCCAGTTTAGTCCTTGTCAAGTACCAATATAGTCTTGGTTTAGTCCCGGTTTAGTCCCGGTTTAGTCCCGGTTTAATCTTGATTGAGTTTCAGTTTGGTCTTGATTTAGTCCTGGTCTAGCCCTGGTTTAGTCCTGATTTAGTCTTGATTAAGTCTTGTACTAGACCCGGTTTAGACCTGGTCTAGTCCCAGTATAGTCTTGGTTTAGTCCTGGTTTAGTCCTGGTTTAGTCCTGGTTTAGTCCTGGTTTAGTCCCGGTTTAATCTTAATTGAGTTTCAGTTTAGTCCTGGTCTAGTAACAATATAGTCTAGGTTTAGTTTCGATTTAGTTGCAGTTTAGTCCTGGTCTAGTCCCAGTATAGTCTTCGTTTAGCCCTGGTTTAGTCCTGGTTTAGTCTTGATTTAGTCCTGTTTTAGTCCTGGTTTAGTCCCAGTATAGTCCTGGTTTAGTCCTGGTCTAGCCCTGGTTTAGCCTCGATTTAGTCCTGTTTTAGACCCAGTTTAGTCCTGGTCTAGTCCCAGTACAGTCTTGGTTTAGTCCTGGTCTAGTCCCAGTATAGTCTTGGTTTAGTCCTGGTCTAGTCCCAGTACAGTCTTGGTTTAGTCCTGGTTTAGTCCCAGTACAGTCTTGGTTTAGTCCTGGTCTAGTCCCAGTACAGTCTTGGTTTAGTCCTGGTCTAGTCCCAGTACAGTCTTGGTTTAGTCCTGGTCTAGTCCCAGTACAGTCTTGGTTTAGTCCTGGTCTAGTCCCAGTACAGTCTTGGTTTAGTCCTGGTCTAGTCCCAGTACAGTCTTGGTTTAGTCCTGGTCTAGCCCCAGTACAGTCTTGGTTTAGTCCTGGTTTAGTCCCAGTACAGTCTTGGTTTAGACCTGGTCTAGTCCCAGTGTAGTCTTGGTTTAGTCCTGGTCTAGTCCCAGTATAGTCTTGGTTTAGTCCTGGTCTAGTCTCAGATATTTTACAGAAAATTTAAATGTGAAAATGTTGTTTCTGTCGGTTGTTTCTCAGCTTTGGCACTTTACCGAATCTCTCACCACATTTCAAGCTTAACAGGCCAAAAAATATAAACATTTTGGCAGTTTTGTTTCGGGATCGCTCACAACATTCTGTAGGCCAATATTATTTAACACCGACGGGGGGAAGCTAAAAACAATATTGTTCGTCTGCAGAACAGTTGTTTTCTGCAGAACAGTCTGGTTTTGTGCTTCTGTCCAGTTTCAGTTCAGTTTCACTTTAATTACGGAACATTTACAATCACCGTGTGAGAGAAAACAGATGATGGCTCCTCTGCTCAAGTGCTCAAAGAAAAAGATAAAGACAAAAAAAAAGTTACGCCGTTACGTTTGGAGATATTTTATAGAAAATTTAAATGTGAAAATGTTGTTTCTGTCATTTCAGTTTAGTCTTGGTTTAGTCTTGAGTCCAAGTTTAGACTTGGTTTAGTCCTGGTTTAGTCCTGATTTAGTCCCGGTTTAGTCCCGGTTTAGTCCTGGTCTAGTACCAGTATAGTCTTGGTTTAGTGTCGATTTAGTCCCAGTTTAGGCTTGGTTTAGTCCTGGTTTAGTCTTGGTTTAGTCCTGGTCTAGCCGCGGTCTAGTCTCTGTTTAGTCCCTGATTTAGTCCTGGTTTAGTCTTGATTTAGTCCTGTTTTAGTCCCGGTTTAGTCCTGGTCGAGTACCAATCTTGTTTTAGTCTCAGTTTAGTCCCAGTTTAGGCTTGGTTTAGCCCTGGTTTAGTCCTGGTTTAGTCCTGGTTTAGTCTTGATTTAGTCTTGGTTTAGTCCCGGTTTAGTCCCGGTTTAGTCCTGGTCTAGTCCCAATATAGTCTTGGTTTAGTCTCTGTTTAGTCCCTGGTTTAGTCTTGATTTAATCTAGACCCAAAGAATGAGCGATGACTGAACCTGCTCTGAACGTGTGAACGACTTCTCAGCTAATCGCCGTTTGATGGAGCAGGTCCGGACGGCGGCGCGGAGGCTAACGAGGCTAATGACGCTAACGACTCTAACAGACTCAAGTGAAAACGGGATTATGAACAGGCCCCGGCGTCATAAAGTCTGTCCAAAATTCACCGTTTGGATCAGAGAAGGAAAACGCAGGGTTTGGATCAGAACAATTTACCTTGATACGAGGGCTACGTTTGGGTATGTGCTCGGGTATGTGTTTGGGTACGTGTCTGGGTATGTGTTCGGGTATGTGTCTGGGTACGTGTGTGGGTACGTGTCTGGGTACGTGTCTGGGTACGTGTCTGGGTACGTGTCTGGGTACGTGTCTGGGTACGTGTTCGGGTACGTGTTCGGGTACGTGTTCGGGTACGTGTTCGGGTCCGTGTTCGGGTCCGTGTTCGGGTACGTGTTCGGGTACGTGTGTGGGTACGTGTGTGGGTACGTGTGTGGGTACGTGTTTGGGTACGTGTTTGGGTACGTGTGTGGGTACGTGTGTGGGTACGTGTTTGGGTACGTGTTTGGGTACGTGTTTGGGTACGTGTGTGGGTACGTGTTTGGGTACGTGTTTGGGTACGTGTGTGGGTACGTGTGAGGGTACGTGTGTGGGTACGTGTTCGGGTACGTGTTCGGGTACCTGTTTGGGTACGTGTTTGGGTACGTGTTTGGGTACGTGTGTGGGTACGTGTTTGGGTACGTGTCTGGGTACGTGTCTGGGTATGTGTTTGGGTACGTGTGTGGGTACGTGTTCGGGTACGTGTTCGGGTACGTGTTTGGGTACGTGTTCGGGTACGTGTTCGGGTACGTGTTCGGGTACGTGTTCGGGTACCTGTTTGGGTACGTGTTTGGGTACGTGTTCGGGTACGTGTTTGGGTACCTGTTTGGGTACCTGTTTGGGTACCTGTTTGGGTACCTGTTTGGGTACCTGTTTGGGTACGTGTTTGGGTACCTGTTTGGGTACCTGTTTGGGTACCTGTTTGGGTACGTGTTTGGGTACGTGTTCGGGTACGTGTTTGGGTACGTGTTCGGGTACCTGTTTGGGTACGTGTTTGGGTACGTATCTGGGTATGTGTTCGGGTATGTGTTCGGGTACCTGTTTGGGTACGTGTTTGGGTACGTGTCTGGGTATGTGTTCGGGTATGTGTTTGGGTACGTGTTTGGGTACGTGTTTGGGTACGTGTTTGGGTACGTGTTCGGGTACGTGTTCGGGTATGTGTTCGGGTACGTGTTCGGGTACGTGTTCGGGTACGTGTTTGGGTACGTGTTTGGGTATGTGTCTGGGTATGTGTTCGGGTATGTGTTCGGGTACGTGTTCGGGTATGTGGAGAAACAAATATTTCAAGATTCAAGATTCAAGATCGTTTATTTGTCATATGCAGAATCAACACAAGGTCAACAATGAAATGTTTAGGATCAGTAGAACTGTTGACTCGCTGCGATAGTCAGAAGTACTAATAACAGCAGTAATAGTACATGGTAAAAAGTGATGCAAAAGTGCAGGGGAAGAAGTAAACAATATAATAAAAATATGTAATAAAATGTAATAAAAATACAAGGTACAATGTACAAAGGTGCGGGTAGGATTAAATAAGGTGTAAGTAGAGTATTTCACAGATTGCACATAATATTAGGGATGCATGATATATCTGCATTAACATCGGTATCGGCCGATATTGCCAAATTTTTTTAACATATCGGTATTGGCCCGATGTGTAAAAGTGGGCTGATATTAACGACCGATATTTGTCAGTACAGTAATCCCTCGAATTAACATTTTCTCACATTTCTCTCTTGTTTGAACACTCAAACTTTCATAGATTTTCAACAAAATGTATTAATAGTGAATCGTGGGGGGGTGATAGCGCAGCATGACAGGCGCGAGACCGCACGTCCCACCCGGGGCTGAGAGCGCGAGACCCATGCCCAAACCGTGCGTCCACGGTCCTGAGGAGGAGGAGCACATCAAACCTCGACATGAACGAACGCAAGAGCCGCACAAAACCAGGGGGGGTAGTGTTGTGTTTTAGTTTTTGGTTTTTCCTCGAGTGATGCAGAAAAGAGGGAGCCACTGTCTGTGTTCATGTATGAACACAGAAAGAAAGAAAGAAAAGAAAGCTATGCCTTTATTAGTCCCACAGTGGGGAAATTCCAGCTCTGCATTTAACCCATCCTGTTATTAGGAGCAGTGAGCAGCACATTACTGCACCCGGGGACCATCTCCATGATCTTCTTGCTTCGGTTTGGTCAGGACCAAAGCTGGAGGATTTACCTATGGTGCATGTTTTGGGTTGATGGGGGGGAAACCGGAGTGCCCGGAGGAAACCCACCCAGACATGGGGAGAACATGCAAACTCCACACAGAAAGGCCCAGGCGACCCAGGGATCGAACCCGGAACCTTCTTGCTGTGAAGCATGAGCGCTACCCACTCAGCCACCGTGCCGCCAGACAGTGTTCAATCAGCAAAGGTCCCTTAGCCAATCAGGACGCAGAACACAATGTTACATGTTAAATGTTAAATGCTGCACTATTTTAAAAAAATTGAAATTGAAAAAAAAAATCAGGAGTCAAAACATGTTTTGAAAATAAAAGAAGCAGATTAAGAAGGACATGGTGATTTATCATCCTTGTGTTTTGTGAATAAAATAAGTTAAAGGCAAATTAACGTTTTTTTACAATCTGAGCCTTCTTTCGGCAATAAAACAAGTAGTTTTACTCACCCATAGCATTTTTCTGTCAATTGGAGCAGTATCGCAGAACTTATGTTGAGCCGTTCTGTTCTACTAATGATCCCGTATCCGTTAACATGGTGCTGTATCATTTGCTCGGGGCATTACTTTGCGGTGTCCAAATAACACAAACTTTAGCACTTTTCAAATCATAGAAGCCCGATGTCTTTATGTAAGATTTCGTTTGAAGCAAAAGTGGCCTGTAATCCGAGATTTAGCCATAGTTTCGAGTAGATGAGGACGCCAGTGCGCATGCGCGGACTGTGCTCTCAGCTCCCGGGACCCAAACATGAAACGCAAAGCTGAAAACTATGGATAAATCTCGGATTACAGGCCACTTTTGCTTCAAACGAAATCTTACATTAAGACATCGGGCTTCTATGATTTGAAAAGTGCTACAGTTTGTGTTATTTGGAGACCGCAAAGTAATGCCCCGAATACTCATGCTAACGGATACGCTACAACATAACTTTCACCAAACAGCTCCAAATGACACGAACGTGATATGGGTGAGTCAAACGACTTGTTTTATTACCGAAAGAAGGCTCAGATTGTAAAATAACGTTACTTTTCCTTTAAGCTTTATGGAGTCGAGCTGAAAATAAAAGACATTCAAAAATTCATTTTGCATGATTGTCAGTCTATAAAATGTTATCTCAGAATTAAAAAAAATAAAAATAATTTTAAAAATCTGTATCAGTTAATATCGGTTATCGGCCATAACAGCAACATTAATATCGGCTAAAATGTTCACATCGGTGCATCCCTAGCTGTCAGTTTTCATGTGGGTGCTTTGCTCGTTCTTTCCCCAAATTCTGCGAGCGTGGTTTGTTGGTTTGGTGGTTTGTTGGTTTGGTGGTTTGGTGGTTTGTTGGTTTGGTGGTTTGGTGGTGTGTTGGTGTGTTGGTGTGTTGGTGTGTTGGTGTGTTGGTGTGTTGGTTTGGTGGTGTGTTGGTGTGTTGGTGTGTTGGTGTGTTGGTGTGTTGGTGTGTTGGTGTGTTGGTTTGGTGGTGTGTTGGTTTGGTGGTGTAGTGGTGTAGTGGTGTGGTGGTGTAGTGGTGTAGTGGTGTGGTGGTGTAGTGGTGTGGTGGTGTGTTGGTTTGTTGGTTTGGTGGTTTGGTGGTTTGTTGGTGTGTTGGTGTGGTGGTGTGGTGGTGTGTTGGTTTGTTGGCGTGTTGGCGTGGTGGTTTGTTGGCGTGGTGGTTTGGTGGTTTGGTGGTTTAGTGGTGTGGTGGTGTGGTGGTGTGTTGGTGTGTTGGTTTGTTGGTTTGGTGGTTTGTTGGTGTGTTGGTGTGGTGGTTTGGTGGTTTGTTGGTGTGTTGGTGTGGTGGTGTGTTGGTGTGGTGGTTTGGTGGTGTGTTGGTGTGTTGGTGTGTTGGTGTGGTGGTTTGGTGGTTTGGTGGTTTGGTGGTTTGGTGGTGTGGTGGTGTGGTGGTGTGTTGATTTGGTGGTTTGGTGGTGTGTTGGTTTGGTGGTTTGTTGGTTTGGTGGTTTGGTGGTGTGTTGGTGTGTTGGTTTGGTGGTTTGGTGGTTTGGTGGTTTGGTGGTGTGTTGGTGTGTTGGTGTGTTGGTGTGTTGGTGTGTTGGTTTGGTGGTGTGTTGGTGTGGTGGTGTGGTGGTGTGTTGGTTTGTTGGTTTGGTGGTTTGGTGGTTTGGTGGTTTGGTGGTGTGGTGGTGTGGTGGTGTGGTGGTGTGTTGGTGTGTTGGTTTGTTGGTTTGGTGGTTTGTTGGTGTGTTGGTGTGGTGGTTTGGTGGTTTGGTGGTTTGTTGGTGTGTTGGTGTGGTGGTGTGGTGTGTTGGTGTGGTGGTGTGGTGGTGTGGTGGTGTGTTGATTTGGTGGTTTGGTGGTGTGTTGGTGTGTTGGTGTGGTGGTTTGGTGGTTTGGTGGTGTGTTGGTGTGTTGGTGTGGTGGTTTGGTGGTTTGGTGGTTTGGTGGTGTGTTGGTGTGTTGGTGTGGTGGTGTGGTGGTGTGGTGGTGTGGTGGTGTGTTGGTGTGTTGGTGCGTTGGTGCGTTGGTGGTTTGGTGGTGGTGTGTTGGTGTGTTGGTTTGTTGGTTTGGTGGTTTGGTGGTTTGGTGGTGTGTTGGTGTGTTGGTGTGTTGGTTTGTTGGCGTGTTGACGTGTTGGCGTGTTGGCGTGGTGGTTTGAATTGCGATTGAATTGCCGCTCATAATTAATTGCGTTAATTTTATAACGCGTTAATTTGCAGTGTGATTAATCTAATTAACGCGTTAAACTGACAGCCCTAGTTTGTACCCATCTTTTACACGCAAAGGACTATTTTATTTCTGAAAATGAAAAGCCAATCAGAATCACACTTTTGGTGCGTCAGTTCCCAAAAATCAAACGTAATAAACTTACAGACGACAGCTTGAAAATAAGAATTAAAAAGAATAAGAATCTATAATAAAATAAGAAAGGCTTTTCACGGAGGATTCAGAGATTCAGAGGAGCGTTTTAAAAGTGCCCCTGCAGATCTGCTCTTGTGTCAGTGCGAAGACGAGAGGCCTCCTGCTGTGACGGAAAAACACTCACAAAATGGAATCCAGACAGCTCTGAATATTTTACATCACTCCTAAAAACAGTCCCATTTTTCAGGACAGAGCAGAACATTTCCGCCAATGTGTTTAGAACGATCTGGAACTGATCAGAACAAGTATAAGAGCACAGAGACAAGTGTAGAGAGTGGACAGAGAGTGGACAGAGAGTGGACACTTTCTAACAGTCACATTTACAACTCGCACACACAGGATTTGAACATTAAACATCTTATAAACAAGACAATAAACATTAAACAGCTGCTCGCCTTTGGACAGTGAGACGTCCATGTCCTAAAGCTCATCTGAGTCACAGACTGGAGCTCCAGACACGATTCTGGTGGAAGAGGGACTTTAAGGAGGCCATGTATAATTGAGCGAGGCGCAGAAGTGGATTTTCTGTGTGAAATATTGACGTGAGCGGAGCGAGGAGTCTGTCAGGGCTGTTTGTAAGCTCCCGCTCATATACACAGGTTTATAATGAGAACAGCCAAATGGACTCAGGCCTGATCCAGCAGACTGAGAGGAACAAGAGAGGAACATCTGAGAGTTTAAGGCTGAAAGGTTTGTCTCTAAATGTCCACACTAGAAAGAATAAAAACTCAGAAAACCAGATTCTCATTATGCGCAGGGATCGATCCTAAAAAAAAAAGTCCCCAAAGAACCTTTTCTGAAGGGATGGGAGAAGATCTCGTGGACATGTTGTAAAAATGATCTTGTGAGATTTTTTCCTCATGTTTTTACGGTTGGATTGAAAAAAACAGAACTGGCGAGTTACATTTTTTGAGAATGTAGTTCTTCTTCTTCATTCTTTAAAAGTTAAAGTCCAGAGTAGTTCCTCAAGTTCTTTAAAAGTGAAAAGTCCAGAGTAGTTCCTCACGTTCTTTAAAAGTAAAAGTCCAGAGTAGTTCCTCACGTTCTTTAAAAGTAAAAGTCCAGAGTAGTTCCTCACGTTCTTTAAAAGTAAAAGTCCAGAGTAGTTCCTCAGGTTCTTTAAAAGTAAAAGTCCAAAGTAGTTCCTCATGTTCTTTAAAAGTAAAAGTCCAGAGTAGTTCCTCACGTTCTTTAAAAGTAAAAGTCCAGAGTAGTTCCTCACATTCTTTAAAAGTCCAGAGTAGTTCCTCACATTCTTTAAAAGTAAAAGTCCAGAGTAGTTCCTCACGTTCTTTAAAAGTAAAAGTCCAGAGTAGTTCCTCACATTCTTTAAAAGTCCAGAGTAGTTCCTCACATTCTTTAAAAGTAAAAGTCCAGAGTAGTTCCTCAGGTTCTTTAAAAGTAAAAGTCCAAAGTAGTTCCTCATGTTCTTTAAAAGTAAAAGTCCAGAGTAGTTCCTCACGTTCTTTAAAAGTAAAAGTCCAGAGTAGTTCCTCACATTCTTTAAAAGTCCAGAGTAGTTCCTCAGGTTCTTTAAAAGTAAAAGTCCAAAGTAGTTCCTCATGTTCTTTAAAAGTAAAAGTCCAGAGTAGTTCCTCATGTTCTTTAAAAGTAAAAGTCCAGAGTAGTTCCTCACGTTCTTTAAAAGTAAAAGTCCAGAGTAGTTCCTCACATTCTTTAAAAGTCCAGAGTAGTTCCTCACATTCTTTAAAAGTAAAAGTCCAGAGTAGTTCCTCACGTTCTTTAAAAGTAAAAGTCCAGAGTAGTTCTTCACGTTCTTTCCTCACTCTGAGCTCTGGAGACACTGGCGGTCTTTGTATATGTGTATATACCTTTTTATTGGGGCCAAGCAGCGGTAGCTGCAAGGCACCTATAGTGTTTCTACTGATTCTTATTATACATTTTTCTTCCGACACTGGGAGTCTATGGCAACCCCTAGAACCGTCTGGTAAAAAGTTGTGAAATTTGGCATGCACATTCCAGCCAGTCTCCTCATTACCCACAGCAATTTATAGGCCCCCACCCCCAACCCTCTAGCGCCACCAGCAGCTCAAAGTTGCAGGAATTTTCAGGTACATTTCTGTGTGTAACTTTTGAACCGTATGTCCAATTTTCAAAAACGTGGTATCCCTGGACTCCTTGGGCCAAGCCGAATCCAACGCACCCTATGACGTCATTTTCCGTCAGGGTAGATTTTCCGCCATTTTGAATTTTATGAAAAACACTCAAAATGCTTCTCCTCCCTCAATTTTGGACCAATTTTGCTCAAATTTGGTCCATAGCATCTTTTGACTGAGCCTCATCAGAGACGTACCCGGTTTTTTGATATCTCTTATCGTTTTGTCGTGACAGCCAATCAAACGTGTCCGAAAAGTCGCCAAACAGGAAGTGAGCTCATATCTCGGGAACCGTTTATAGGATTATTTTCAAACTTTTCACAGATGTTCGTGTCCTTCCCAGGATTCCCTACAAAAAATTACAGGTCCCCACCTCAAACCCTCTAGCGCCACCAACAGGTCAAAATTTTAGGGACATTTCTGCTTGTAACCTTTGAACCGTAAGTCCGATTTTCAAAAAATTGGTATCCCTGGGATCCTTGGGCGAAGACTGATTCAACGCATCCTATGACGTCATGTCTGCCGGAATAGAATGTCCGCCATCTTGGATTTTGTGAAAATCAATAAAATTCTTCTGTTTCTACAACTTAACTTGTAATTTCCACAACAAATGGTGTGCACCCACATTCTAGACAGTCTCATGATGCCCTTCAACAAATTTTACGTCGCCACCCCCAACCCTCTAGCGCCACCAGCAGGTCAAAAATGCAGGTACATTTCGGCTTGTAAGTTTTGAACTGTACGTCCGATTTTCTAAAACTTGGCCTCCCTGGACTCCTTGGGGCAAGACGAATCCAACGCATTCTGTGACGTCATTTTTGGCGTTTAAGATTTTCCGCCATTTTGAATTTTATGAAAAACATTCAAAATGCTTCTCCTCCCTCAATTTTGGACCAATTTTGCTCAAATTTGGTCCATAGCATCTTTGGACTGAGCCTCATCAGAAACGTACCCGGATTTTTGATTTCTCTTATCGTTTTGTAGTGACAGCCAATAAAACGCGTCCTAAAAGTCGCCAAACAGGAAGTGAGCTCATATCTCGGGAACCCTTCATACGATTATTTTCAAACTTTTCACATGTATTCTAGTCTGTCCCAGGATTCCCCACAAAAAATTACAGGGCCCCAGCTCAAACCCTCTAGCGCCACCAACAGGTCAAAATTTGAGGGACATTACTGCTTGTAACTTTTGACCCGTAAGTCAGATTTTCAAAAACTTGGTATCCCGGGGATCCCTGGGCCAAGTCGAATCAAATGCACACCATGACGTCATGTCAGCCGGAATAGAATGTCCGCCATTTTGAATTTTATGAAAAACACTCAAAATGCTTCTCCTCACTCAATTTTGGACCAATTTTGCTCTAATTTGGTACAGAGCATCTTTGGACTGAGCCTCATGAGAAAGTTGCCTGGAGTTTTGATATCTCTTATCGTTTTGTCGTGAGAGCCAATCAAACGCGTCCTAAAAGTCGCCAAACAGGAAGTGAGCTCATATCTCTGGAACCCTTCATAGGATTATTTTCAAACTTTTCACACGTATTCTAGTCTGTCCCAGGATTCCACACAAAAAATGACAGGGCCTCAGCTCAAATCCTCTAGCGCCACCAACGGGTCAAAATTTGAGGGACATTTCTGCTTGTAACTTTTAAACCGTAAGTCCGATTTTCAGAAACTTGGTATCCCTGGGATCCTCGGGCGAAGACCGATCCAACGCATCTCATCAAATTAGGCTGGGTCGCTGCTTGGCCCCACATTGCTGCTTGCAGCTATATTTCTTCTTATTTTTACATACTTACTTACTATGAAACAGGTATTATGTGTTCTTAATAAAGACTGAATTGAACGAAGTACAACAGCACAGAGACTAGTACGCACCCATGGACCATATGGAACCTACAGGACCACTGAGGAACCTACAGGACCACTGAGGGACCTACAGGACCACTGAGGGACCTACAGGACCACTGAGGAACCTCCAGGACACTGAGGAACCTCCAGGACACTGAGGAACCTACAGGACCACTGAGGGACCTACAGGACCACTGAGGGACCTACACAACCACGGAGGAACCTACAGGACCACTGAGAGACCTACAGGACCACTGAGGAACCTACAGGACCACTGAGGAACCTACAGGACCACTGAGGAACCTACAGGACCACTGAGGGACCTACAGGACCACTGAGGGACCTACAGGACCACTGAGGGACCTACACAACCACGGAGGAACCTACAGGACCACTGAGGAACCTCCAGGACACTGAGGAACCTCCAGGACACTGAGGAACCTACAGGACCACTGAGGAACCTACAGGACCACTGAGGAACCTACAGGACCACCGAGGGACATACAGGACCACCGAGGGACATACAGGACCACTAAGGAACCTACAGGACACTGAGGGACCTACAGGACTAATGATGAACTGGGTTTAGACCTGGTTTAGACCTGGTTTAGAACTGGTTTAGTCCTTGTTTAGTCCTCGTTTAGACCTCGTTTAGTCTTGGTTTAGACCTCGTTTAGTCCTGGTTTAGACCTCGTTTAGTCCTGGTTTAGTCCTGGTTTAGACCTGGTTTAGACCTGGTTTAGGCCTGGTTTAGACCTGGTTTAGTCCTGGTTTAGACCTGGTTTAGACCTGGTTTAGTCCTGGTTTAGTCCTGGTTTAGTCCTGGTTTAGACCTGGTTTAGACCTGGTTTAGTCCTGGTTTAGTCCTGGTTTAGTCCTGGTTTAGTCCTGGTTTAGACCTGGTTTAGTCCTGGTTTAGGCCTGGTTTAGGCCTGGTTTAGTCCTGGTTTAGTCCTGGTTTGGTCCTGGTTTAGTCCTGGTTTGGTCCTGGTTTAGTCCTGGTTTAGGCCTGGTTTAGTCCTGGTTTAGTCCTGGTTTAGACCTGGTTTGGTCCTGGTTTAGTCCTGGTTTGGTCCTGGTTTAGTCCTGGTTTAGGCCTGGTTTAGTCCTGGTTTAGTCCTGGTTTGGTCCTGGTTTAGTCCTGGTTTAGTCCTGGTTTGGTCCTGGCTTAGTCCTGGTTTAGTCCTGGTTTAGTCCTGGTTTAGGCCTGGTTTAGACCTGGTTTAGTCCTGGTTTAGTCCTGGTTTAGTCCTGGTTTAGGTTTTGTTTTGTTTTTTAATGATAATTGTGGAGTCTGTTTTGAGTGTTTTCTTTGTTTGAAGTTTCAGAATGGCGAGCGGTCCGCACACACGTCCAGGTGGAACGTGCCGGAGGTCAGATGATGGATTGGGTCGGTATAAACACAGACGGAGGAGAGAAACAGGGGGATGAGAAGCTCCATCGATCGAGCGCAGCTGCACACATTATCCTGCCGCGCGTCGTCCTCCTTCGTGCTAACATTACGCCGCCCCGGAGGACTGTGGGTAATGGCGGCGGGTTGAGAGCGGACCCGAGCCGAGCCACGTTCCAAAGATTTCCAATAATCTTTAAGTGTAACAGACGAGCGGCGAGCTGAAGGTGCGGCTCGGGGATAATTAGAGGTGTGCATGTTCTCCCTGTGCACCCACTCGCCTCCTCCCGCCGCCATCGCCACGTCCACCACATCCCAAACTACCA
>JAVJIX010000166.1:1312500-1422500 GCA_036785185.1 Paratrypauchen microcephalus
ACCAGGACTAAAACAGGACTGAACCAGGACTGAACCAGGACTAAAACAGGACTAAAACAGGACTGAACCAGGACTAAAACAGGACCAAATAAGGACTAAAACAGGACTGAACCAGGACTGAACCAGGACTGAACCAGGACTAAAACAGGACTGAACCAGGACTGAACCAGGACTGAACCAGGACTAAAACAGGACTAAAACAGGACTGAACCAGGACTAAAACAGGACCAAACAAGGACTAAAACAGGACTGAACCAGGACTAAAACAGGACTGAACCAGGACTAAACCAGGACTGAACCAGGACTAAAACCGGACTGAACCAGGACTAAACCAGGACTAAAACAGGACTAAAACAGGACTGAACCAGGACTGAACCAGGACTGAACCAGGACTAAAACAGGACCAAACAAGGACTAAAACAGGACTGAACCAGGACTAAAACAGGACTAAAACAGGACTAAAACAGGACTAAACGTGGGAATAGAAAAGAAAGTTCTACCATTTAATGTGGAAAATCCCAGGAGATCGTCTGAAGATCGAGGGTTTTTCTTCTCGTGGTGGATCAGAATCAGATCGAGGGTTTTTCTTCTCGTGGTGGATCAGAATCAGATCGAGGGTTTTTCTTCTCGTGGTGGATCAGAATCAGATCGAGTACAGAGGTTTTTGAAATGGTTTGCGTAAACGTAACGATCTTCAGTGTGTGATTGTTTTGAGCCTGAACAGAAACAGTGGGTTTTTCACAAGAGCTGAACCATCTGTGAGTTCCATGTGGTTTATCGAGGCCTGAAGCGCGTTAACGGTTATTGATACTTGAACTCTTATTGATACTTGAACTCTTATTGATACTTCCACTGTGACATATTGTAAACGACTAAAGCAGTCATTTCCCGTATGAAATAACGACGCAGCTGCGTGATTTAACAGGCGGAGTAAACGTGTAAAAACAATTGTTTCCAAACAAGGACTAAATCCAGACTGAACCAGCATTAAAACAGGACTGAACCAGGACTAAAACAGGACTAAAACAGGACTAAAACAGGACCAAACAAGGACTAAAACAGGACTGAACCAGGACTAAAACAGGACTAAAACAGGACCAAACAAGGACTAAAACAGGACTGAACCAGGACTAAAACAGGACTGAACCAGGACTGAACCAGGACTAAAACAGGACTGAACCAGGACTAAAACAGGACCAAACAAGGACTAAAACAGGACCAAACAAGGACTAAAACAGGACCAAACAAGGACTAAAACAGGACTGAACAAGGACCAAAACCAGACTGAACCAGGACTAAAACAAGACCAAACAAGGACTAAAACAGGACTGAACAAGGACTAAAACAGGACTGAACCAGGACTAAAACAGGACCAAACAAGGACTAAAACAGGACTGAACAAGGACCAAAACCAGACTAAACCAGGACTAAAACAGGACCAAACAAGGACTAAAACAGGACTGAACCAGGACTAAAACCAGACTGAACCAGGACTAAAACAGGACTGAACAAGGACTAAAACAGGACTGAACCAGGACTAAAACAGGACCAAACAAGGACTAAAACAGGACCAAACAAGGACTAAAACAGGACCAAACAAGGACTAAAACCAGACTGAACCAGCATTAAAACAGGACTAAAACAGGACTAAAACAGGACCAAACAAGGACTAAAACAGGACTAAAACAGGACTAAAACAGGACCAAACAAGGACTAAAACAGGACTGAACAAGGACCAAAACCAGACTGAACAAGGACTAAAACAGGACTAAAACAGGACTGAACCAGGACTAAAACCAGACTGAACCAGGACTAAAACAGGACTGAACAAGGACTAAAACAGGACTGAACAAGGACCAAAACCAGACTGAACCAAACAAGGACATTCACTAAAACAAGGACTAAAACAGGACTGAACCAGGACTAAAACAGGACCAAACAAGGACTAAAACAGGACCAAACAAGGACTAAAACAGGACTGAACAAGGACCAAAACCAGACTGAACCAGGACTAAAACAGGACTGAACAAGGACTAAAACAGGACCAAACAAGGACTAAAACAGGACCAAACAAGGACAAAAACAGGACCGAACAAGGACTAAAACAGGACTGAACCAGGACTAAAACAGGACCAAACAAGGACTAAAACAGGACCAAACAAGGACTAAAACAGGACTGAACCAGGACTAAAACAGGACCAAACAAGGACTAAAACAGGACCAAACAAGGACTAAAACAGGACTGAACAAGGACTAAAACCAGACTGAACCAGGACTAAAACAGGACTGAACAAGGACTAAAACAGGACTGAACCAGGACTAAAACAGGACCAAACAAGGACAAAAACAGTACTGAACCAGGACTAAAACAGGACCAAACAAGGACTAAAACAGGACTGAACCAGGACTAAAACAGGACCAAACAAGGACTAAAACAGGACTGAACCAGGACTAAAACAGGACCAAACAAGGACTAAAACGGGACCAAACAAGGACTAAAACAGGACCAAACAAGGACTAAAACAGGACTGAACAAGGACTAAAACCAGACTGAACCAGGACTAAAACAGGACCAAACAAGGACTAAAACGGGACCAAACAAGGACTAAAACAGGACCAAACAAGGACTAAAACAGGACTGAACAAGGACCAAAACCAGACTGAACCAGGACTAAAACAGGACCGAACAAGGACTAAAACAGGACTGAACCAGGACTAAAACCAGACTGAACCAGGACTAAAACCAGACTGAACCAGGACTAAAACAGGACCAAACAAGGACTAAAACAGGACCAAACAAGGACTAAAACAGGACTGAACCAGGACTAAAACAGGACCAAACAAGGACTAAAACAGGACCAAACAAGGACTACAACAGGACTGAACAAGGACTAAAACCAGACTGAACCAGGACTAAAACAGGACCAAACAAGGACTACAACAGGACTGAACCAGGACTAAAACAGGACCAAACAAGGACTAAAACAGGACCGAACAAGGACTAAAACAGGACCAAACAAGGACTAAAACAGGACCAAACAAGGACTAAAACAGGACCAAACAAGGACTAAAACAGGACTGAACCAGGACTAAAAGTGGGTTCCATGTGGTTTATCGACGCCTGAAGCGCATTAACTGTTATTGATACTTTAACTGTTATTGATACTTTGTTATTGATACTTTGTTATTGATACTTCCACTGTGACATATTGCAAACGACAAAAGCAGTAATTTCCCGTATGAAATAACGACGCCGCTGCATCTGTGATTTACCAGGCGGCGTAAACGTGTAAAAACAATCGGGTTTTTAGTTTCATTATTAATTAGGAGAGTATTCATAACGGCTCGGAGTGTGCGTTTGTAATCAGAGGCGTCGCTCATTCACTCGCTTTAATTAGGCTCATTATGTGGCTGCTGCTAACGAGGAGCTGAACCAAAACAAATAAATGTTATCGCGCTATTGTACCCCCCGGACCCCCGCGGAGAGAGAGGCGCCGCTGAAGGATTAAGCCACATCAGACCGAGACGACACTTTGCACTTTTAAAAAACACGCAAAAATAAACATATCAAAAAAACTTTATTTTAATATTCAAAACTTTACGCAAATTAGATCATCAGGGACAGAAAATGCAGATAAAATGTTTCTCCACAGCAGATTTGTTCTCACATTGAACCTGGACTAAAACTGTACCAAACCTGGACTAAACCTGGACCAAACCTGAACTAAACCTGGACCAAACCTGGACTAAACTTGGACTAAACCTGGACCAAACCTGAACCAAACCTGGACCAAACCTGGACTAAACTTGGACTAAACCTGGACCAAACCTGAACCAAACCTGGACCAAACCTGGACTAAACTTGGACTAAACCTGGACCAAACCTGAACCAAACCTGGACCAAACCTGGACTAAACTTGGACTAAACCTGGACCAAACCTGAACCAAACCTGGACCAAACCTGGACTAAACCTGGATTAAACCTGGACTAAAACTGGACTAAACCTGGAATAAACCTGGACCAAACCTGGACCAAACCTGGACCAAACCTGGACTAAGCCTGGACTAAACCTGGATTAAACCTGGACTAAGCCTGGATCAAACCTGGATCAAACCTGGACTAAACCTGGATTAAACCTGGACTAAGCCTGGATCAAACCTGGATCAAACCTGGACTAAACCTGGACTAAACCTGGACCAAATCTGGACTAAACCTGGACTAAACCTGGACTAAACCTGGATCAAACCTGGATCAAACCTGGACTAAACCAGGACAAACCCAGGACTAAACCAGGGTTAAACCAGGACTAAACCAGGACAAACCCAGGACTAAACCAGGGTTAAACCAGGACTAAACCAGGACAAAACCAGGTCTAAACCAGGACTAAAACAGGACTGAACCAGGATTAAAACAGGACTGAACCAGGACTAAACCAGGACAAAACCAGGTCTAAACCAGGACTAAATCAGGACTAAACCAGGACTAAACCAGGACTAAACCAGGACTAAATCAAGGTTAAACCAGGGCTAAATCAGGACTAAACCAGGACTAAACCAGGACTGAACCAGGATTAAACCAGGACTAAACCAGGACTAAACCAGGACTAAACCAGGACTAAACCAGGTCTGCTGTAGATCAATGAATACCTACACAACACTTTTTACGATCGAGTGCATCGATTATCTCCTCCACAGTTGAACTTCTGCCTCTGAACCCAAACTGACGCTCATTCATTATCTCATGTTTGTCTAAAAATGATTCCAATCTATCGTCGTATAATTTTTCAAGAATGTTTTAAAAACAAACAGCTGTGGGTGTGTTTTCTGTGCAGATTTAAAACACAGAAGTCATGACACAAAAGCAAAACAAAACTGGAACATAAATCGGGAAAAGTGCCTGAAAACAAACTGCTGATGTTCCCTCGTTTGCATTGGGCCAAAAATCAGGAGCGTCGCCATAGCGATCAACAAAAACAAAACAAAAACACTTCGTCTTCGGTCCTCAAAATGTCGCCTCCACAAACCTGGACCAAACCTGGACCAAACCTGGACCAAACCTGGACCAAACCTGGACCAAACCTGGACTAAACCTGGACCAAACTTGGACCAAACTTGGACCAAACTTGGACCAAACTTGGACCAAACTTGGACCAAACTTGGACCAAACTTGGACCAAACTTGGACTAAACTTGGACTAAACTTGGACTAAACCTGGACTAAACCTGGACTAAACCAGGACTAAACCAGGTCTAAACCAGGTCTAAACCAGGTCTAAACCAGGACTAAACCAGGACAAAACTAGGACTAAACCAGGACTAAACCTAGACTAAACCTGGACCAATCCTGGACCAAACCTGGACCAAACCTGGACTAAACCAGGACTAAACCAGGTCTAAACCAGGTCTAATCCAGGTCTAAACCAGAACTAAACCAGGTCTGTTGTAGATCAATGAAAACCCACACAACACTTTTTACGATCGATCGGTTATGTTCCCTGATGTTCCCTTCATTTGCATTGGGCCAAAAATCAGGAGTGTCGCCATAGCGATCGACAAAAACAAAACAAAACAAAAACACTTCGTCTTCGGTCCTCAAAATGTCGCCTCCGCACGGGAAGCTGAGGAGCGCCGAGCAGAAGCACAGAAAAACCTCCAAACACAACCAACCAAACACAGAACGCTTCACGCTTCGCCAATCGAACAAAATTAATCAAATAAAAGTAACATCTCAGAAACGAATTTGACACGCTGATTATTCAAGTCAGAATGGGCGATGTGTTGGTGCGAGTTCGGGTGAATCCGCACAGAACGCAGCCACAAAGTCTTAATTAGAAGCAAAAGAAAAAAACACCGGCGGCCCTGAAGGTCAAGAACCAGTGAGCCCATTATCTAATTGCCGATTATTTAATTGAAATCTTTATTTTTAGACTCTTGTTTTTGTTTTGTGTCGGAGGAAAAAAAGACGTTTTATGATCGTGTTAAAAGAATCTTACTCGAACTTTATTGTCATTCATATTTGAGCTCAGAATATCAAGATTAAAACACGATTCACTGCAGAGAATCACCGGAGAGTCATTTACCTGAGAGAAAAGAGAGAAAAGAGAGAAGAGAGAAACTCACCGGAGACATTTACCCGAGAGAAAAGAGAGAGACTCACCGGAGACATTTACCCGAGAGAAAAGAGAGAGACTCACTGGAGACATTTACCCGAGAGAAAAGAGAGAAGAGAGAGACTCACCGGAGACATTTACCCGAGAGAAAAGAGAGAGACTCACCGGAGACATTTACCCGAGAGAAAAGAGAGAAAAGAGAGAAGAGAGAGACTCACCGGAGAGTCATTTACCCGAGAGAAAAGAGAGAGACTCACCAGAGAGTCATTTACCCGAGAGAAGAGAGAGACTCACCGGAGAGTCATTTACCCGAGAGAAAAGAAAGAAAAGAGAGAAGAGAGAGACTCACCGGAGAGTCATTTACCCGAGAGAAAAGAGAGAAGAGAGAGACTCACCGGAGACATTTACCCGAGAGAAAAGAGAGAGACTCACCGGAGACATTTACCCGAGAGAAAAGAGAAAAGAGAGAGACTCACCGGAGACATTTACCCGAGAGAAAAGAGAGAAGAGAGAGACTCACTGGAGACATTTACCCGAGAGAAAAGAGAGAAGAGAGAGACTCACCGGACACATTTACCCGGGAGAAAAGAGAGAAGAGAGAGACTCACCGGAGACATTTACCCGAGAGAAAAGAGAGAAGAGAGAGACTCACCGGAGACATTTACCCGAGAGAAAAGAGAGAAAAGAGAGAGACTCACCGGAGAGTCATTTACCCGAGAGAAAAGAGAGAAGAGAGAGACTCACCGGAGACATTTACCCGAGAGAAAAGAGAGAAGAGAGAGAATCACTGGAGACATTTACCCGAGAGAAAAGAGAGAAGAGAGAGAGAGACTCACTGGAGACATTTACCCGAGAGAAAAGAGAGAAGAGAGAGACTCACTGGAGACATTTACCCGAGAGAAAAGAGAGAAGAGAGAGACTCACCGGACACATTTACCCGGGAGAAAAGAGAGAAGAGAGAGACTCACCGGAGACATTTACCCGAGAGAAAAGAGAGAACAGAGAGACTCACTGGAGACATTTACCCGAGAGAAAAGAGAGTAGAGAGAGACTCACCGGAGTCATTTACCCGAGAGAAAAGAGAGAAGAGAGAGACTCACCGGAGACATTTACCCGAGAGAAAAGAGAGAAGAGAGAGACTCACCGGAGTCATTTACCCGAGAGAAAAGAGAGAAGAGAGAGACTCACCAGAGTCATTTACCCGAGAGAAGAGAGACAAAAGAGAGAAAAGAGACAAAAGAAAGAAGAGAGAGAAAAGAGAGAAGAGAGAGACTCACTGGAGACATTTACCTGAGAGAAAAGAGAGAAGAGAGAGACTCACCGGAGACATTTACCCGGGAGAAAAGAAACAAAAGAGAGAGACTCACTGGAGACATTTACCTGAGAGAAAAGAGAGAAGAGAGAGAAGAGAGAGACTCACCGGAGACATTTACCCGAGAGAAAAGAGAGAAGAGAGAGAATCATTGGAGACATTTACCCGAGAGAAAAGAGAAGAGAGAGAACAGAGAGACTCACCGGAGACATTTACCCGAGAGAAAAGAGAGAAGAGAGAGAATCATTGGAGACATTTACCCGAGAGAAAAGAGAAGAGAGAGAAGAGAGAGACTCACCGGAGACATTTACCTGAGAGAAAAGAGAGAAGAGAGAGACTCACTGGAGACATTTACCCGAGAGAAAAGAGAGAAGAGAGAGACTCACCGGAGTCATTTACCCGAGAGAAAAGAGAGAAGAGAGAGACTCACTGGAGACATTTACCCGAGAGAAAAGAGAGAAAAGAGAGACTCACCGGAGTCATTTACCCGAGAGAAAAGAGACAAAAGAGAGAAGAGAGAGAGAAAAGAGAGAGAGAGAAACAAGAGGAGAGAGAGAGGCGGGAAAAGAGAGGTGAGGAGAGAGAGACTCACCAGAGACATTTATCTGAACACAAGAGAGCGAAAAGAAAGAAGAGAGAGAAGAGAGCGAGAGAAGCGAGGGAGAGAAGAGAGAGAGAAGAGAGAGACTCACCTGAGACATTTACAAACGTTCCAAATCCCGGCGTTCTTGTCGATCGTCCCGTATTCGTTCTTTTTATAAATAAAGTCGCCGCTCAAAGGTCCTGGCAGCGATTCGCTCGCCGCACCGCACTTACCGCTTGTGTTAATTTGCAGTGTAATGAATGAATCTAATTAACGCGTTAAACCGACAGCCCTAAAATAAATAAAATAAAATAAATCCTCCGCACATGGACAGGACGGCTGGATACGGCGCGTTCGCGGGAGCCTCTTCCACTCAGACGGAGCGTTCGTCTAATCCGAGGGTTTGTTTTTTTCCATTAGCATAACAATGAGCCGTGCTCCCGCCGACTTATCCGCAGATCGCCGGGCGTTTGTTGTGTTCAGGTCCAGTGTTTATTGAACTGTTCTTGTCCGTAGTGACCGGTGTCTTTACCGCACACCGTGTTTATTCGATTTATTGAACCACGCGTCACCGTTTATCGCCGTCTTCATGAAAACTGCTGAGAATACAACGTCTGCTACGCTTAGGGCTGCAAAGGGGCGGAAGATTTCCATGGAAACTTTGGCGTGGGAGTTTTGGGAATTTTCCAAATTGGTAATTTTGCACAGAAGTTTGGGGAATTTATGAGAATTATTGTGAGTCATATACCAACATAAACAAACATTTCAGCAGCGTTATTGTAAAGGGAGACAATTAAAACACACGACACATGATTTATCTGGTTTCTCAGTAAGCTAGCTCTATATGTATTTTTAAATATTCTTTAATTTATAGTGGACATCTTTTAAGTTTTGAGATAGACTCTAGTTTGTGGCTCCACTATGATTAAAAATAAATAAATAAATGATAATAGTGATCAAAGGAGAAGTTCAATTTGTCAACTGGACAAAGTTTGTTTGGTTGAAAACGTTTCGCCGCTCATCCGAGAGGCTTCGTCAGCTCTGGTTCTGATGCTGGTTAGACCCTGTTTGTATCTCGCTGCAGGGAGGAGCTCCTACACTGAAATAGCTCTGAAACTATCTCAACTAATCTGTCTCTTTGTTTTTCAAATTTCTCTGGCGACTAGTTTAGCCTCCCTATTCAAGCCTAACGACCCTCTCCACCCCTCTGCCCTGGCCTGTCTGCCCTAATGTTACTTTGTCTGTTCTGACTTGGTTTAAGAATCGCATTATAAATGGGAGACAAGTTATGTCTAACTCCCCCATTTCTGTTTAACGACGGATTCTCTTTTTTGACAAAAATAGCCTCTTAACTCCCCTCTCAAACCAGTTCTGTTCCCTGGCTAAGATCTGAACCTCACTGTCCTCAAAAGAATGGCCCGTGGCTTCTAGGTGAAGATGTACGGCAGATGACGGTCCACTCTGGCACGCCCGTCTGTGTTGGTACATCCTCTTGTGAAGTGGCTGTTTTGTTTCTCCAGTGTAGCGCTCACTGCAGTCTTCAAGGGCAAGAAACAAGACAACAGAGAATCTGAACCCAGGAGGAAAGGGGTAGCGATTCCGTACCTGGCCGGCGTGTCGGAAAAACTACAGAGGATTTTCAGACAATATGAAATCCCAGTTTATTTCAAACCCACAAACACTTTAAGACAAAAACTCATCCACCCAAAGGACAAAACACCGAGCCACAAACAAAGCAATGTGGTCTACTCCATTCAGTGTAGTGAAGACTGCAGTGAGCGCTACACTGGAGAAACAAAACAGCCACTTCACAAGAGGATGAATTTCAATTGAATTTCTCCTTTTATCATGGATTCTACTTGGACGACTGAGGGACTCTTCACGCATCTTAAGAATAAATGATAATAATAATAATAATAATGCATTAAAAAAAGTTATATATATATATATATATATTTTTTTAATATATATATTTATATATATATATATATATATATATATATATATATATATATATATATATATAAATTAAATACATAAATAAGTAAATGTAAAAAATACATTAAAATACATAAATAAATAAATAATAAATTAAAAAGGAGTCTAAAAACTTTTTGAGGCGACTGTAAAACCGACCGAAAAAAATGTTTTTGTTCGGTTTAGGTTAACTTGACGTGGATTTAACACTGTTACCGTCCATTACAGAGGACATGTTACAAAAATATGAATACTAATAAAATTAATAAAATGTAAATGCTAAGGTGTTCATTTACCTCCAAATAGAAAATTAAAATAATAATAATAATAATTCAGATACACTTTTTTTCTTCGGGTCCCAGGAGGATATAGAGATCTTTAATATATAGATCAAATATAATGTACGTCATGATATGCTCAGAACGTACTTGACTGCATGTCGTCCTCCTGTCCTGGTTTAGTCCTGGTTTAGTCCTGGTTTAGTCCTGGTTTAGTCCTGGTTTAAGATCCCATGACATGGTTCTTCTTGATGCTTTTATATGGCTCCTTAATGGTTCCCTAATACTGTAAATGAATCCTTCTTCAAAATCAACACTCAGTGCATGAGATAACCTCATGAACACAGTCAGAGTCATAAATATCTCTCTGAAACATTTTATTCTGGACGTTGTTGCTTGAATCTAAATGAGGAGGACAGAGACAGGCCAGTGCAGCGGGTGGGGGTGTGGCCAAACTCTCCGCTGTTTCCTGGATTAGCGGTGCGATGTGCGCTGGCTCCACTTCCGCGTTTAAGCGCAGAGGAAGATATGAGACGATTTCAATTGAAAAATAAACACATTTCCACAGAAAATCAAATGAAACCACTGCTGTTTCAGAGGTTCAGAGGCTCGGATAAAGGACATCCGAGCCTGGAAACACTCTCACGTGTCTCCAGGCAAATAAAAAAACGCATCTCGTATTGCGTAACTCCTTCGTGGTCCAAACTCTCTGGGCATGAATTTGAGAGACGGTGGGTAGACATCCAGATGGGCGGTGGAACTGCATTTGCGTTTTTTCCTGAGTGTGACATCAGAAAGTTCCCTTGTTCAGAATCGCCATGGGACCTTTAAAGCTCAAAAGAGACGAGATTTCTCTCACTGAAAAAAACACTAAACATGCTAAGTTTGACTTTTTTCTACAGTTTGGCAGTGACATTTCTTGTATTATATTATTTGTCAAACAAAGACAGTGTGGTGTCTTAATACAAAGTTAAGAAAGTTAAACTCAGAAAACATTGTGGGGTTAATGCAGTGCTTCTCAAATAGTGGGGCGGGCCCCCCTGGGGGGGCGCGGTGTGATGCCAGGGGGGGGCGCGTGTGACCCTGGGAAACATGCTTTTTTGCCATACTGTACTAGAACGAAAGTGTAATTGCACATCAACAACAGTAGTTGGCAGTAGCGCTCTCGTTGTCGCTCTGGGGCAGGGTTCGGCGACCTTAAATACGCGATATACGCACAGAACAGACTTGCCATCAGCAGAACATCCTCTGTCACAGAAAAAACACGTTATATTCCACTGAGCTTTGAGTTTATGCAAATGGACCATGTGGTTTTTAAGTTTCGTTTCTGTAAAACGTAAACAAATGTGCACAAAGCTGCATTAAAAGCACATTAATATTTGAGTCCTCAGTGCAAAAAAAGAGTGCAGTGTTTGTTGGAAGTTTCTTTCTTTTTTTGTTTTTAATGTTAATAAAAGGATACATTGTTATGCAGAGGTGTACTAATAATTTTCTAGACAAATAATACTATTAATAGTCGTGCACAGGGAGGGGGGCGTGAAATTTTTTCTTCTTCCTAGGGGGGGCGTCATAGAAAATAATTGAGAAGCACTGGGTTAATGTGACTGAAAAAGAGTTACAAATGTTTCACGTTTAACATTGTTTTGAATTATTTTACTGAATAAATTCAGTGTTTGTAAACCTTCACTCTCTCATTACTTAATAATAACACAGAACTTACAGCTTCTGTAAACAACGACATTTACTGATTTCAACGGAGAAATAAAATGAATAACCAGAGTCGACTTCAAACTTTTGGCCTCCACAATATGTTCTGCTTCTCATTTGGCCCCTGGGGAAGAATAATTGCCCCCCCCCCCCCCGTGATAAAGAAATGCCAAATGCATGTAGAGGGTGGGGCTCGATGGCCCTGCACAAAATACTGTCCTACTTTATTCACAGAAATGTGATTATTTTAGCCAAGATTATGCTACAATATTTTTTCTACCAACTATATTGATGCCCCTAACCTTCAACTTTGATAATTCCCAGTTTATTCCCATTAATTCCCAAAAATTCCTGAAAATTCCCATGGAAAGTTTCCAACTTTGAATATTCCCAGAACACTGGCCTAAGCGAAATGTCAGAAGAGCCGGTATTGATGTTTATATTAAAGGAAATTACTTTTCCTTTCCGTTTTTTACAATTTGAGCCTTATTTCGGTAATAAAACAAGTTGTTTTACTCACCCATAGCACTTTGGTGTCATATGGAGCACTTCCAGAGATGTTTTAGATTTGCAATCTCCATCATGGGAGTTCTCGGGGCACTTGTTTGCGGTCTCCAAATAACACAAACTTTAGCACTTTTCAAATCATAGAAGCTCAATGTCTTAGTCTACGATTTCGTTTGGTCAAAAGTGGCCTGTAATCTGAGATTTAGCCATAGTTTCGAGTAGATGAGGACGCCAGTGCGCATGTGCGGAGTCACAGCTTATTTCGCTCTCAGCTCCCGGGACCCAAACATGAAACACAAAGCTGTAAATTATGGATAAATCTCGGATTACAGGCCACTTTTGACACAAACAAAATCGTAGACTAAGACATCGACCTTCTATGATTTGAAAAGTGCTAAAGTTTGTGTTATTTGGAGCCTGCACGGGGCATATTACATGCTCAGGGAATATATTATATGCCCCGAGCTATGGCTAGAAGTCGCGCTAGGCTAACGCTAATCTAAAACATCTCTGGAAGTGCTCCATATGACACCAAAGTGCTATGGGTGAGTAAAACAACTTGTTTTATTACCGAAATAAGGCTCAAATTGTAAAAAACGTTACTTTTCCTTTAAATCTGGTTCTGTTTATCCACTAGAGTCCAGGTGTGTCCGGCACGACTCCAGCCCGACGGCGAGCTGAACGCCCAAAGAGCCGATCACAACTAATCCACAACAACAACCAGTCCGCTCCCCACACTTTTCACCTCACACTCCTCAGGTACGTGGACATTTATCTCACAGACATTCTGGACGCAGATAAGTGTTCCAGAACAACACAGTCCCCAGTTCAGGCTAAAAGACTTCGACGATCCATATTTAACTTTTTCAGAAAATCAGAATAAATTCTAATAATAAAATCCCATCGGTTTTCCCAGTGAAGCACTATTTTAGAACTAATTTATTTGGACAAACCAAAGAACAACATGCAGAAGTTCAAATTTAACAACCCAGTGACTTCACGTTTAATGCAATAATATCAGTATTCCTCCTGAGAAATAGTCACAAGGCAAAACACAACTTCAGCTTTGGTCCTTATATCATGTCAGTATCAGACAAATAAACTGTTTAAAAAATCATACACTGATTTCTGGATTATTTTTTAGATTATGTCTCTCACAGTGGACATGCACCTACGATGAAAACTTCAGATCCTCCATGATTTCTAAGTGGGAGAACTTGCAAAATGGCAGGGTGTTCAAATACTTATTTTCCTCACTGTATTTTTGATTCACTCGGTAATATTCCCATATTAAAGTCCCTTTTCAGCTCAACACGGGACGAGTACTTTTGTTTCTGAATACGGGACGATTCCATTTTTCAAGGGACAGTTGGCGACCCTAAACACAACTATATATACAACTATATATATATATATATATATATATATATATATATTAGGGCTGTCAAACGATTAATTTTCTTGATCGCAACTAATCTCAGAAATTTCATAGTTAATCGCGATTAATCGTGATTTATTTTGCATGTTTAAAATTGATATCTTGCAGTAAGACCGTTCGAATCTAAAGTTAAACTCACAATGCAAAGTATTTCTCACCATTTTTTTTATTTCAAAAAAGTGCAGAGAAAGGAAAAAGTAACAATGAACCAGTAATAGTGCTTACTTTGAGAAATTGTAAATAAATGATTGAAGCCGCTCGAGCTGCCTACGGATGCGTAGAAGGAACAAAATACGAGCAAACTCAAAATAGCGCGTTTAACCGACAATGAGTTTAATTAATACAACCAAATGAGCTGCATATGGATGGTAGAATTGCGGAAAATGCTGGCAAACTCTGATCGCGATTAAAAAAAATTGTTTGCGATTAAAACTCTATCGCGATTAATCGTGATTAACGCGTTAATATTCCCAGCCCTAATATATATATATATATATATATATAATCTCTATAATCTCGATTCACAGGCTATGATTCGATTCAGAGACGATTCATAAAATTAGTAAACGATCCGATACGATACGATTCGATCTGATCCGGTTCGGTTAATTTCGCTTCAATACAAATTGACAACTTTACTCCCAAGTGCTTTAAAGTTATTCAGAAAAAAAAGAGAAACAGAAATTAAATTTCAAAATAGTTTCCTTTTGTTTATTTAGTGTCCAACAGACAATACACCAGGCCTACTGAAAAACTGGCAATCCGGTTTAGAAAACTACCTGTGTGAAGTTGGCCCCATCAAACACACACCTACACAAAAACTATGTCAATCGTTTGTGCTTCGTTTGTGCTGTTTTGTGCTGCAAAAAGTTTTGTTTGTGCTGCTTTAGTTTTTGACATATTAACGGTTCTTTTATAGGTCAAATTGGGGTCAGCCCCCCCTCGAAAACTAAAGCAGCACAAACAAAACTTTTTGCAGCACAAAACAGCACAAACGAAGCACAAACAATTGACATAGTTTTTGTGTAGGTGTGTGTTTGATGGGGCCAACTTCACACAGGTTGGAAAACTCTGCTCATACTTAAAACACAAAACATTCCTTCCCTCAAGCGACACAAAACAATAAGGTTAGATATAAAAATAAAAGTCATTATAAAACAAGCAAGTTGCCTGTTAAAGTCAAAAATCAGAATGAATCAGAATGATCAGTGCTTCAGTCACTCATATGAGTTTCAGAAGATAGATATTATTAGGCAGTTATAGAAAACACTGTATGTTAAATCCAACATGTCTTTATGTAATTAACTTTTCTTAACAAAAAAAGAAAATCAGAGAAAGCTCTTAACACTGAATAATACTTTCTCTCCATCTCATATCATTTCCTCAGCCTCCTTTGAGACAAAAATCATCTGTGTGTGTGTGAAGTACATTTCTATACACACAAATCATAAGTATCTAAATACACAAATGCACCAATTCTGATTATACATTGTATTTTCCACACAAAAGTAAATTAGCCAAGTCAATTTTAGCCCAAATCAAATATACATTGCCAATACATGAATGTTGTCTAAATAAATCACCCAATCCACCTACCGTGACAATAAAAACGCTAGTATCATACAATTGTTATGGTCTACTGCAGACTACTGAGCCGATAGTGAAACATCAGACCGACAGTGAAACATCAGACTGATATCACCGCGACACAACACCGGCACAAAAGTTAACCACGCATACGAACCATGTCCATAAATAGCGGTAGCGCACCAAATTCACTTAAACAACAGCTCAATAAATAGAAACAGCGTATCTTACCGGTAGCGTAGATCTGTCCTGACGAGGCACATACAAACATTGCTCGCTTCCTCATACAGCCCGCGCCGCTCGCATGATTGACAGTTAACCAGCCAATAAGCTTCAACCCCAGGTAAGTGAACCACCCACTTACTAACCCGTGATCTAGCGAACGCAAACACACAGAGCGGCTTCTGCGCCATGAGAGAGACCGCTCAGGAGCTAGCAAACCAGCCGTAAATCCGGTGCATCGGACCTTTCGTAGTGCATTTGGACCAATCCGTGCTCCATTGATCCGTACACTCGGATCGCAGAGGTCACAGACCGATAACCGATCCAAATCGATTCATCTTTACACCCCTAATATACACCCAAAATTTTTCTCAACGGGTTTGCGCTGATATAAAAAATGACCAAGGCGGCTGACAAAAAAGTGGAAATTTTTCATCCCTGGATACTCTAATACCTTAGTCTTACCCCTTTGTGTTGGCCTACACCTTAAGACTGCCTCAAAGGCCTTAAAGGGATATGCCACCCCCAGGCCAAACTTGGGCATCTCCCCACAGTCCAGAGACTAAAATAAGTGATGAAAAGCGTTTTTCTGGTCACCCAGCCATTGTCCGAGTCTGTCAGCACTGACCGCCGCGGTATCTGCAGCTCCTCCGCCTTAGACTGGAGTCTAACGGCGCCAGAGAAAGATTTCGGCCAAAAGGAATTAATTTGCTCGATGCTTTTCCCAATTACTTTCTGTGTAGTGCGCATTCATATCGAGTGCAAATAAATGTGCAAATCAACACAGAGAGCTTGACTTAGTCATTTTGGGTGGGAACTATTTTTCAGTGCGATAAAACACAGCCGAAGCACACACCACACTGCGTAACAGGGGAACTCCCTTCCTGGTGCATAACAGGGATTCCCCTGTCAGCGTGCTGTGTGCTTCGTCTGTCTTTTTCCGCACTGTAAAATAGTTCCCACCCAAAATGACCAAGTCAAGTTCTCCGCAAATTTATTTGCACTCGATATGAATGCGCACTACACAGAAAGTAATTGGGAAAAGCATCGAGCAAATTAATTCCTTTTGGTCGAAATCTTTCTCTGGCGACGTTAGACTCCAGTCTAACGCGGAGGAGCACCAGATACCGCGGCGATGGCTGCGTCACCAGAAAAACTCTTTAGTCTCTGGACTGTGGGGAGATGCCCAAGTTTGGCCTGGGGGTGGCATATCCTTTTAAACCTTTCTATCTCCATGGAAACCAAACCAGACCAAGTTACAGCTCAGATCTGTGGAGAGGCGACCCCACTCACGGTCACAGTGCGAGTATTTTGGAGCTGTAAAACCACCTGCGCTTGAATAAATGTGAAGTAGAGCGTTTGATTTGTTTTTTTTCCCACCCGAGCTCCTGTAGACTCCTTACCTTCCTGCACGGCCTGGAAGGGGTTGTTCGCCTCGATGAGTTTGATGGAGTGCGTGATCTTCTCGCTGTGGAGAATGTCGTCGCTCAAACTCAGGTCCGACACGGCCAGCTGGAACACCTCGTCGTCCCTCACGGCGTTCTCCTCGAAGATGGCTCCTGAGATCACAAACGCAGGACAGAAGATAAGTACACACGTCGGAAAACCGGACGACAACACAACGAGGGCCGAAGTTTGAGAAGATCAGTTTGGTTTTGTACGTTCAAGGGACACAACAGACTTTAGACCAAAAAAAACCACACAGACACAGAGAGACGAGAAGAGAGAAGAACAGGGAGAGTCAGCGGAATTCTGTGGGGAAAAGTGTGGAATGTAAATCACTTAAAGGATTAAACGGGATTAGAGACTTTTCTCCGTTCTGTTAATTCGACCTGGACTAAAACCTCTTCAGAAATGAGACGAATTTGAGCTGCAATTAATCCATTTAAACGAGATCGAGAATCAGTCTGATGTTCGGCGACCGAAGGGGACGTCTGTGATTCTGTAATACGTCATGGATTTAACCTTTTACCGTTTGGAAAATGTTTTATTCACCCAAAACCACGCCAAGTCACTCCCCGTTCAGAGCACAGTCTCCACTAATGAAACTCCTGCACATCAGTCCTGGTTTAGTCCTGGTTTAGTCCTGGTTTAATCCTGGTTTAGTCCTGGTTTAGTCCTGGTTTAGTCTTGGATTAATCCTGGATCAGTCCTGGTTTAGATCTGGTTTAGTCCTGGTTTAGTCTTGGATTAATCCTGGTTTAGACCTGGTTTAGTCTTGGTTTAGTCTTGGTTTAGTCCTGATTTAGTCTTGGTTTAGTCCTGGTTTAGCCTTGGTTTAGTCCTGGTTTAGTCCTGGTTTAGTCTTGGCTTAGTCTTGTTTAGTCCTGGTTTAGTCTTGGTTTAATCCTGGTTTAGACCTGGTTCAGTCCTGGTTTAGTCTTGGTTTAGTCTTGTTTTAGTCTTGGTTTAGTCCTGGTTTAGTCTGGGTTTAATCCTGGTTTAGTCCTGGTTTAGTCCTGGTTCAGTCCTGGTTTAGTCCTGGTTCAGTCCTGGTTCAGTCCTGGTTTAGTCTTGGTTTAGTCTTGGTTTAGTCTTGGCTTAGTCTTGGCTTAGTCCTGGTTTAGTCCTGGTTTAGACCTGGTTTAGACCTGGTTCAGTCCTGGTTCAGTCCTGGTTTAGTCTTGGTTTAGTCTTGGTTTAGTCCTGGTTTAGTCTTGATTTAGTCTTGGTTTAGACCTGGTTCAGTCCTGGTTCAGTCCTAGTTCAGTCCTGGTTCAGTCCTGGTTCAGTCCTGGTTTAGTCTTGGTTTAGTCCTGGTTTAGTCTTGGTTTAGTCCTGGTTTATTCTTGGTTTAATCCTGGTTTTGTCCTGGTTTTGTCCTGGTTTTGTCCTGGTTTTGTCCTGGTTTTGTCCTGATTTAGTAGTAGTAATTTATTTCGAGCATATGATACTTGTAGTGCACAGAAAATGTACAGTGTCATACAATTTAAATAAACAACAAAAAAAGAACATAAAAAAGAAAGAATAGTTCTGGTTTAGTCCTGGTTTAGTCCTGGTTTAGTCTTGGCTTAGTCTTGGCTTAGTCCTGGTTTAGTCTTGGTTTAATCCTGGTTTAGACCTGGTTCAGTCCTGGTTTAGTCCTGGTTTAGTCTTGTTTAGTCTTGGTTTAGTCCTGGTTTAGTCCTGGTTTAGTCCTGGTTTAGTCTTGGTTTAGTCCTGGTTTAGTCTTGGTTTAATCCTGGTTTAGTCTTGGTTTAATCCTGGTTTAGACCTGGTTTAGTGTTGGTTTAATCCTGGTTTCGTCCTGGTTTAGTCCTGGTTTAGTCCTGGTTTAGTCTTGGCTTAGTCCTGGTTTAGTCTTGCTTTAATCCTAGTTTAGTCCTGGTTTAGTCTTGTTTAATCCTGGTTTAGACCTGGTTCTTTAGTGCAGTTCTGTGGAGTTCTTTAGTGCAGTTTTGTGTTTTTGTTCTTTAGTGCAGTTCTGTGGTTCTTTAGTGCAGGTCTGTGGTTCTTTAGTGCAGTTCTGTGGTTCTTTAGTGCAGTTCTGTGGTTCTTTAGTGCAGTTCTGTGGTTCTTTAGTGCAGTTCTGTGGTTCTTTAGTGCAGTTCTGTGGTTCTTTAATGCAGTTCTGTGGTTCTTTAGTGTAGTTCTGTGCAGTTCTGTAATGTAGTTCTGTAGTTCTTTACTGTAGTGGAGACGCTGTCATCTATTGAGGTTTCCTGAGGTAATTTAAAGGAAATGTTTTAATAAAAGGCGCATTACTCTGGCAGCAGCTCTGACATTCTCATCGCCTGTTCACACGAGAAATGCCACAAGGATTACCAACGCTCTAAACACAAAAACACCGAACACGCCGAACACGCCGGGGTTTGGTGAATAAACATCAGCTCAGATGATTAGCTCCAGTCTCCTGTCACTCAGCAAACACCACGGGGGAGTTTAAGGACAACGTTCAGTAAATCCTTTGATTAGAGTTTCAACCCAATTCAGAAGAGACCGGGTTCAAACAGAGACTGAAGTTTTGCATTTAGAGTAACGCCCATCCACACACAGGGAGAACACGCAAACTACACACAAAAACCGCTGGGAATCGAACCCAGAACCTTCTAGTGAAGCCTTACTTACTTAAAACTGAAGGTTCTACAGCGTGTGATGGCTCAATCCTGATTTGTAGAGAATATTCAAGTCTTAACCTGAACTAAACCAGGTCTAAACCAGGTCTAAACCAGGTCTAAACCAGGTCTAAACCAGGTCTAAACCAGGTCTAAACCAGGTCTAACAACAAACTCAGGTCTACGGCAGAACTAAACCAGGTCTAAACCAGGTCTAACAACAAACTCAGGTCTACGGCAGAACTAAACCAGGTCTAAACCAGGTCTAAACCAGGTCTAAACCAGGTCTAAACCAGGTCTAAACCAGGTCTAACAACAAACTCAGGTCTACAGCAGAACTAAACCAGGTCTAAACCAGGTCTAACAACAAACTCAGGTCTACAGCAGAACTAAACCAGGTCTAAACCAGGTCTAAACCAGGTCTAAACCAGGTCTAAACCAGGTCTAAACCAGGACTAAACCAGGACTAAACCAGGACTGAACCAGGACTGAACCAGGACTGAACCAGGACTAAACCAGGTCTAAACCAGGTCTAAACCAGGTCTAACAACAAACTCAGGTCTACGGCAGAACTAAACCAGGTCTAACAAGAACAAATCCAAGTCTAAGGCAGAACTAAACCAGGTCTAAACCAGGTCTAAAGCAGAACTAAACCAGGTCTAACAAGAACAAACCCAGGTCTAAAGCAGAACTAAACCAGGTCTAACAAGAACAAATCCAGGTCTAAGGCAGAACTAAACCAGGTCTAAGAAAGAACCCAGGCCTAAAGCTGAACTAAAGCAGGTCTAAACCAGGTCTAAAGCAGAACTGAACCAGGTCTAAACCAGGTCTAAAGCAGAACTAAACCAGGTCTAAAGCAGAACTAAACCAGGTCTAAAC
The DNA here is from genome assembly GCA_036785185.1 of Paratrypauchen microcephalus. Taxonomy (NCBI): domain Eukaryota; kingdom Metazoa; phylum Chordata; class Actinopteri; order Gobiiformes; family Gobiidae; genus Paratrypauchen; species Paratrypauchen microcephalus. The sequence goes on from JAVJIX010000166.1 coordinate 1,333,155, forward strand.
CAGGTCTAAAGCAGAACTAAACCAGGTCTAAAGCAGAACTAAAGCAGGTCTAAACCAGGTCTAAAGCAGAACTGAACCAGGTCTAAACCAGGTCTAAAGCAGAACTAAACCAGGTCTAAAGCAGAACTGAACCAGGTCTAAACCAGGTCTAAAGCAGAACTAAACCAGGTCTAAAGCAGAACTAAACCAGGTCTAAAACTCGAGATTACTAGATTAGACTAAGAGTAAGAGTCGGTTAAATGAAGAGGTCTAACATCAAATTACGGGAAAAAAAATAATACTTTTTACAAAACGTTGAGCTGCTCCAAACAAAACTTCTTCTCACAATATTTGAACACAGACAGAAAACAAAACCGCCTCATTGATTATTTACACGACGTTGATGGATTGTGAATGGCAGAGTTCTTTTCGATGGAGCGGACGTCTTGTGTTCGTGGATAGAGTCGTTCCGAGGCTGTCGGTGGGATTTATGTGAGGTTTTTGGAGGAGTTTTGATGCTCTCGCGGCTCATCTGCGGTGAATAAAACATCAGAGCGCCGCGGCAGGTCGGAGCGCGGATGAAACGTTTCTATGGAGACGTTTTTTTAAGATGAGATGAAGCGGCGAAAGACTGACTGGAGAGCAAACGCCGAACGCAAACGCCAAACTCAAACCTGGATTATCTGAACCTGTGCTCCCTGTGAGACAAAGTGAGCTCCAAGTCAGGCTCAGATTTAACCACAAACACCACAGACTGACGAGAACTAAACCAGGTCTAAACCAGGTCTGAACCAGGTCTAAACCAGGTCCAAACCAGGTCAGGTCACCAGGTCTAAACCAGGTCTAAACCAGGTCTAAACCAGGTCAGGTCCAAACCAGGTCTAAACCAGGTCAGGTCACCAGGTCTAAACCAGGTCCAAACCAGGTCTAAACCAGGTCTAAACCAGGTCTAAACCAGGTCAGGTCCAAACCAGGTCTGAACCAGGTCAGGTCCAAACCAGGTCTGAACCAGGTCCAAACCAGGTCTAAACCAGGTCAGGTCCAAACCAGGTCTAAAGCAGGTCCAAACCAGGTCTAAACCAGGTCTAAACCAGGCCAGGTCCAAACCAGGTCTGAACCAGGTCAGGTCCAAACCAGGTCTGAACCAGGTCCAAACCAGGTCTAAACCAGGTCAGGTCCAAACCAGGTCTAAACCAGGTCTAAACCAGGTCAGGTCCAAACCAGGTCAGGTCCAAACCAGGTCTGAACCAGGTCCAAACCAGGACTAAACCAGGTCTAAACCAGGTCAGGTCCAAACCAGGTCTAAAGCAGAACTAAACCAGGTCTTGTTTATTGTTTTGTTACTTGTTTTATTACTGATTTTACCTCTTGTACAGCGTCTTTGAGTGTCTTGAAAAGCGCTTTATAAATAAAATGTATTATTATTAAACCAGGTCTAAACCAGGTCAGGTCCAAACCAGGTCTGAACCAGGTCCAAACCAGGTCCAAACCAGGTCCAAACCAGGTCTAAACCAGGTCTAAACCAGGTCCAAACCAGGTCTAAACCAGGTCAGGTCCAAACCAGGACTAAACCAGGTCCAAACCAGGTCCAAACCAGGTCTAAACCAGGTCTAAACCAGGTCTAAACCAGGTCCAAACCAGGTCTAAACCAGGTCAGGTCCAAACCAGGACTAAACCAGGTCCAAACCAGGTCTAAACCAGGTTTAAACCAGGTCAGGTCCAAACCAGGTCTAAAGCAGATCTAAACCAGGTCTAAAGCAGATCTAAACCAGGTCTAAACCAGGTCTAAACCAGGTCCAAAACAGGTCTACAAGAACAAACCCAGGTCTAAAGCAGAACTAAACCAGGACTAAAGCAGAACTAAACCAGGTCTAACAAGAACAGACCCAGGTCTAAAGCAGAACTAAACCAGGTCTAAGGCAGAACTAAACCAGGTCTAACAAGAACAGACCCAGGTCTAAAGCAGAACTAAACCAGGACTAAAGCAGAACTAAACCAGGTCTAAGGCAGAACTAAACCAGGTCTAAAGCAGGTCTTTTTTTTCGGCCCTGTTCAATAACCAAAATGCAGAGTCTACCCTCACAGCCAGGGGGCACTAATCCGATAATTTGTCAGTCAAACACAGGCCGACATTCTTTAAGTCACAAAGAAAAGTCAAAATGGAGAACGGAGACGGCAGAAGCTCAGAGACGAGAGAGCGAAGTTTTCCACCGGAGGACTCGTTTTCCAATAACTCTGGAAAACGAGGAAGAGGAGGTCCCGGTAAGTGACTGCGCCAAAAGTTCATTTGTGCTACAGTCGGCCGCCTGAAACCGAACAAACCCGCAGCAGTGAGAACTCGGAATGGAAAAATGCTCAAACTTTAATTTAATCACAGAAAAGGTTGAAATTAGTTTACATAAAATACAATTTCATTTAGATTCTGAAGAAAAGACGACGCTCTCCAAATGTGAGATGAGGTTCAGACTTCTGCGACGTTCCTGCATTAATCAATTTTCCATCTCTTGCCTCAGGACACCTTAAATATTATTAAATATGTGGCAAAAGGATCTGTAAATCCTTAAGATGGCGCTGGTGAGGCCAGCTGTGTGCCGGAGTAGCTCTACTTTTCCTTTTTTCCTCTTTTTACTTGTATATAGTCGTTTTTGTTGCTTTTTCTTTAGAGTAGAGTGAACCTCTGCCAGGAGTTACGCCGGGAATCACTTTCAGCCACGCACAGGATCACGTACGCACGCGACCGGCTCCTGGAGTTATGGGGTCCGTCTCTACTCCACACGGGAAAATCGGAGGTCCCAGCGGAGATGCGGAGAAAGAGGAGAGGCTGCAGGGGCGGACGCAAGAAACGGAGACCGTATTTACCGAACGGACTACCGACGGTGATTACTGCGTTCTCTAAACAAGGCGGAGGAGCTTGTTGCGCGGACCCGACATCAGAGACAATTCCGGAACTGCAGTCTGATGTGCTTCTCTGAAACGTGGCTGAATGGGAATATACCGGACAATGTAATCTCACTGGACGGATTTACTATGAGGCGCGCGGACCGGACTGTTACGGGGAGCGGGAAAACATGAGGAGGTGATCTTATTTTCTTCATTAACGAACGCTGGTGCCATCCCGGGAACATCCACGTAAAACGGGAGCTGTGCTCCCGGGACATTGAACTACTCGCTGTTGCCCAGAGAATTTACACACATTATTGTGTTCTGTGTGTACATTCCTCCATCGGCGGATGGTGCGGCAGCATGCGAGCAGCTCCACAGCGTCATGAATGACATGATGATACGCCATCCGTGCGCCTTATTTCTGATCACTGGGGACTTTAACACCACATCATTCTCCACTACTCTTCCCACTTTCACACAAGACGTCATTCCCCACAAGAGACAATTAGGCCCTGTCCCCACGACAACGTTCCTGTTTTTTTTTTTTACCCGGGGTGAAAAAAAGTGTCGTCCACACACGTGTTGGATCAGAAAACATTCGTGTCAAGATGAGCACGGAGCGCTGAGTGAAAACGATGTAGTACATATGTCACACCGATAAGTGGCGCTGTAAACCGGAAAGAGCCAGAGCCGCCGGAAACGCAAGACTACAAAGAGCACATGCGCAGAAAGTCCTTTCTCTTTCATAAAAAAGCAAACACGTGTACTTTAGGGACCGTCAACAAACGCAAATTTATTTTGTCCCCCTGCTCCACCAATGTAGCAGCGACTCACTCTGGTAATGTGAAAATGCTGACCGCCCCTAACATAGACAGATGCCACAGAACAAAGATTTGCGCTGCGTGAGCAGAGTTTTTGCCTATAAATCGATAGTTAGTATTACTTGCTATCGTTTTATTAGATAGACATTAACAAGTAGAACTCTCGTTAACTTTGCTCGTTACGCTGGATTACAAAACACAACAGTATCAGCAGAACGTCGACTGGGAGTCCTGCCCAAGCAAATACTCGGACATTATGTTGGCTTTTCGGCGTGAATATACTACCGGGGACACGGCCGAAGGGAAAGATTTTTCTCACGATCCCCATACCATCACCAAAGTGCAGCTAACAACAAAACTGTAGGCAGTAAGGAACAAATACAAACATGCCTTTGACTCTGGGCGTCGCAGTGGCGTGTGGTCCTGCTATATTTTGAGCTGTGCGAACAAATCTGGGGTGGATCGCCAGCTACTACAGCCATTACAGCCGGAGTGGAAACCTGGGATTTGTTAGAGGACGACCCCACGTCTACGAGATCGCTGTGTTCTTCACCTTCCCCGGATTCCCCTCAGACAAGCGAAAATAGAAATGCTTTTATATTTTTTTGTGTGTGATACTGCATGTGCCTGTTTGTAAAAGATACATTTTCATTCAATAAAAAAGACAAGAAATGGTTGCTTTTTCTTTATTTACAGCACACAACACACTCATATTGGTATGGGTTCCTCATTGTCCACTATCTGCCTTTTCATTGATGGGATCTTTCCAGTTTTAAAATACGTGTTTAGCTTTGAATTGGCAAACACTTGTGTGTCGTGCGTACTGCCAGGCCACAACGTGTGTAATTGTGCATGCGTCTCCGCTGAGGTTGCACTGCATAGTATAAATAAACGTAGAAATGTCCGCATAACAAACTCAACTCCATGGTTGTTGTTATCTGGTCGTTACCTGCGGAAGGCGCAGGGTTACCTTCTGGTCACCGGTCACGTGATGATTACGGCAGCGCGACGTCATCATTTTCTCACCTGCCGCGCTTTTTTGCCACCCACATGCCAACGCGACGGGGGGCGTTCTCCGACTTCTCCACTCTGGAACCCGTTTTTGAAAAACTCCGTTCTCGCCCCCAAAAACGCCGGCGCCGTCTGGACGGCAGGCCCAAACGCACACAAACGTCACATTCCCCACAAGAGACAATCAGACTCTGGATTTGTTTTACGCAAATGTCAAAGACGCTTACACCTCCGCCCCCCTCCCCCCGCTCGGATGCTCGGATCACTGTCTGGTCTACCTGCTCCCACAATACACACCCAGGGTGCGAAGAGGACCCGTGCAGAAGCGGTCTGTGAAGCTTTGGACTCAGGAGGCCTGTGAGAGTCTGAGGGACTGTTTCCAGAACACTGACTGGGACATTTTCACTGACTCTTATGGAAACGACATCAACGCCCTGACCCATCACAAACTACATCAACTTCTGCATGGAGAACACTGTGCCAACCAGGAGGGTACGGTGTTTCCCCAACAACCACCCCTGGGTCACCCCTGAGCTTAAAGCCCTCCTGAACCAGAAGAAAAGGGCTTTTAACTCAGGGGACAGAGAGGAGCAGAAAAAGGTCCAGCGGGAGCTCCAATGGAGGATCTGACTGGCCAAGAAGGACTATGGGAGGAGGATGGAGGAGCAGCTGGCCCAGAACAACGCACGGGGCGTGTGGAGAGGACTGAGGAACATGTCTGGTTTTGGACAGAGTGGTAGAGGGACAGCTGATGGTGATCAGTGCTGGGCAGACGAATTAAACTGTTATTTCAACAGGTTTGATTCGCCCCCCCACCCCCTCTGCCCCTCTCCCGACTCCCCCCTCCTCCTCACACCTCCCTGGGCCAGTAGCCACATCCCCCTCCCCCTTCACACGGACCCAACCCAGCACCAGTTCTCTGACGACTCGGCCATTGTGGGCTGTGTGTCTGAGGGGAACGAGCTGGAGTACCGCTCGGTCATCAGAGACTTTGTGGACTGGTGTAGGCGCAACCACCTGAGCCTTAACAGCAGTAAGACAAAGGAGCTGGTGATGGACTTCAGGAGGAGACCACTACCTCACTCACCGGTGAACATCCAGGGGCAGGACATAGAGACTGTGGACAGTTTCAAGTACCTGGGTGTTCACCTCAACAATAAACTGGACTGGTCCCACAACACCGACGCCCTGTACAAGAAGGGCCAAAGTCGCCTCCACCTCCTCAGGAGACTGAGGTCCTTTGGAGTGTGCAGGCCTCTGCTCAAGACTTTTTATGACTCTGTGGTGGCCTCTGCTCTCCTCTACGCTGTCGTCTGCTGGGCCCCGAGCAGCACAGAACGGGACAGGAAGAGACTTAATAAGCTGGTCAGGAGGGCCAGCTCTGTCCTGGGCTGTCCTCTGGACTCTGTAGAGGAGGTGGCTGAGAGGAGGGTGCTGGACAAACTTACGTCCAAACACAAACACCTCTCACCCTCTGCACCGGACTGTAGAGGAGCTGAGCAGCTCCTTCAGCAGCCGACTGAGGCACCCCCAGTGCAAGAAGGAGCGCTACCACAGATCCTTCATCCCCACCTCCATCAGACTGTACAACTCTACTATATAGGCCAGATGTGCAATATCCTCTTGTCCATGCTCTCCCTGTTGATGCTTGTATTATTATTATTTATTTATTTATTTATTTATTTATTTATTTTATTTTTTTTATTATTACTTACTTTATCTCATTTTTGCTGCATGCACTTTTCTTTCTTGTCCAAACTGTCCTGGAGCTACTGTGGAAAGTAAATTTCTCCTGTGTGAGATCAATAAAGTCTGATCTTAAATACTAGTGCTGTTAGGCGATTTTAAAAAAATCTAATTAATTACTGAATTTATAATTAATCTAATTAATCGCATTTTAAGAGTGTGAGAGAGAGACTGTGTGGGCGATCGATCAAGCGAACGAACATTATGCGATTGATTTAGTCAGTTTTTCTGTGGTCGCTTTGCTCATTCGTTTCCCAAATTCTGCCAGCGTGGTTTGGTGATTTGTTGGTTTGTTGGGTGGTTGGTTCGGTGGTTGGTTTGTTGGTTCGGTGGTTCGGTGGTTGGGTGGTTGGTTGGGTGGTTGGTTGGGTGGTTGGTTGGGTGGTTGGTTCGGTGGTTGGGTGGTTGGTTTGGTGGTTTGTTGGGTGGTTGGTTTGTTGGTTTGTTGGTTCGGTGGTTTGGTGAAGTGCGCTCACGCTCGCTCTAACACCGGTAACGATGGAACTTGTCCGGACGTGTTTATCGTTCAATTGATCCGTCAGGCTGGAGCAGCTTCGGTGATCGGAAAATTCTTTTTGACAAAAGCTCCAAATCACGGCGTTCTTCGTTCTTTTTATAAATAAACTTGCCGTTCAAAGGCCCTGGCAGTGATTCGCTCGCCGCGCCCAAATTTAAAATGCGCACTGAATTGCCGCTCATAATTAATTGAATCATTTTTATAATGCATTAATTTACAGCATAATTAATTAATCTAATTAACGCGTTAAACTGACAGCCTCAGGAAAAGGGGAATTTGTTCTTTGCACGACTTTTAGATTTTGTCTTAGTTTTTGTTTTGCCTTCATATTGTATTTTGTACACCGTCTTTTGCACTGCTTGGACAGAGAAAAACTGAATTTCAATTCACTGTCGAACACAAACGGCAGAACTGACAATAAAGTTGACTTTGAACTTTGAAAAGGATAAATTCAATTTGTCAACTGGACAAAAGTTTATTTGGTCAAATTCAGTTCTCCCGAACTGAAGAAGCAGCTTGGATGAGCTGAGAAACGTATTCGACCAAATAAACTTTTGTTCAGACAAATTGAATTTCTCCTTTTGCCGCAGATTTGACCTGGATGACTGAAGGATTCTATAAACATTATTAAATATCGTCTAAACCAGTTCGGGGCCTGTTTGGTTAAAAAAAAAAAAAAAGTCCAGGGCCGTTTTTTGGTTCAGCTCCACTTAAAAGAAGCTCACGGTGCTCATGGTTACAGGAGCGAATCTGGAACCAGGCTTTGGAAACCCAGACGTTGGAAACCCAGACGTTGGAAACCCAGGCTTGGGAAACCCAGATGCTGGAAATCCAGACTTTGGAAATCCAGACTTTGGAAATCCAGACTTTGGAAATCCAGACTTTGGAAATCCAGTTGTTGGAAATCCAGTTGTTGGAAATCCAGGCTTTGGAAACCCAGATGTTGGAAACCCAGACGTTGGAAATCCAGACGTTGGAAATCCAGGCGTTGGAAATCCAGACGTTGGAAATCCAGACGTTGGAAATCCAGACGTTGGAAACCCAGACGTTGGAAATCCAGACGTTGGAAACACAGACTTTGGAAATTCTATTTGGACCGCAAGTATCATAGCAACCACAAGAGCCAATGATGATCTAGGTCTTTAATGTGCCCGCCCTTCTTTCTTAGTAACGAAATGCACCAGCTGTCAATCAAACCTGTTGCCAACGCAAGTAGGAGGGGCCTCAGGGAAAGAAGGCGTCTGATTGGTCCGTTATTTCTGTTCAGATCTTGATTTAGGGACAGAATATCGAAATGAAAAAGGATCATGTGTCACGGCTTCAGCAGCAGCAGGTCCAGAGAGAAGAGCCACAAGGTCCCAAAGTGAGTCACGGGAGCCAGAGTCAGAAGAGCCGGAAGAGCCGCCTGGAGCACTTCCTGTCTGGAACACGGCGGAACACAGCTCTGTCCATTCACACATTTCTCACACACTGAGATGTTTGTCCATGGAGCTACGGACATTTGAGATTCCACAGGATTTTTAAAGGAAATGGAAAGGAAATTTGGAAATACTTATACTTCATACGTATTTTTTATATTCATTAGTATTTCTAAGTATTTTCTAAGTATTTTCTAAGTATTTTCTAAGTATTTTCTAAGTAATAAAATAAGAAGTATTTATTGTTTACTTAATACTAAACAATGACTAATCCTGGACTAAACAAGGACCAAACCAGGACCAAACCTGGACTAAACAAGGACTAAACAAGGACCAAACCTGGACCAAACCTGGACTAAACATGGACTAAACAAGGACCAAACCTGGACCAAACCTGGACTAAACATGGACTAAACAAGGACCAAACCTGGGGGGTATTCCACGAACGTGGCTAAACTTAGCCGCGACTAAGTGCTAAGTTCTCGCCTGGCTGAGACACAACTTAGACAAAAGCTTGAACCCGTTCCACTAACGCGTTTCAGCTGCGCCTAGTCAGAGCTAAGCTCAGTCAGGCCTAATCAGGCCGGGCCTAGACGCGTGCACGGGGAAGGTAAGAAGCCCTGAACAAGCGACTGTCGAAAACACGATCATGTCGAAGATTCGGGCCGATTATTTCAGCGCATCGGAACAGAAGTTGCTTTTGGAACTCTACAACACATTTGCAATAACCAAGACCAGAGACATGGCGTGGCAGAAGATCGCAGAGCGCTTAAATACGTAAGTTAAGTCCCATAACAGTGCTGGAGGTTGAGTTTTTTAAGTCTGTTTTTCACCATTGACGTCAACGCTGATCTGTGGCGCAGGGGCAGAGTTACCGTCTGAAGTACGGAAGATTGTGAGTTCGATACTCATAGTAGGCAGTTGATGGCATAATTATTATTTATTTGTATAGCAGTCTTGTCAGTTGTAATTTATTTTTACTGTGTAAAAGTATTTGCTCCAACTAATACGTTAAATTGTGTTATCTTGTCTTTGAGCAGGAATAATGTGAAGAGGACTGTTTTACAGGTAAAGACAAAGCATAAAAACATTTTGTAGAGTGGTAAGTAGGCTAATATTAATATTATTATTCAGTGAAATTAGTAATACTGTTGAAATGGTACCTTAATTTAATTTAAAATGAACAGTAGCTACCAAGCCACAGGAGGTGGGAGCCCCCCTCAAAACCTTTCACCTGCAGAGGAGCTGGCACTGGCACTAAACCGGGGTCGCCCACTGGTGGAGGTAACTGAAGGAGGGACCCCATCAAAGATCCTTCCTGCGAGTTCTCCTGAAGAGTATATTCAAGTTACTGAAGATGGCGTACACTTGGACCCTCCTCAGCAGTCCTCCAGCAGTGCCTTGCCTGACCCTCAGCAGTCCTCCAGCAGTGCCTTGCCTGACCCTCAGCAGTCCTCCAGAAGTGGCCTCACACCAGAATGTCATACCTAATGTCTTTTATTGTTTTATGCCTATTGATGGAAATTGATAAATAGGATTTCATTAAAAAGGCTTGCACAGCATCTCTGAAGCAAATTTGTTGAATCATTGAAATGTTGCATCATGGAGCGTGCCTGTTATTTGGCTACATTTTGTTTTAAAAGTAAAGGTTTACCTGTAACTGTATTCTTTGATAGAGATGTCACATAAAATATAAAGTGTCAATGTCGTCAAGTGAGAGTGATGTTAGGCCCAGCTGATATAATTTGATGTGATGATAACAGTAATTGTAGGTTAAATTCATTTCCATTTCTGTAATATGTTGCAAATATAAATGCGTGAAAATTTAACTGAAATTTGACATGGGCATCAATAGGTCAATAGCGGGAATCGAACCCGGCCCGCCCACACGAGAGTCAAAGCACAAATCCACTCGACCACAGATATTCTTTGAAATACTGCTGGAATTCTTCTATATGTTAATGTCGTAAAGACAGCGGCTGAAAAGCACATGTTTAGATTACCGGAGAATTGTCAAGAACCGAGAACGTAAGGTAATTTGTTTTTTTGCTGATATTGTTTTCAGACAACACAGATACTCATGCGGGAGGTGTGCGGAACTGTTTGTTTGACACTCTGTTTACGTCAGGTACGTATTCTCTGCGACACGGCCTAACTAAGACAGAACTTTAGCCTCCCCGCGAGCAGACTATCTGCTAAGACCATGTTGCCCCAGTAACTCAGCGGGAACTAAGTTTAGCGAGCGTCGTGGAACCGAACTCTCACTTAACCTAGCGCCAACTGACGAACAAAGCCGGGCTTTGCGCTTAGTAGCTTTCGTGGAATACCCCCCTGGACCAAACCTGGACTAAACATGGACTAAACAAGGACCAAACCTGGACCAAACCTGGACTAAACATGGACTAAACAAGGACTAAACAAGGACTAAACAAGGACCAAACCTGGACCAAACCTGGACTATACAAGGACCAAACCTGGACAAAACCTGGACAAAACCTGGACTAAACAAGGACCAAACCTGGACCAAACCTGGACTAAACATGGACTGAACAAGGACTAAACAAGGACCAAACCAGGACCAAACCTGGACTAAACAAGGACTAAACAAGGACCAAACCTGGACCAAACCTGGACTAAACATGGACTAAACAAGGACCAAACCTGGACCAAACCTGGACTAAACAAGGACTAAACAAGGACCAAACCTGGACAAAACCTGGACTAAACAAGGACCAAACCTGGACCAAACAAGGACCAAACCTGGACTAAACCTGGACTAAACCTGGACTTGTCCATCACCAACCGGAGCCGCTCTAAAAACTAATTAAAACTAACTGAAATAGAGGGGGAAAAGTCAAAAAATCCAAACCGATACTATTCTAACCTTGCGGCCCGGGTCTGTAAACACAGATAAAATAAATAAATAAAATTGATTAACTGATCGATTAAATGGAAGGAGGACACGTTTCACACTGTGGAGCATTTGAAAAGATCTGACCTTTCCTGAATAGTTTTAGAGCGATGGAGACTTGAACCAGATTAAAGAGTTTGTTGTTTTTTTACTTCTGTGGGGCATTAAGAGTTTGGAAAACGCGGAAGGATCCAGGATGGAGCTGTGGGATTTGTTTGTTTGTCTCTTTAACAAAACACAAATTAACAGTGAAAAAACCCCATTTGGACAAAACAGAATAAATTGCTATCTGAAAAGGAAATTGGAAGAAGAACAAGAACCAACCCAGGCCTAAACCAGGTCTAAACCAGGTCTAACAAGACTGAATCCAGGTCTAAAGCAGAACTAAACCAGGTCTAAACCAGGTCTAAACCAGACTTAAACCAGACCTAAACCAGGCCTAAACCAGGTCTAAACCAGGTCTAAACCAGGCCTAAACCAGGTCTAAACCAGGTCTAAACCAGGTCTAAACCAGGCCTAAACCAGGTCTAAACCAGGTCTAAACCAGGTCTAAACCAGGCCTAAACCAGGTCTAAACCAGGCCTAAACCAGGTCTAAACCAGGTCTAAACCAGGCCTAAACCAGGTCTAAACCAGGTCTAACAAGACTGAATCCAGGTCTAAAGCAGAACTAAACCAGGTCTAAACCAGGTCTAAACCAGGTCTAAACCAGGTCTAAACCAGGCCTAAACCAGGTCTAAACCAGGTCTAAACCAGGCCTAAACCAGGCCTAAACCAGGTCTAAACCAGGTCTAAACCAGGTCTAACAAGACTGAATCCAGGTCTAAAGCAGAACTAAACCAGGTCTAAACCAGGTCTAAACCAGGTCTAAACCAGGTCTAAACCAGGTCTAAACCAGGTCTAACAAGACTGAATCCAGGTCTAAACCAGGTCTAAACCAGGTCTAAACCAGGTCTAAACCAGGCCTAAACCAGGTCTAAACCAGGTCTAAACCAGGCCTAAACCAGGTCTAAACCAGGTCTAAACCAGGTCTAAACCAGGTCTAACAAGACTAAATCCAGGTCTAAAGCAGAACTAAACCAGGTCTAAAGCAGAACTAAACCAGGTCTAAACCAGACCTAAACCAGACCTAAACCAGGTCTAAACCAGGTCTAAACCAGGTCTAAACCAGGTCTAAACCAGGCCTAAACCAGGTCTAAACCAGGTCTAAACCAGGTCTAAACCAGGTCTAAACCAGGTCTAACAAGACTGAATCCAGGTCTAAAGCAGAACTAAACCAGGTCTAAACCAGGTCTAAACCAGGCCTAAACCAGGTCTAAACCAGGTCTAACAAGACTGAATCCAGGTCTAAACCAGGTCTAAACCAGGTCTAAACCAGGTCTAAACCAGGTCTAAACCAGGCCTAAACCAGGCCTAAACCAGGTCTAAACCAGGTCTAAACCAGGTCTAAACCAGATTTAAACCAGGTCTAAACCAGGTCTAACAAGAACAAACCCAGGCCTAAAGCAGAACTAAACCAGGTCTAAAGCAGAACTAAACCAGGTCTAAACCAGACCTAAACCAGGTCTAAACCAGGTCTAAACCAGGTCTAAACCAGGTCTAAAGCAGAACTAAACCACGATATCGCCACATTTTTAACGATGTGTAATACTGGGTCGATATTAATGACTGATATTTGTCAGTTCTATAGATACTTTGCTTTGAAAAACAAAAGTTGTGTCACACTTGAGGCGGAGCACTGGAGCTGTGCTTACGGTCGAGCTGTACAGGAATCCTGGTTATAAAACGCTGTGTTTATCTCGTCTCTGTCCATGTTTAAGTTTAGTGTCATTTGACAAAATGTGTTGCAGTTCCTTTTCTTGGCAATACACAAAATGTCCCCAAACCTGAAGTAAATGTGGTGATGTGGAGCCATGTGAGATGCAGATTAAGAGCGACATGGTGATTTATCATCCTTGTGTTTTTGTTTTTATCTAAACTTTCTCACAGGGGTTTTGTGAATAAAATAAGTTCAGCTTTATGGAGTCAAGACACGTTTTGAAAATAAAAGACGACATTCAAAAATTCATTCACACGCCACAGATCTGCTGACCCTCCCTGACCACACGCCACAGATCTGCTGACCCTCCCTGACCACACGCCACAGATCTGCTGACCCTCCCTGACCACACGCCACAGATCTGCTGACCCTCACACGCCACAGATCTGCTGACCCTCCCTGATCACACGCCACAGATCTGCTGACCCTCCCTGATCACACGCCACAGATCTGCTGACCCTCCCTGACCACACGCCACAGATCTGCTGACCCTCCCTGATCACACGCCACAGATCTGCTGACCCTCCCTGACCACACCCTCCCTGACCACACGCCACAGATCTGCTGACCCTCCCTGACCACACGCCACAGATCTGCTGACCCTCCCTGACCACATGCCACAGATCTGCTGACCCTCCCTGACCACATGCCACAGATCTGCTGACCCTCCCTGACCACATGCCACAGGTCTGCTGACCCTCACATGGCACAGATCTGCTGACCCTCCCTGACCGCACGACACAGATCTGCTGACCCTCCCTGATCACACCCTCCCTGACCGCACACCACAGATCTGCTGACCCTCCCTGACCACACGCCACAGATCTGCTGACCCTTCCTGACCACACGCCACAGATCTGCTGACCCTCACACGCCACAGATCTGCTGACCCTCCATGACCACACGCCACAAATCTGCTGACCCTCACACGCCACAGATCTGCTGACCCTCCCTGACCGCATGCCACAGATCTGCTGACCCTCACACGCCACAGATCTGCTGACCCTCCATGACCACACGCCACAAATCTGCTGACCCTCACACGCCACAGATCTGCTGACCCTCCCTGACCGCATGCCACAGATCTGCTGACCCTCACACGCCACAGATCTGCTGACCCTCACACGCCACAGATCTGCTGACCCTCCCTGACCGCATGCCACAGATCTGCTGACCCTCACACGCCACAGATCTGCTGACCTTCCCTGACCGCATGCCACAGATCTGCTGACCCTCCCTGACCACACGCCACAAAGCCCGGCCAACATTTAACATATAAACACTTAAATCTGTCAGAAAGAGACTCAAAGGTGAATGAAATGATGTATCCGTGCAGTAAGATCATTTTACTTCCCTCTAGACCAGAATGAAGTCGATAATAAATCTGAAAACAAGACAAAAAACTTGATGTAAGTTTTAAAATCTTGGCCAGATCAGAGACTGTTAAACTGAAAGGAACGAAACCCCGATAGATCCAAGATTATTATAGTTAACGAAAACGAAAATTGAAAAAATATTTTTGTTAACGGAAATAAAAACAACAATTAAAAGAAAAAATGATAACTAACTGAAACTGTATTATGTATTTATAAAACTAACTGAAATTATAGATAAACTAAACCAGGACTAAAGCAGGACTAAAGGACTAAACCAGGACTAAACCAGGACTAAAGAAGGACTAAAGCAGGACTAAACCAAGACCAAAGCAGGACTAAACTAGGACTAAACCTGGACTAAGCAAGGACTAAACTAAGACTAAGCTAGGACTAAACCAGGACTAAACCAGGACTAAATCAGGACTAAACTAAGACTAAACCTGGACTAAGCAAGGACTAAACCAAGACTAAGCTAGGACTAAACCAGGACTAAAGCAGGACTAAACTAGGACTAAATCAGGACTAAACCAAGACCAAAGCAGGACTAAACCAGGACTAAACCAGGACTAAACTAGGACTAAACTAGGACTAAACCAGGACTAAACCAGGACTAAACCAGGTCGAAGTGGAATCTCCAGTCTGAGCAGCGTTATTTCAGTCAGGTGGAAAAATCCCACTTTCCTGGAACGTACCATTAATCTTACCCCGGGCGAGTGTGAGGGGGCGGGGCCACGTGACAGCGAGGTAATAACCCGCCGTCACATGACCCCGCCGTCACATGACCCCGCCGTCACACAGTTAACGAAAACGAATGAAAAAGTGAAGGACTACACCAGGATTAAACCAGGACTGAACCTGAACTAAACCAGGACTAAACCAGGACAAAAGCAGGACTAAAGTAGGACTAAACAAGGACTAAAGAAGTACTAAACCTGAACTAAACCAGGACTAAACTAGGACTAAACCAGGACTAAACCTGAACTAAACCAGGACTAAACCTGAACTAAACCAAGACTAAAGACTAAACCAGAACTAAACCAGGACTAAACCAGGACTAAAGCAGGACTAAACAAGAACTAAAGCAGGACTAAATTAGGACTAAACTTGAACTAAACCAGGACTAAAGCAGGATTAAAGCAGGACTAAACCAGGACTAAACCAGGACTAAAGTAGAACTAAACAAGGACTAAACCAGGACTAAACAAGGACTAAACCTGAACTAAACCAGGACTAAACTAGGACTAAACCAGGACTGAACCTGAACTGAACCAGGACTAAACCAGGACAAAAGCAGGACTAAAGCAGGACTAAACAAGGACTAAAGAAGTACTAAACCTGAACTAAACCAGGACTAAACTAGGACTAAAGAAGTACTAAACCTGAACTAAACCAGGACTAAACTAGGACTAAACCAGGACTAAACCTGAACTAAACCAGGACTAAACTAGGACTAAACCAGGACTAAACCTGAACTAAACCAGGACTAAACCTGAACTAAACCAAGACTAAAGACTAAACCAGAACTAAACCAGGACTAAACCAGGACTAAACCAGGACTAAAGTAGAACTAAACAAGGACTAAACCAGGACTAAACCTGAACTAAACCAGGACTAAACTAGGACTAAACCAGGACTAAACCTGAACTAAACCAGGACTAAAGCAGGACTAAACAAGAACTAAAGCAGGACTAAATTAGGACTAAACTTGAACTAAACCAGAACTAAACCAGGACTAAAGCAGGACTAAAGCAAACTAGGACTAAAGCAGGACTAAACAAGGATTAAACCAGGACTAAACCTGGACCAAAGCTGGACCAAAGCTGGACCAAAGCTGGACTGAACCTGGACTTGTTCATCACCAACAAACTGAATTCGAGGGGAAAGAAAGTCCAAACTAAAACTAAACTATAATGAAAATTCCAAAACTATTCTAACCTGTAAACCTGTCTGTAAACACAAAGATTAATAAACAGTAAATAAAATAAATAAGGGGACAGAAAATGATGGAAATGCAAATGTGACGGCCCTAAAATATAAATAAAATAAAATATAAACGCACAGACACACTGAGAACACATCCTTCTGTTTGAGAGGTTTAGACCGGGTTTAGACCTAGTTTAGCTCTTGCATGTTTCTTCCTAATTCAGACCAGCTTTAGTCCTGGTTTAGTCCTTTGTCTAGTCCTAGTTTAGTCCTGGTTTAGTCCTTTTTCTAGTCCTAGTTTAGTCCTGGTTTAGTCCTTTTTCTAGACCTGGTTTAGTCCTTTTTTTAGTCTTGGTTCAGTCCTTTTTCTAGTCCTGGTTTAGTCCTGGTTTAGGCCTTTTTCTAGACCTGGTTTAGTCCTTTTTCTAGTCTTGGTTCAGTCCTTTTTCTAGTCCTGGCTTAGTCCTTTTCTAAGTCCTGGTTTAGTCCTTATTCTAGTCCTGGTTTAGTCCCGTTTCTGGTCCTAGTCCTGGTTTAGTCCTGTTTCTGGTCCTAGTCCTGGTTTAGTCCTGGTTCAGTCATTTTTCTAGTCCTGGTTTAGTTCTTTTTCTAGTCCTGGTTTAGTCCTTTTTCTAGTCCTGGTTTAGTCCTGGCTTAGTCCTTTTTCTAGTCCTGGTTTAGTCCTTTTTCTAGTCCTGGTTTAGTCCTTTTTCTAGTCCTGGTTTAGTCCTGGTTTAGTTCTTTTTCTAGTCCTGGTTTAGTCCTTTTTCTAGTCCTGGTTTAGTCCTGGTTTAGTTCTTTTTCTAGTCCTGGTTTAGTCCTTTTTCTAGTCCTGGTTTAGTCCTGGTTTAGTTCTTTTTCTAGTCCTGGTTTAGTCCTTTTTCTAGTCCTGGTTTAGTCGTGGTTTAGTCCTTTTTCTAGTACTGGTTTAGTCCTGGTTTAGTCCTTTTTCTAGTCCTGGTTTAGTCCTGGTTTAGTCCTTTTTCTAGTCCTGGTTTAGTGCTGGTGTAGTCCTGGTTTAGTCCTTTTTCTAGTCCTGGTTTAGTCCTTTTTCTAGTCCTGGTTTAGTCCTGGTTTAATCCTTTTTCTAGTCCTGGTTTAGTCCTGGTTTAGTCCTGGTTTAGTCCTGGTTTAGTCCTGGTTTAGTCCTTTTTCTAGTCCTGGTTTAGTCCTTTTTCTAGTCCTGGTTTAGTCCTTTTCTAAGTCCTGGTTTAGTGCTTATTCTAGTCCTGGTTTAGTCCTTTTTCTAGTCCTGGTTTAGTCCTTTTTTAGTCCTGGTTTAGTCCTTATTCTAGTCCTGATTTAGTCCTTTTTCTAGTCTTGGTTCAGTCCTTTTTCTAGTCCTGGTTTAGTCCTGGTTTAGAGCTACTTCAGACTTTATTCTTGTTTGTTTTTCTTGTGGTAATGGAGATGGATTTGGAGTGTTTTGGCGTTTGTCCGGCGGTCGGGGGAATGAGTGACGAGAGCAGGTTTAATTGAGCCTCGTTTGGATGTTTTTTTTTTCGCCGTGTCTCTGCGTCGCTGCTCTCGTGTTAAATCCTCCACTCACCATGAAAGAATCTGAAGGTTTTCTACAAACCCTCTTCACGAGAGCTCCATGAGACTAATGCCTCATTATCGGAGCCCCAAACACTGGATCACAGCACATTACGGAATCATCCACAAACGCAAGATTAACCACAGTGTGAACGCCGCAATTATGAACTCACCAACGCAACCGCAATTATTTAGGCCACGTAATGTCCCCGAGTCTGAGTGTGGAGTTCTAACCCCAATTCACTTCAACAGCAAATTTTACAGTACGTACATAAAAAAAAAATGTTTTTCACATGTTTTAGATTTAGTCCTGGTTCAGTCCTGGTTCAGTCCTGGTTCAGTCCTGGTTTAGTCCTTGTTTAGTCCTGGTTCAGTCCTGGTTTAGTCCTGGTTTAGTCCTGGTTCAGTCCTGGTTTAGTCCTGGTTCAGTCCTGGTTCAGTCCTGGTTTAGTCCTTGTTTAGTCCTGGTTCAGTCCTGGTTCAGTCCTGGTTTAGTCCTGGTTTAGTCCTGGTTCAGTCCTGGTTCAGTCCTGGTTCAGTCCTGGTTTAGTCCCGTTTCTGGTCCTAGTCCTGGTTTAGTCCTGGATTAGTCCTTTTTCTAGTCCTGGTTCAGTCATTTTTCTAGTCCTGGTTTAGTCCTTTTCAAAGTCCTGGTTTAATCCTTTTTCTAGTCTTGGTTTAGTCCGTTTTCTAGTCCTGGTTTAGTCCTTTTTCTAGTCCTGGTTTAGTCCTAGTTTAGTCCTTTTTCTAGTCCTAGTTTAGTCCTGGTTTAGTCCTGGTTTAATCCTTTTTCTAGTCCTAGTTTAGTCCTGGTTTAGTCCTTTTTCTAGTCCTGGTTTAGTCCTGGTTTAGTCCTTTTTCTAGTCCTGGTTTAGTCCTAGTTTAGTCCTGGTTTAGTCCTGGTTTAGTCCTGGTTTAGTCCTTTTTCTAGTCCTGGTTTAGTCCTTTTTCTAGTCCTGGTTCAGTCCTGGTTTAGTCCTGGTTTAGTCCTAGTTTAGTCCTGGTTTAGTCCTGGTTTAGTCCTTTTTCTAGTCCTGGTTTAGTCCTGGTTTAGTCCTGGTTTAGTCCTGGTTTAGAGCTACTTCAGACTTTATTCTTGTTTGTTTTTCTTGTGGTAATGGAGATGGATTTGGAGTGTTTTGGCGTTTGTCCGGAGGCCGGGGGAATGAGTGACGAGAGCAGGTTTAATTGAGCCTCGTTTGGATGTTTTTTTTTTCGCCGTGTCTCTGCGTCGCTGCTCTCGTGTTAAATCCTCCACTCACCATGAAAGAATCTGAAGGTTTTCTACAAACCCTCTTCACGAGAGCTCCATGAGACTAATGCCTCATTATCGGAGCCCCAAACACTGGATCACGGCACATTACGGAATCATCCACAAACGCAAGATTAACCACAGTGTGAACGCCGCAATTATGAACTCACCAACGCAACCGCAATTATTTAGGCCACGTAATG
Organism: Paratrypauchen microcephalus; assembly: GCA_036785185.1. NCBI lineage: Eukaryota > Metazoa > Chordata > Actinopteri > Gobiiformes > Gobiidae > Paratrypauchen > Paratrypauchen microcephalus. The sequence goes on from JAVJIX010000166.1 coordinate 1,352,549, forward strand.
TCCCCGAGTCTGAGTGTGGAGTTCTAACCCCAATTCACTTCAACAGCAAATTTTACAGTACGTACATAAAAACAAAAAAATGTTTTTCACATGTTTTACATTTAGTCCTGGTTTAGTCCTGGTTTAGTCCTGGTTTAGTCCTGGTTCAATCCTGGTTCAGTCCTGGTTCAGTCCTGGTTTAGTCCTGGTTTAGTCCTGGTTTAGTCCTGGTTTAGTCCTGGTTTAGTCCTGGTTCAGTCCTGGTTCAGTCCTGGTTCAGTCCTGGTTCAGTCCTGGTTTAGTCCTGGTTTAGTCCTGGTTCAGTCCTGGTTCAGTCCTGGTTTAGATCTGGTTTAGATCTGGTTTATTCCATCCATTTTCTGTTTTTTCCATTTCTGGGTCGCGGGGGCAGCAGTCCAAGTAGATCTGCCACCCAGAACACAATGCACCAGCCCTCATGAATCCTCCCGCGGGTGGTGTGTCCACAGGAAAACGGCTCACGTCACAACAGGCCTTGATGTATCTTCGGTCATGGGGGCGACCAGTGTCCGCAGACACTGGGGGCGAGGTGGGGTTAAGCGTCTTGCCCAAGAACACAACGGCAGCGCTCATCTGTGGGAGCTGGGATCACACACGCGGTCCACCCAACCAATCAGTAGACAAACGCTCTACCAACTGAACTACTGCCGCCCCGTGTGAATGTAGTTGACATTTTCAGTTTCTGTCAGACATCCATGTTCTTCCTCTTATCCGGGGCCGAGTCGCCGGGGCAACAGTCTAAACAGGGACTCCCAGACTTCCCCTCACCCCGGACACTTCCTCCAGCTCCTCCCAAGGTGTTCCCAGGCCAGCCGAGAGACATAGTCCCTCCAGTGCGTCCTGGGTCTTCCCCGGGGCCTCCTCCTGGTGGGACGTGCCCGGAACACCTCCTGAGGGAGGCGTCCAGAACAGACGCCCGAGCCTAGTCCTGGTTTCGTCCTTTTTCTAGTCCTGGTTTAGTCCTGGTTTAGTCCTGGTTTAGTACTGGTTTAGTCCTTTTTCTAGTCCTGGTTTAGTACTGGTTTAGTGCTTTTTCGAGTTCTGGTTTAGTCCTTTTTCTAGTCCTGGTTTAGTCCTTTTTCTAGTCCTGGTTTAGTACTGGTTTAGTGCTTTTTTGAGTTCTGGTTTAGTCCTTTTTCTAGTCCTGGTTTAGTCCTTTTTCTAGTCGCGGTTTAGTCCTTTTTCTAGTCCTGGTTTAGTACTGGTTTAGTGCTTTTTCGAGTTCTGGTTTAGTCCTTTTTCTAGTCCCGGTTTAGTCCTGGTTTAGTCCTTTTTCTAGTCCTGGTTTAGTCCTTTTTCTAGTCCTGGTTTAGTCCTTTTTCTAGTTCTGGTTTAGTTCTTGTTCACACCGCCGACGCTGCACCGATCCACCTGTCAATCTCACGCTCCATCCTCCCCTCACTCGAGAACAAGACCCTGACATACTGGAACTCCTCCACCTGAGGAGGACCTTTTTTTTAAAACCGTGAACGTGTGAATGTCGTCAGTGTTTCTGTCCTCAGTCTCTGAGACGTTAATAAAAGAGTTCACAGTTGAAGTCTGGAGTGAGTGTGTGTGATATATTAAACCTGATGCATGTGCGTTACCGTTGGCAACAGAAACTGATGAGGAAAGAGACGGAACGCTTCACTCGTACACGGAGAGAAAAATCCTGTACTTACAGGACGAAAGAGGAACGACGAGAGAAACGACGAGAGGAACGACGGGAGGAACGACGAGAGGAACGACGAGAGGAGCGAGAGGAACGACGAGAGGAACGACGAGAGGAACGACGAGAGGAACGACGAGAGGAACGACGTGAGAAACGACGAGAGAAACGACGAGAGAAACGACGAGAGGAACGACGAGAGGAACGACGAGAGGAACGACGAGAGGAACGACCGAGAGGAACGACGAGAGGAACGACCGAGAGGAACGACGAGAGAAACGACCGAGAGGAACGACGAGAGGAACGACGAGAGGAACGACGAGAGGAACGACGAGAGAAACGACGAGAGGAACGACGAGAGGAAACGACGAGAGGAACGACGTGAGGAACGACGAACGACGAGAGAAACGACGAGAGAAACGACGAGAGAAACGACGAGAGGAACGACGAGAGAAACGACGAGAGGAACGACGAGAGGAACGACGTGAGAAACGACGAGAGGAACGACGAGAGGAACGACCGAGAGGAACGACGAGAGGAACGACCGAGAGGAACGACGAGAGGAACGACCGAGAGGAACGACGAGAGGAACGACGAGAGGAACGACGTGAGGAACGACGAGAGAAACGACGTGAGGAACGACGAGAGGAACGACGAGAGGAACGACCGAGAGGAACGACGTGAGGAACGACGAGAGGAACGACGAGAGGAACGACGAGAGGAACGACGAGAGGAACGACGAGAGGAACGACGTGAGGAACGACGAGAGGAACGACGAGAGGAACGACGTGAGGAACGACGAGAGGAACGACGAGAGGAACGACGAGAGGAACGACGTGAGGAACGACGAGAGGAACGACGTGAGGAACGACGAGAGGAACGACGAGAGGAACGACGTGAGGAACGACGAGAGGAACGACGTGAGGAACGACGAGAGGAACGACGTGAGGAACGACGAGAGGAACGACGAGAGGAACGACGAGAGGAACGACGTGAGGAACGACGTGAGGAACGACGAGAGGAACGACGAGAGGAACGACGAGAGGAACGACGAGAGAAACGACGAGAGGAACGACGTGAGGAACGACGTGAGGAACGACGAGAGGAACGACGTGAGGAACGACGAGAGGAACGACGTGAGGAACGACGTGAGGAACGACGCGAGGAACGACGTGAGGAACGACGCGAGGAACGACGAGAGGAACGACGCGAGGAACGACGCGAGGAACGACGCGAGGAACGACGCGAGGAACGACGAGAGGAACGACGAGAGGAACGACGAGAGGAACGACGAGAGAGGAACGACGAGAGGAACGACGAGAGGAACGACGAGAGGAACGACGTTAGGAACGACGAGAGGAACGACGTGAGGAACGACGAGAGGAACGACGGGAGGAACGACGAGAGGAACGACGAGAGGAACGACGAGAGGAACGACGAAAGAGGGAAAACACACTGAGACACACACACATACACACACTGAGACGCACATACACACACACAGACGCACATACACATACACACTGAGACACACACAGACACACAGACACACACACACACACACACGGCTCAGGGCTGTTGGGGATTATAAACACACTGTGAAAAATGAGAGGAGCACGAGAGGTTTACACCGAGTTTAGACCTGCCCTGGTTTTGTCCTGATTCAGTCCTGGTTTAGTCCTTTTTCTAGTCCTGTTTTAGTCCTGGTTTAGTCCTGGTTTAGATCTGGTTTAGATCTGGTTCAGTCCTGGTTTAGTCCTGGTTTAGTCCTGGTTTAGTCCTGGTTTAGTCCTGGTTTAGTCCTAGTTTAGTCCTGGTTTAGTCCTGGTTTAGTCCTGGTTTAGTCCTGGTTCATTCCTTTTTCTAGTCCTGGTTTAGTCCTGGTTTAGTCCTGGTTTATTCCTGGTTTATTCCTGGTTTAGTCCTGGTTCATTCCTTTTTCTAGTCCTGGTTTAGTCCTGGTTTAGTCCTGGTTTATTCCTGGTTTATTCCTGGTTTAGTCCTGGTTCATTCCTTTTTCTAGTCCTGGTTTAGTCCTGGTTTAGTCCTGGTTTATTCCTGGTTTATTCCTGGTTTAGTCCTGGTTCATTCCTTTTTCTAGTCCTGGTTTAGTCCTGGTTTAGTCCTGGTTTAGTCCTGGTTTAGTCCTGGTTTAGTCCTGGGTTAGTCCTGGGTTAGTCCTGGTTTTTGTGGTGCTTTATGGCCAGAGCGTCTTTCCCTCCACTTTCACACTCGGCAGTCTGGGGGAAGTGTCTTGCCTAAGGACACAACATTCCACTGTGACACCTGATTTTCCCAGAGGTCTCCCGTCCACATCCCGTCCACATCCCATCCACATCCCGTCCACGTCCCGTCCACGTCCCGGTGACGAGCTCGGGCTCTGACAGTCCGGCATGTCCGCGATTAGACGTTCTAGTGAGTTTAGTTTACAGAGTGGAGTTCGCTCTGGGCACTAATAAAACTGTCAAAACCCACTACATCCATCGTTTGTATCCCGACTTCAGGTCCAAACAAACCCCAGTGTCTCCGGCAAGTCTCCGGCGAGTCTCCGGCGAGTCTCCGAGCCTCACGTCTTAATCGTATACGTCCTCTCCACAGTACGACCGCCGTGATAAACCTGCGCCGCCGTCTCTGAATACGACACACTAATTAGCGACAGGCCGGACCAAAGCTCGCCTCGCTCCTGTCGCGGTACGGCTAATTAAACCTGAGCCTGTCTCCCACGCACCTGCCGCCGTGACGGGGGCGAGTCTCCCGTCAGGACGAGGACGAGCTGCAGGCGCTCAGGACTGCACATTTACATTTAGGGATTTTTAAGTGGAAATAAAAGGAAAATATGTTTTTTTGTGATATTTGGATTGTCCAAGGGTCAGGTTCTCTGGTTCTGGAGGTTCCTGTTCATTTTCAGTTTAAACTTTGACCTGGTATCAAAATCCTGGGTTTAGACCTGGTTTAGTCCTGGTTTAGTCCCAGTTTAGTCGTGGTTTAGTCGTGGTTTACTCCCCGTTTAGGCCCAGTTTAGTCCTGCTTGAGTCCTGCTTTAGACCTGGTTTACATCTGGTTTAGACCTGATTTAGTCCCTGGTTTAGTCCTGGTTTAGTCCCTGGTTTAGTCTCTGGTTTAGTCCCTGGTTTAGACCTGGTTTAGACCTGGTTTAGACCTGGTTCAGACCTGATTTAGTCCCTGGTTTAGTCCCTGGTTTAGTCCCTGGTTTAGACCCTGGTTTAGTCCCTGGTTTAGTCCCTGGTTTAGTCCCTGGTTCAGACCTGGTTTAGTCCCTGGTTTAGACCTGGTTTAGTTCCTGGTTCAGTCCTGGCTTAGGCCTGGTTTAGTCCTGGTCAAGACCCGGTTTAGTCTTGGTTTAGACCTGATTTAGTCCCTGGTTTAGACCTGGTTTAGACTTTGGTTTAGTCCCTGGTTTAGTCCCTGGTTTAGTCCCTGGTTTAGTCCCTGGTTTAGTCCCTGGTTCACACATGGCTTAGACCCGGTTTAGTCCTGGTTTAGTCCTGGATTAACCCTGCTATAGTCTTGGATTTAATTCCTCTAGTTTAAACCTGGTTTAGTCCTGGTTTAGCCCCTTGTTTCATCCCTGGTTCAGTCCTGGTTTAGTCCCTGGTTTAGACCTGGTTTAGTCCCTGGTTCAGTCCTGGCTTAGACCTGGGTTAGTCCTGGTTAAGACCCGGTTTAGTCCTGGTTTAGACTTGGTTTAGTCCCTGGTTTAGACCTGGATTAGTCCCTGGTTTAGACCTGGTTCAGTCCCTGGTTTAGACCTGGTTTAGACCTGGTTTAGTCCTGGTTTAGTCCCTGGTTTAGACCTGGTTCAGTCCCTGGTTTAGACCTGGTTTAGTCCCTGGTTTAGACCTGGATTAGTCCCTGGTTTAGACCTGGATTAGTCCCTGGTTTAGACCTGGTTCAGTCCTGGCTTAGACCTGGTTTAGTCCCTGGTTTAGACCTGGTTTAGTCCCTGGTTTAGACCTGGTTCAGTCCTGGCTTAGACCTGGTTTAGTCCCTGGTTTAGTCCCTGGTTCAGTCCTGGTTCAGTCCTGGTTTAGTCCTGGTTTAGACCTGGTTTAGACCTGGTTTAGTCCCTGGTTCAGTCCTGGTTCAGTCCTGGTTTAGACCTGGTTTAGTCCCTGGTTTAGTCCCTGGTTTAGTCCCTGGTTTAGTCCCTGGTTTAGTCCCTGGTTTAGTCCCTGGTTCAGTCCTGGTTCAGTCCTGGTTCAGTCCTGGTTCAGTACTGGCTTAGACCTGGTTTAGACCTGGTTTAGTCCCTGGTTTAGTCCCTGGTTCAGACCTGGTTTAGACCTGGTTTAGACCTGGTTTAGTCCCTGGTTCAGTCCCTGGTTCAGTCCCTGGTTCAGTCCTGGTTCAGTACTGGCTTAGACCTGGTTTAGACCTGGTTTAGTCCCTGGTTCAGTCCTGGTTTAGACCTGGTTTAGTGCCTGGTTTAGTCCCTGGTTTAGTCCCTGGTTCAGTCCTGGTTCAGTACTGGCTTAGACCTGGTTTAGACCTGGTTTAGACCTGGTTTAGTCCTGGTTTAGACCTGGTTTAGTCCTGGTTTAGACCTGGTTTAGACTTGGTTTAGTCCAGCTTTAGACCTTTTCCTCGTCCTGTTCATTTTCAGTTTAAATTTTGACCTGATGATGTTTGAGTCATCTAGTGATCTCTCCTGGGCTCAGTACAGGCCAGTACGAGGCTCCGCCCACAGGCGTACGTCCCCCAGGCCCCCTCCAGTACGAGGCTCCGCCCACAGGCCTACGTCCCCCAGGCCCCCTCCAGTACGAGGCTCCGCCCACAGGCCTACGTCCCCCAGGCCCCTCCAGTACGAGGCTCCGCCCACAGGCCTACGTCCCCCAGGCCCCCTCCAGTATGAGGCTCCGCCCACAGGCCTACGTCCCCCAGGCCCCCTCCAGTATGAGGCTCCGCCCACAGGCCTACGTCCCCCAGGCCCCCTCCAGTACGAGGCTCCGCCCACAGGCCTACGTCCCCCAGGCCCCCTCCAGTACGAGGCTCCGCCCACAGGCCTACGTCCCCCAGGCCCCCTCCAGTACGAGGCTCCGCCCACAGGCGTACGTCCCCCAGGCCCCTCCAGTACGAGGCTCCGCCCACAGGCGTACGTCCCCCAGGCCCCTCCAGTACGAGGCTCCGCCCACAGGCGTACGTCCCCCAGGCCCCCTCCAGTACGAGGCTCCGCCCACAGGCGTACATCCCCCAGGCCCCCTCCAGTACGAGCCTCCGCCCACAGGCGTACGTCCCCCAGGCCCCCTCCAGTACGAGGCTCCGCCCACAGGCGTACGTCCCCCAGGCCCCCTCCAGTACGAGGCTCCGCCCACAGGTGTACGTCCCCCAGGCCCCCTCCAGTACGAGGCTCCGCCCACAGGCGTACGTCCCCCAGGCCCCCTCCAGTACGAGGCTCCGCCCACAGGCCTACGTCCCCCAGGCCCCCTCCAGTACGAGGCTCCGCCCACAGGCCTACGTCCCCCAGGCCCCCTCCAGTATGAGGCTCCGCCCACAGGCGTACGTCCCCCAGGCCCCCTCCAGTATGAGGCTCCGCCCACAGGCCTACGTCCCCCAGGCCCCCTCCAGTATGAGGCTCCGCCCACAGGCGTACGTCGCCCAGGCCCCCTCCAGTACGAGGCTCCTCCATAAATGTAGAAAAACATGAGACAAAACTGAACACGACTCCACAAACCTGACGTGTTATTACATAACTGTTGCCGAGCAACCAGAGCAGCCCCCGAGCTTCATTAGACTCCCAAGAACACAGAAGAACACAGAAGAAAACAGGAGGGTTCGTTATTCTGCTTCCAAACCGCCGCCTTTGTGATTTCATAATTAGATTTGTTCTAATCAGATTAATCCTGATGCCCTGGATCGAGTTCACTGTGGAGGATTTTGGACTTTTGGTTCTCGCATGAGATTCAGTTGCAGTTTTTGTCTAGTCCTGGTTTAGACCTGGTTTGGACCTGGTTTAAGACCTGGTTTAAGACCTGATTTAAGACCTGGTTTAAGACCTGGTTTAAGACCTGGTTTAAGACCTGATTTAAGACCTGATTTAAGACCTGGTTTAGACCTGATTTAAGACCTGGTTTAGACCTGATTTAAGACCTGGTTTGACCTGGTTTAGACCTGGTTTAAGACCTGGTTTAGACCTGGTTTAAGACCTGGTTTATGACCTGGTTTAGACCTGGTTTAGACCTGATTTAAGACCTGGTTTAAGACCTGGTTTAGACCTGATTTAAGACCTGGTTTAAGACCTGGTTTAAGACCTGGTTTAAGACCTGGTTTGACCTGATTTAAAACCTGGTTTAAGACCTGGTTTAGTCCTCATTTAGACCTGGTTTAGACCTCATATAGAACTTGTATTGTCCTCGGTTAGACCTCATTTAGTCCTTGTTTAGACCTCATATAGACCTCATTTAGACCTAGTTTAGACCTCGTTTAGTCCTCGTTTAGACCTGGTTTAGACCTCATTTAGTCCTCATTTAGTCCTCATTTAGACCTCATTTAGACCTCGTGTAGACCTGGTTTAAGACCTGGTTTAAGACCTGGTTTAAGACCTGGTTTGACCTGATTTAAAACCTGGTTTAAGACCTGGTTTAAGACCTCGTTTAGTCCTCGTTTAGACCTGGTTTAAGACCTCGTTTAGTCCTGTTTTCTTCCTTTTTTGGGGTGAAATGTGAAGTGGTGAAGTTGGTTGTGATTTCTACCTTCAGGACTAGTACTTCTTCCTGGTGTGAGGATTTGTAAACCCGTCGGTTGTGGGAGCATTTGTCGGTGTCGGTGTTAAATTTTTGGCCGCGTAGGCGGTGTCGGTGTTAAACGTTTGGCCGCGTTGGCGGTGTCGGTGTTAAACGTTTGGCCGCGTAGGCGGTGTCGGTGTTAAACGTTTGGCCGCGTTGGCGGTGTCGGTGTTAAACGTTTGGCCGCGTAGGCGGTGTCGGTGTTAAACGTTTGGCCGCGTTGGCGGTGTCGGTGTTAAACGTTTGGGCGCGTTGGCGGTGTCGGTGTTAAGCGCTTGCCGCGTTGGCATGTCGGTGTTAAGCGTTTGCCGCGTTGGCATGTCGGTGTTAAGCGTTTGCCGCGTTGGCATGTCGGTGTTAAGCGTTTGCCGCGTTGGCATGTCGGTGTTAAACGTTTGCCGTGTTGGCGGTGTCGGTGTTAAACGTTTGGCCGCGTAGGCGGTGTCGGTGTTAAACGTTTGGCCGCGTTGGCGGTGTCGGTGTTAAACGTTTGGCCGCGTTGGCGGTGTCGGTGTTAAACGTTTGCCGCGTTGGCGTGTCGGTGTTAAACGTTTGCCGCGTTGGCGGTGTCGGTGTTAAACGTTTGCCGCGTTGGCGTGTCGGTGTTAAGCGTTTGCCGCGTTGGCATGTCGGTGTTAAGCGTTTGCCGCGTTGGCATGTCGGTGTTAAGCGTTTGCCGCGTTGGCATGTCGGTGTTAAGCGTTTGCCGCGTTGGCATGTCGTGTTAAGCGTTTGCCGCGTTGGCATGTCGGTGTTAAGCGTTTGCCGCGTTGGCATGTCGTGTTAAGCGTTTGCCGCGTTGGCATGTCGGTGTTAAGCGTTTGCCGCGTTGGCATGTCGTGTTAAACGTTTGCAGCGTTAATGCGTGTAGCGTGTTAGCGTTGGCATTGTTAAGCGTTTGCCGCGTTGGCATGTCGGTGTTAAACGTTTGCCGTGTTGGCGGTGTTAAGCGTTTGCCGCGTTGGCATGTCGGTGTTAAACGTTTGCCGTGTTGGCGGTGTTAAGCGTTTGCCGCGTTGGCATGTCGGTGTTAAACGTTTGCCGCGTTGGCGGTGTCGGTGTTAAACGTTTGCCGTGTTGGCATGTCGGTGTTAAACGTTTGGGCGCGTTGGCGGTGTCGGTGTTAAACGTTTGCCGCGTTGGCGTGTCGGTGTTAAACGTTTGCCGCGTTGGCGTGTCGGTGTTAAACGTTTGCCGCGTTGGCGTGTCGGTGTTAAACGTTTGCCGCGTTGGCGTGTCGGTGTTAAGCGTTTGCCGCGTTGGCGTGTCGGTGTTAAGCGTTTGCCGCGTTGGCGTGTCGGTGTTAAGCGTTTGCCGCGTTGGCGTGTCGGTGTTAAGCGTTTGCCGCGTTGGCGTGTCGGTGTTAAGCGTTTGCCGCGTTGGCGTGTCGGTGTTAAACGTTTGGGCGCGTTGGCGGTGTCGGTGTTAAACGTTTGCCGCGTTGGCGGTGTCGGTGTTAAGCGTTTGCCGCGTTGGCGGTGTCGGTGTTAAGCGTTTGCCGCGTTGGCGGTGTCGGTGTTAAGCGTTTGCCGCGTTGGCGGTGTCGGTGTTAAGCGTTTGCCGCGTTGGCGGTGTCGGTGTTAAGCGTTTGCCGCGTTGGCGGTGTCGGTGTTAAGCGTTTGCCGCGTTGGCGGTGTCGGTGTTAAGCGTTTGCCGTGTTGGCATGTCGGTGTTAAATGTTTGGGCGCGTTGGCGGTGTCGGTGTTAAGCGTTTGCAGCGTAGGCGTGTCGGTGTTAAGCGTTTGCCGCGTTGGCGGTGTCGGTGTTAAGCGTTTGCCGCGCTGGCGGTGTCGGTGTTAAGCGTTTGCAGCGTAGGCGTGTCGGTGTTAAGCGTTTGCCGCGTTGGCGGTCCAGGCTCCTTCTGCTGACTCTGATTCTTTAGGTCAGATTTATCCTTTTGGCGACTCTCACAGAGGCAATAAAACACCAGGTCCAGGTCCAAGTCCGACTGTAGTGAACTCCAGCGCCGCACTGTGCCATAACTCCTCCACAAACAGAACCGAGCCCACCAGCAGAACCAAACAGAACCGAGCCCACCAGCAGAACCGGGCTCAGGACAATGGACCAGAGCTGTGAACACGCCACAGGACACGGAACCAGGACAGAACGCAAAAGAATCAACAACAAGAAAAGCAGGACTAACCCAGGACTAAACCAGGACTAAACCAGGACTAAACCAGGACTAACCCAGGACTAAACCAGGACTAAACCAGGACTAACCTGGGACTAACCCAGGACTAAACCAGGACTAACCCAGGATAAACCAGGACTAAACCAGGACTAACCTGGGACTAACCCAGGACTAAACCAGGACTAACCCAGGACTAAACCAGGACTAAACCAGGACTAACCCAGGACTAAACCAGGACTAAACCAGGACTAACCTGGGATTAAACCAGGACTAAACCAGGACTAAAGCAGGACTAAGCCAGGTCTGAACCAGGACTAGCTTGGGACTAAACCAGGACTAAACCAGGACTAAACCAGGACTAAAGCAGGACTAAACCAGGACTGAACCAGGACTAAACCAGGACTAACCTGGGACTAAACCAGGACTAAAGCAGGACTAAACCAGGACTAACTTGGGACGAAACCAGGACTAAACCAGGACTAAACCAGGACTAACCTGGGACTAAACCAGGACTAAACTGGGACTAACCCGGGACTGAATCAGGACTAACCCAGGACTAAACCAGGACTAACCCAGGACTAAACCAGGACTAAACCAGGACTAAACCAGGACTAAAGCAGGACTAAGCCAGGTCTGAACCAGGACTAGCTTGGGACTAAACCAGGACTAAACCAGGACTAAACCAGGACTAACCTGGGACTAAACCAGGACTAAACTGGGACTAACCCGGGACTGAATCAGGACTAACCCAGGACTGAACCAGGACTAACCTGGGACTAAACCAGGACTAAACCAGGTCTAAACCAGGACTAAAGCAGGACTAAACCAGATCTGAACCAGGACTAACCCAGGACTAAACCAGGACTAACTTGGGACTAAACCAGGACTAAACCAGGACTAACCTGGGACTAAACCAGGACTAAACTGGGACTAACCCGGGACTGAATCAGGACTAACCCAGGACTAAACCAGGTCTAAACCAGAACTAAACCAGGACTAACCTGGGATTAAACCAGGACTAAACCAGGACTAAACCAGGACTAAACCAGGACTAAACCAGGACTAAACCAGGACTGAACCAGGACTAAACCAGGACTAAACCAGGACTGAACCAGGTCCATTGGTGTATTGGCGTTTTCACACCAGGAAAGTCCGATAGTTCACTTGCTTTGGGCCGGACCAATTTTTTATTTATTTTTTTTTATTTTGGTGCAGTTCTTTCACACTGCAGTTTTTCCCCAAGTGAACCAATATCTGTAAACAAAACCATGTGTGCTGAGGTCGTTCAGCCGTTGGACAGAAATGAGCCGTGTCCAAACACAGGAGGAGAATCATGGTGTTACTGTTTTCAATCTGGCCTTAGCGATATGGTTTGCTCAGTTTTTACAGTTCGCACAAATGTTTGAGCAGCATCGTGACACTATTTTACAATCAATTTACAAACGACGAAGACACAGGACGAGACGACTACGGAGGACAGCGCTCATTCTGACTCTTACGCAAAACCTAAGTAAGCCTCGTAAGTTTCATTTCGTGTCGTCAGCCTCGGTTTCCCATAATGCTCGACATACGACGGGAGCTCGTTAAAGGTCCCATGGCATGAAATTTTCACTTTCTGAGGTTTTTGAACGTTAATGTGAGCTCCCCTACCCTGTTTAGCCCCCCCCCCTAAATGCCCTAAACTGAGCATTTGCGATCCTTTTCTGCGTTAGAAAAAAACAGAGCTCAAACGGGCGAGTTTGAACAAGGCACCTTATTGACGTCAGATCGAAAAAAGAAATGCAAATGCAGTTCCACCCCCGTCTGTCTGTACTCAGCGTCTCTGTAAATCACGCCCAGAGAGTTTGGACTGCGAATGCGCTAGGCATGTGTGAAATGCGTTTTTTTATTTGCCTGGAGGCACGTCCGAGTGTTTCTAGGCTCGGAAGTCCTTTATCTGAGCCTCTGGACCTTTGAACAGCAGTGGTTTAATTTTATTTTCTGTGGAAATGTGTTTATTTTTCAATGGAACGCTTCAAATCTCTCCCCCCGTGCAAAAACAAGGAAATGGATCAGCTGTGGGCTCTGAGCTCTGAGCGGAGAGTTTGGCCACACCCCCCACCCTCTACTATTGGCCATCTCTTTTCTCCTCATTTGCATTCAAGCAACAACGCCCAGAATAAAGAGTTTGAGAGAGATATTTATGACTCTTTCTCATCTTATCTCTGTTTCTCATGCACTGAGTGTTGATTTTGAAGAAGGATTCATTTACAGTATTAGGGAACCATTAAGGAGCCATATAAAAGCATCAAGAAGTACCATGTCATGGGATCTTTAAGTACAAAAAGCCAACTTGTGTCGGATCGAGTCCGGTCTGCATTCTCACCTCAAACCAACCGCACCAGGGCGAGCTTTTTAGGTGGTCTCGGTTCGCTTGTTTTTATCAACCTAAACTGGGACCTGGTTTAGTCCCAGTTTAGTCCTGGTTTATTCTTGGTTTAGACCTGGTTTAGTCCTGTTTTAGTCCTGGATTTAGTCCCGGTTTAGTCCTGGTTTATTCTTGGTTTAGTCCTAGATTTAGTCCCGGTTTAGTCCTGGTTTATTCTTGGTTTAGTCCTGGATTTAGTCCCGGTTTAGTCCTGGTTTATTCTTGGTTTAGTCCTGGATTTAGTCCCGGTTTAGTCCTGGTTTATTCTCGGTTTAGTCCTGGTTTAGTCCCAGTTTAGTCCTGGTTTATTCTTGGTTTAGACCTGGTTTAGTCCTGGATTTAGTCCCAGTTTAGTCCTGGTTTAGTCCCAGTTTAGTCCTGGTTTATTCTTGGTTTAGTCCTGGTTTAGTCCCAGTTTAGTCCTGGTTTATTCTTGGTTTAGACCTGGTTTAGTCCCAGTTTAGTCCTGGTTTAGTCCTGGTTTATTCTTGGTTTAGTCCTGGATTTAGTCCCGGTTTAGTCCTGGTTTAGTCCTGGATTTAGTCCCGGTTTAGTCCTGGTTTATTCTTGGTTTAGTCCTGGTTTAGTCCCAGTTTAGTCCTGGTTTCTTCTTGGTTTAGTCCTGGTTTAGTCCTAGTTTAGTCCTGGTTTAGTCCTGGTTTATTCTTGGTTTAGACCTGGTTTAGTCCCAGTTTAGTCCTGGTTTAGTCCTGGTTTATTCTTGGTTTAGTCCTGGATTTAGTCCCGGTTTAGTCCTGGTTTAGTCCTGGATTTAGTCCCGGTTTAGTCCTGGTTTATTCTTGGTTTAGTCCTGGTTTAGTCCCAGTTTAGTCCTGGTTTATTCTTGGTTTAGACCTGGTTTAGTCCCGTTTTAGTCCTGGTTTATTCTTGGTTTAGTCCTGGTTTAGTCCCAGTTTAGTCCTGGTTTATTCTTGGTTTAGACCTGGTTTAGTACCAGTTTAGTCCTGGTTTAGTCCCAGTTTAGTCCTGGTTTAGTCCTGGTTTATTCTTGGTTTAGACCTGGTTTAGTCCTGGATTTAGTCCCGGTTTAGACCTCGTTTAGTCCCAGTTTAGTCCTGGTTTATTCTTGGTTTAGACCTGGTTTAGTCCCGGTTTAGTCCTGGTTTATTCTTGGTTTAGTCCTGGTTTAGTCCCAGTTTAGTCCTGGTTTATTCTTGGTTTAGACCTGGTTTAGTCCCGTTTTAGTCCTGGTTTATTCTTGGTTTAGTCCTGGTTTAGTCCTGTTTTAGTCCTGGTTTATTCTTGGTTTAGTCCTGGTTTAGTCCCAGTTTAGTCCTGGTTTATTCTTGGTTTAGACCTGGTTTAGTCCCGTTTTAGTCCTGGTTTATTCTTGGTTTAGTCCTGGTTTAGTCCTGTTTTAGTCCTGGTTTATTCTTGGTTTAGTCCTGGATTTAGTCCCGGTTTAGTCCTGGTTTATTCTTGGTTTAGTCCTGGATTTAGTCCTGGTTTAGTCCTGGTTTATTCTTGGTTTAGTCCTGGTTTAGTCCCAGTTTAGTCCTGGTTTATTCTTGGTTTAGTCCTGGTTTAGTCCCAGTTTAGTCCTGGTTTAGTCCTGGATTTAGTCCCGGTTTAGTCCTGGTTTATTCTTGGTTTAGTCCTGGATTTAGTCCCGGTTTAGTCCTGGTTTAGTCCTGTCTAACATTCGAGAGAAGACTGAAATCTGAAAGTTAGGATCAGATTTAGAAGAACAGCCTTTGGTCCTGATAATAGTTCTTGCTCCTGATTATTATCAATAATTATAATCATTTATCCACTTATTCGCCTTGTTCAGACTCAGAAAATTACACTTGGTGATAAAAAAAACAATTGCTGGTGAAATTGTGAAAAGTCTGAGCAGAATTCTGTGTTTTTGAAATGATCCAGTTCTTCAGGTGTGATTTCACTCTCTGTATCTCCAGATGTTTTTTACACTAATTGTCTAAATCTGGGATCGTTTCATCGTTTCACAAACCCGCCGAGAAGAGGCTGAAGAGACATAATGAGCCGCGTGTTTTTCTCTGACCACGTTACAAAACACGCTGTGCTTTCATTTTCAAAGGACGATCTGTCAGCGCGATACGGGAGTGTACGGGAGTGTGTGGAGGTCCGTGTGGAGGTCCGTGTGGAGGTCCGTGTGGAGGTCCGTGTGGAGGTCCGTGTGGAGGTCCGTGTGGAGGTCCATGTGGAGGTCCATGTGGAGGTCCGTGTGGAGGTCCGTGTGGAGGTCCGTGTGGAGGTCCATGTGGAGGTCCATGTGGAGGTCCATGTGGAGGTGGAGGGATTGTGAAGTGGAAATGAAGAGGAGCTCGTTTAGTCCTCGTTTAGTCCTGGTTTAGTCACGTTTAGTCCACGTTTAGTCCACGTTTAGTCCACGTTTAGTCCTCGTTTAGTCCTCGTTTAGTCCTCGTTTAGTCCTCGTTTAGTCCTCGTTTAGTCCTCGTTTAGTCCTCGTTTAGTCCTCGTTTAGTCCTCGTTTAGTCCTCGTTTAGTCTTCGTTTAGTCTTCGTTTAGTCTTCGTTTAGTCCTCGTTTAGTCCTCGTTTAGTCCTCGTTTAGTCCTCGTTTAGTCCTCGTTTAGTCCTCGTTTAGTCCTCGTTTAGTCCTCGTTTAGTCCTCGTTTAGTCCTCGTTTAGTCCTCGTTTAGTCCTCGTTTAGTCCTCGTTTAGTCCTCGTTTAGTCTTCGTTTAGTCCTCGTTTAGTCTTCGTTTAGTCCTCGTTTAGTCCTCGTTTAGTCTTCGTTTAGTCTTCGTTTAGTCTTCGTTTAGTCCTCGTTTAGTCTTCGTTTAGTCTTCGTTTAGTCTTCGTTTAGTCCTCGTTTAGACCTGGTTTAGAGACTGAAGCAGAGAGAGACTGAAGCAGAGAGACTGAAGCAGAGAGAGAGACTGAAGCAGAGAGACTGAAGCAGAGACAGACTGAAGCAGAGACAGACTGAAGCAGAGAGAGACTGAAGCAGAGAGAGACTGAAGCAGAGACAGACTGAAGCAGAGAGACTGAAGCAGAGAGAGAGACTGAAGCAGAGAGAGAGACTGAAGCAGAGACAGACTGAAGCAGAGAGAGAGACTGAAGCAGAGAGAGAGACTGAAGCAGAGACAGACTGAAGCAGAGAGAGACTGAAGCAGAGAGAGACTGAAGCAGAGAGACAGACTGAAGCAGAGAGACTGAAGCAGAGAGAGACTGAAGCAGAGAGAGACTGAAGCAGAGAGAGACTGAAGCAGAGAGACTGAAGCAGAGAGACTGAAGCAGAGAGAGAGACTGAAGCAGAGAGACTGAAGCAGAGAGAGACTGAAGCAGAGACAGACTGAAGCAGAGAGAGAGACTGAAGCAGAGAGACTGAAGCAGAGAGAGAGACTGAAGCAGAGAGAGACTGAAGCAGAGAGACTGAAGCAGAGAGAGAGACTGAAGCAGAGAGAGACTGAAGCAGAGAGAGACTGAAGCAGAGACAGACTGAAGCAGAGAGAGAGACTGAAGCAGAGAGACTGAAGCAGAGAGAGAGACTGAAGCAGAGACAGACTGAAGCAGAGTCGTCGTGTTTCAGTGTTCATTACTGAAGCTCTGTGTGTGGCGCCTGATCCATCCAGAGGGAGACGGGGCAGGTCTAAACCCAGGACCCGGGGGGATGAGGCTGGGGACAATTAGTGCACCACCTGCCTCCTCCTGGTTCCTCTGCACCACACTCCCTGTTTAGACCTGGTTTAGACCTGGTTTAGTCCCGGTTCAGACCTGGTTCAGACCTGGTTCAGACCTGGTTCAGACCTGGTTCAGACCTGGTTCAGTCCCGGTTCAGTCCCGGTTCAGTCCCGGTTTACTCCTGGTTTATTCTTGGTTCAGTCCTGAAGCAGAGATAGAGAGTCCTGGATTTAGTCCAGTTTAGACCTGGTTTAGTCCCAGTTTAGTCCTGGATTTAGTCCCGGTTTAGACCTGGTTTAGTCCCAGTTTAGTCCTGGTTTAGTCCCAGTTTAGTCCTGGTTTATTCTTGGTTTAGACCTGGTTTAGTCCCAGTTTAGTCCTGGTTTAGTCTTGGTTTAGATCTGGTTTAGTCCTGGATTTAGTGCCGGTTTAGTCCCGGTTTAGTCCCGGTTCAGTCCTGGTTTATTCTTGGCTTAGTCTCGGTTTAGTCCCGGTTTAGACCTGGTTTAGTCCCAGTTTAGTCCCGGTTTATTCTTGGTTTAGACCTGGTTTAGTCCTGGATTTAGTCCCGGTTTAGACCTGATTTAGTCCCAGTTTAGTCCTGGTTTAGTCCCAGTTTAGTCCTGGTTTATTCTTGGTTTAGACCTGGTTTAGTCCCAGTTTAGTCCCAGTTTAGTCCTGGTTTATTCTTGGTTTAGACCTGGTTTAGTCCTGGATTTAGTCCCGGTTTAGTCCAGGTTTAGTCCAGGTTTATTCTTGGCTTAGTCTCAGTTTAGTCCCGGTTTAGACCTGGTTTAGTCCCAGTTTAGTCCCGGTTTAGCCCCGGTTTATTCTTGGTTTATTCTTGGTTTAGACCTGGTTTAGTCCTAGATTTAGTCCCGGTTCAGACCTGGTTCAGTCCCGGTTCAGTCCCGGTTTAGACCCGGTTTACTCCTGGTTTATTCTTGGTTCAGTCCTGAAGCAGAGATAGAGAGTCCTGGATTTAGTCCAGTTTAGACCTGGTTTAGTCCCAGTTTAGTCCTGGTTTAGTCCCAGTTTAGTCCCAGTTTAGTCCTGGTTTATTCTTGGTTTAGACCTGGTTTAGTCCTGGATTTAGTTCCGGTTTAGTCCCGGTTTAGTCCCGGTTTAGTCCCGGTTTAGTCCCGGTTCAGTCCCGGTTTATTCTTGGCTTAGTCTCGGTTTAGTCCCGGTTTAGACCTGGTTTAGTCCCAGTTTAGTCCCGGTTTAGCCCCGGTTTATTCTTGGTTTATTCTTGGTTTAGACCTGGTTTAGTCCTGGATTTAGTCCCGGTTTAGACCTGGTTTAGTCCTGGTTTAGTCCCAGTTTAGTCCTGGTTTATTCTTGGTTTAGACCTGGTTTAGTCCTGGATTTAGTCCTGGTTTATTCTTGGTTTAGTCCTGGATTTAGTCCCGGTTTAGTCCTGGTTTATTCTTGGTTTATTCTTGGTTTATTCTTGGTTTAGACCTGGTTTAGTCCCAGTTTAGTCCTGGTTTATTCTTGGTTTAGTCCTGGTTTAGTCTCAGTTTAGTCCTGGTTTATTCTTGGTTTAGACCTGGTTTAGTCCTGGTTTAGTCCCAGTTTAGTCCTGGTTTATTCTTGGTTTAGACCTGGTTTAGTCCTGGTTTATTCTTGGTTTATTCTTGGTTTATTCTTGGTTTAGACCTGGTTTAGTCCTGGTTTAGTCCTGGTTTATTCTTGGTTTAGTCCTGGTTTAGTCCTGGTTTAGTCCTGGTTTATTCTTGGTTTAGTCCTGGTTTAGTCCCAGTTTAGTCCTGGTTTATTCTTGGTTTAGACCTGGTTTAGTCCTGGTTTAGTCCCAGTTTAGACCTGGTTTAGTCCTGGTTTAGTCCTGGTTTATTCTTGGTTTAGACCTGGTTTAGTCCTGGTTTAGTCCTGGTTTATTCTTGGTTTAGTCCTGGTTTAGTCTCAGTTTAGTCCTGGTTTATTCTTGGTTTAGACCTGGTTTAGTCCTGGTTTAGTCCCAGTTTAGTCCTGGTTTATTCTTGGTTTAGACCTGGTTTAGACCTGGTTTAGTCCTGGTTTAGTCCCGTCTCTCAGTCTCTCCTCTCTCCTCCCTAGAGCTGGTCTGTCTGAATGTCTCCCCAGCCCCTCAGCCCTCGCTCAGTCGGGTCACGTGACTCCGATCAAACCGTGTCATAAATAAATCTCCGCTCAGACCGATGTTTACGACGGCTCAAGTGTTTATGGTTTTATAATCCCCACACAAGTCCACGTCTTTAAAACGGAGCTCCACTTTTTATCTGAGGCTTTAACGCTGCACCATAACACTTTAAGAGTGTTTTCTTCAGAATCAGGATCTACCGAGACATAAAACCCGCGCTTCTATTAGCTTCAGACATAAAACCCGCGCTTCCATCAGCTTCAGACATAAACCCGCGCTTCCATCAGCTTCAGACATAAACCCGCGCTTCTATTAGCTTCAGACATAAAACCCGCGCTTCTATTAGCTTCAGACATAAAACCCGCGCTTCCATCAGCTTCAGACATAAAACCCGCGGTTCCATCAGCTTCAGACATAAACCCGCGCTTCCATCAGCTTCAGACATAAAACCCGCGCTTCCATCAGCTTCAGACATAAACCCGCGCTTCCATCAGCTTCAGACATAAACCCGCGCTTCCATCAGCTTCAGACATAAACCCGCACTTCCATCAGCTTCAGACATAAAACCCGCGCTTCGCTCAGCTTCAGACATAAACCCGCGCTTCTATTAGCTTCAGACATAAAACCCGCGCTTCCATCAGCTTCAGACATAAAACCCGCGCTTCTATTAGCTTCAGACATAAACCCGCGCTTCCATCAGCTTCAGACATAAACCCGCGCTTCTATTAGCTTCAGACATAAAACCCGCGCTTCCATCAGCTTCAGACATAAACCCGCGCTTCCATCAGTTTCAGACATAAAACCCGCGCTTCCATCAGCTTCAGACATAAACCCGCGCTTCCATCAGTTTCAGACATAAAACCCGCGCTTCCATCAGCTTCAGACATAAACCAGCGCTTCTCTCAGCTTCAGACATAAAACCCGCACTTCCATCAGTTTCAGACATAAAACCCGCGCTTCCATCAGCTTCAGACATAAACCAGCGCTTCTCTCAGCTTCAGACATAAACCCGCGCTTCTATTAGCTTCAGACATAAAACCCGCGCTTCCATCAGCTTCAGACATAAACCCGCGCTTCTCTCAGCTTCAGACATAAAACCCACGCTTCTATCAGCTTCAGACATAAACCCGCGCTTCCATCAGCTTCAGACATAAACCCGCGCTTCCATCAGCTTCAGACATAAACCAGCGCTTCCATCAGCTTCAGACATAAAACCCGCGCTTCCATCAGCTTCAGACATAAAACCCGCGCTTCCATCAGCTTCAGACATAAAACCCGCGCTTCCATCAGCTTCAGACATAAACCAGTCAGTGAATTGCTGGACTCCTGAGAAACCCTTGAATCCTTCAGCAGTCTCCCCTCCATCCAGGACATTTACCACAGCAGGGGTCTGCGTAAAGCACGCAGCATCACTAAGGACCATACTCATCCGGCACAAGGACTCTTCCGTCTGCTACCCTCTGGTAGACGATACAGGAGCCTGCAGCACGCACAAAAACACTCAAAGACAGATATTACCCCCAAGCTGTCAGACTACTGAACTCTCAATAATACTGCACTAAACTACTTTCCATTATGCATAATATGTTTACTGCTGCTGCTCTGTATGAATGTATCATGTTTGTCACTACCTCACTGTAAACTACTGTTACATGTGCAATAATCAGTGCAATACTTATACTATTTAATCCTACCTGCACCCTGTACATTGTACCTTGTATTTTTATTACATTTTATTACATATTTTATTATATTGTTTACTTCTTCCCCTGCACTTTTGCAACACTTTTACAATGTACTATTATGTACTGTATGTACTGTACTGTTATTAGTACTTCTATCTTAGTGAGTCAACGGTTCTTCTGATCCTAAACGTTTCATTGCATTGTTGACCTTATGTTGATTCTGCATATGACAAATAAACAATCTTGAATCTTGAGTTGCCAGAAGATATGCCTCAAATATGCCACACTGCACAGAGATAAACCCCAAACCTTCTGGGACAAAGTCATGTGGAGTGATGAAACCAAAACTGAACTTTTTGGACAAAACCATACACGCTGTTTGGCGAGGCATCAGTAAGGCCTATGATGAAAGGTTCACCATTCCACCAGTGACACACGCTGGTGGATCCCTGATGTTTTGGGGATGTGTGAGCTACAAAGGCACGGGAAATATGGTCAGAGTTGATGTCAAGATGAATTCCGCCGGTTATCAAAAAATACTGGAGGAGAATCTACACTCCTCAGCCCAGAGACATGGGACGTACTTGGACCTTCCAGCACGACAATGATCCCAAACATAAAGCCAAATCAACCTGTCAGTGGCTACAACAACATAAAGTGAAGGTTCTGGAATGGCCATCTCAGTCTCCTGACCTCAGTATTATTGAGCCACTCTGGGGAGACCTGAACCGTGCTGTTCATGCAGGACAGCCCAGGAATTTACAAGAGCTGGAGGTTTTTTGCCAAGAAGAATGGGCAGCTTTGCCATCTGAAAAGAGAAAGAGACTCACTGACAACTACCACCAAACACTTGAAGCTGTTCTTGATGTGAAAGGGGGAAATACACAGTATTAGGCACTGGGGCATGTAAACTTTTGATCAGGGTGATTTGGATAGTTTCTCTTGTCATTGTGGTTTAAAAAGAGTAAACAAAATAAATGTCTTTGGCCAATCACTATCCAAGAGTGAAAGAAAACATTTTGTGTTATTTATTTTCTCTGTGAAATAGCCAAGAAACAAAACATGTTGCCAGGGTATGTAAACTTATGAGCAGCGCTGTACTTCCTCAACCCGGGCGAGCTCCTCCCACCCGTGTGCGTCTGTAACGTGCACGCCATGGAGCGTTTGGACAAATCGGAGCACGCCATGGAGCGTTTGGACAAATCGGAGCACGCCATGGAGCGTTTGGACAAATCGGAGCACGCCATGGAGCGTTTGGACCAATCGGAGCACGCCATGGAGCGTTTGGACCAATCGGAGCACGCCATGGAGCGTTTGGACAAATCGGAGCACGCCATGGAGCGTTTGGACCAATCGGAGCACGCCGTGGAGCGTGTGGACCAATCGGAGCACGCCGTGGAGCGTGTGGGCCAATCGGAGCAGGGCGTGGAGCGTGTGGGCCAATCGGAGCACGGCGAGGAGTGTGTGGGCCAATCGGAGCACGGCGAGGAGTGTGTGGGCCAATCGGAGCACGGCGTGGAGCGTGTGGGCCAATCGGAGCACGGCGTGGAGCGTTTGGACCAATCGGAGCACGGCGTGGAGCGTGTGGGCCAATCGGAGCACGGCGAGGAGCGTGTGGGCCAATCGGAGCACGGCGTGGAGCGTTTGGACCAATCGGAGCACGGCGTGGAGCGTTTGGGCCAATCGGAGCACGGCGTGGAGCGTGTGGGCCAATCGGAGAACGGCGTGGAGCGTGTGGGCCAATCGGAGCACGGCGTGGAGCGTGTGGGCCAATCGGAGCACGGCGTGGAGCGTGTGGGCCAATCGGAGCACAGCGTGGAGCGTGTGGGCCAATCGGAGCACGACGTGGAGCGTTTGGGCCAATCAGAGCACAGCGTGGAGTGTGTGGGCCAATCAGAGCACACTCTGCAAACGCTCTGCCTGTTTCAGTGAGCGGAGGAAAACTCTGCCTGTTTCTTCGGAGCGAGGGAGAAATGTATTTGGAGCTCGATTGAATTTAAAGTCATAAAACGTCCGAGTTCATTCTGTTCAGGCCAGAACCCCGTGAACAACAAACCTGAACTCTGCCCTACACCGCTGTTCTACAGAAGAGAGGGAGGAGAGGGAGGGAGGGAGAGAGAAGGAGAGAGAGGGAGAGGGAGAGAGGGAGAGAGAGAGGGAGAGAGAGGGAGGAGAGAGGCAGGGAGGAGAGAGAGGAGAGCAAGGAGAGAGGGAGAGAGGGAGGAGAAAGGCAGGGAGGAGAGAGGAGAGAAGAGAGAGAGAGGGAGAGAGAGGTAGGGAGGAGAGAGAGGAGAGAAGGAGAGAGGAGGAGAGCAAGGAGAGAAGGAGAGGAGGAGAGAAGAGAGGAGGAGAGAGAGGGAGGAGAGAGAGGGAGAGAGAGAGGAGAGAGGAGGAGAGAGAGAGACAGAGGGAGGAGAGAGGCAGGGAGGAGAGAGAGAGAGAGAAGGAGAGAGGAGGAGAGCAAGGAGAGAGGGAGAGAGAGAGAGAGAGGAGAGAGGAGAGGAGAGGAGAGAGAGGGAGAGAGAGAGAGAGAGAGGAGAGAGAGAGAGAAGGAGAGAGGGAGGAGAGAGGCAGGGAGGAGAGGGAGAGAGAAGGAGAGAGGAGAGAGGGAGAGAGGGAAGAGGAGAGGAAAGAGGAGAGGAGAAAGGAGAGAGGGAGGAGAGGAGGAGAGAGAGAGAGAGGAGAGATGAGAGAGGAGAGAGAGAGAGGAGGAAAGAGGGAGGAGAGGAAGGAAAGAGAGGGAGAGAGTGAGAGAAGAGGAGGGATAGAGAGAGAGAGAGGAGAGAGAGAGGAAGGAAGAGAGAGTGTGCAGAGAAGAGAGGAGGAGGGAGGGAGAGGAGAGAGAGGAGAGAGAAGGAGAGAGGAGAGAGAGGGAGAGAGGGAAGAGGAGAGGAAAGAGGAGAGGAGAAAGGAGAGAGGGAGGAGAGGAGGAGAGAGAGAGAGAGAGGAGAGACGAGAGAGAAGAGAGAAGAGGAGGAAAGAGGGAGGAGAGGAAGGAAAGAGAGGGAGGAGTGAGAGAAGAGGAGAGATAGAGAGGAGGAGGAGAGAGGAAGGAATAGAGAGTGTGCAGCTTCCAAAGAAGAGAGGAGGAGGGAGGGAAGGAGGGGAGGAGAGAGAGAGAGGGAGGAGAGGCGCTCGATGTGAAAAAAAAACCTGACCTCTGACTCTGTACATGCTGTTCGATTCTCCCAGAAGAGGAGAGGAAGAGAGGAGAGTAAACCCGAGTTCAGACCTCGTACAGGCTGAAGCGAAATGAAAAAGACGAGAGAAAGAGAGAGAAGAGGAAGAGAACGAGAGAGAGAGAGGTGAGTTCAGATCCATAATGAGTCATAAACGTTCATCATTCAACCTTCTCCAGCGCAACTCAACGTCATAAACACAGAAAAATAAGCACACTTTTTCCCAACAGAGCAAAGACAAAGCACCAAGATAAATACTGATCCCCAAAATTATCTCTCCATTTATGGAACGACGAGTCAATATTTGCATTTATCATGATCGGGCTGAAAAGAGAGAGAAGGAAGAGAGACAGATAAAAGGGAGAGTGATAAAGAAGAGAGGAAGGAGTGATAGGGAAGAGATAAAACAATCAAAAGAAGAGAGTAGAGAAAGAGTGGAGCAAGGGAACGAGAGAGCGAGAAGTTAAAAGAGTGTCTCCACAGTGTGAGAGAACAACAGGAGGTGCTGCCTGCAGAGAAACTGAACAAGTCCCAGAAATAAATACACAAATACATAAACGCAGGAGCACATCAACTGAACACAACCCTAACCCCCCAAAAAACATGAGGCAGAGGCAAAACGGGCCCAGATCACTCAAGTCAGGATCAAACTACACCTGGATCACTCAAGTCAGGATCAAACTACACCTGGATCACTCAAGTCAGGATCAAACTAAACCTGGATCACTCAAGTCAGAATCAAACTAAATCTGGATCACTCAAGTCAGGATCAAACTAAACCTGGATCACTCAAGTCAGGATCAAACTAAACCTGGATCACTCAAGTCAGGGTCAAACTAAACCTGGATCACTCAAGTCAGGATCAAACTAAACCTGGATCACTCAAGTCAGGATCAAACTAAACCTGGATCACTCAAGTCAGGATCAAACTAAACCTGGATCACTCAAGTCAGAATCAAACTAAACCTGGATCACTCAAGTCAGGATCAAACTAAACCTGAATCACTCAAGTCAGGATCAAACTAAACCTGAATCACCCAAGTCAAGATCAGACTAAACCTGGATCACCCAAGTCAGGGTCAAATTAAACCTGGATCAGTATAGTCAGGATCAAACTAAACCTGGATCACTCAAGTCAAGATCAGACTAAACCTGGATCACCCAAGTCAAGATCAGACTAAACCTGGATCACCCAAGTCAGGATCAAACTAAACCAAGTTACTGTAGTTAGAATCAAACTAAACTCGGATCATTCAAGTCAGGATCAAACTAAACCTGGATTACTGTAGTCAGGATCAAATGAAACCAAATTACTGTAGTTAGAATCAAACTAATCTCAGATCACTCAAGTCAGGATCAAACTAAACCTGGATTACTGTAGTCAAAATCAAATTATTACTAGTCGGGCAGATTAGTCCCAGAACATGTGTCTGCACCACATTCATAAGACCCTGGACCTGTGGAGAATGTGAGCTACAGAATTTAACCACTATCGTGAGCATTAGCATTAGCATTAGCATTAGCAGAGGGCAGCTTTTTTTTTTTTTAAGTTTAGGCTTAAGCCTTTATTGGTCTCACACACAATGACACACAGTGACACACGGGAGAAATTTGACTTCTGCATTTGACCCATCCTTTTCAGGAGCAGTGAGCAGCCATCTTTTTTTCGGCGCCCGGGGGGCAGTACCGTGAAGGGTCTTGCCCAAGGACCCCCGCTGGTTAGCTCATTGCCCGGGGGGGGATTTGAACCCACAACCCCCAGGGGGAAAGTCCATGACTTACCAGTTGAGCTAACCAGCCGGTCTGATCAACAAGCTGATCAACAAGCGACAACCTCCGGTCATCAGAACAAAGCTGGCGACAGGTGAAGAACTGTATCGGTATTTTCAACTGAAGAAAGACCCTTTTCCAGTATCTTAACGTCAGAGGAGTGTGTTTGCTCAAAACCAAGACTCTGAGGAGCTCTTGAGGCTCATGTTGAGAAATGTAAACGTACATTTGAGAGGTTATGAGAGGAAACGAGCTGCGGTGCTTTTTATAGGTCTTAACCCGGGAAATTACTGAATAAAAAACGCAGGGATCAGAACAGGCTTTATTCGCACTCCGGTTTGGCTGCAAGTGTGAAAAGAGCTTTTATAATAAGGACCGCAGTGACATAATTAAATCAAAATGTCAAAAAAGTAATCAGATTTTCCTCAGTAATACTCTTTATCTGTGAATATTCTCTTTTCACTATACTTCAACCTTTATTTGGTTAATTTGAGGAAACTGGGGAGAGGAGACAAGGAGATAGGTTATGAGGAAGCAAGGAGACAGGTCATTTGGTTATTTAAAAGTAGAAATAATCATTTTAATAGTTGACTTTTAAACTATTTGTTAGTTATAGTTTAGTTATAAGAGCCTGGATTAGTAAACCTGGATTACTGTAGTCGGAGTTGATAGAATCCAAATGTTTTTTTTGTTTTTTTCCAAACTAAACCTGAATCACTAAAGTCAGGATCAAACTAAACCCGGATTACTGTAGTCAGGATCAAACTAAACCTGGATCAGTCAAGCCAGGATCAAATTAAACCTGGATCCCTAAAGTTAGGATCAAAATTAATTTAAGGAAACTGGGGAGAGGAGACAAGGAGAGAGGTTATGAGGAAGCAAGGAGACAAGTCATTTGGTTATTTAAACGTAGAAATAATTTTAATAGTGACTTTGTTAGTTATAGTTTAGTTATAAGAGCCTGGATTAGTAAACCTGGATTACTGTAGTCGGAGTTGATAGAATCCAATTCCCCCCCCAAACTAAACCTGGGTCACTAAAGTCAGGATCAAACTAAACCCGGATTACTGTAGTCAGGATCAAACTAATCCTGGATTACTGTAGTCAGGATCAAACTAAACCTGGATTACTGTAGTCAGGATCAAACTAAAAATTGATCAGTCAAGCCAGGATCAAACTAAACCTGGATCAGTATAGTCAGAATCAAACTAAATCTGGATTACTGTAGTCAGGATCAAACTAAACCTGGATTAGTATAGTCAAGATCAAACAAAATCTGGATTACTGTAGTCAGGATCAAATTAAACCTGGATTACTGTAGTCAGGGTAAACTAAACATGGATCAGTCAAGCCAGGATCAAACTAAACCTGGATCAGTATAGTCAAGATCAAACTAAATCTGGATTACTGTAGTCAGGATCAAACTAAACCTGGATTAGTATAGTCAAGATCAAACTAAATCTGGATTACTGTAGTCAGGATCAAATTAAACCTGGATTACTGTAGTCAGGGTAAACTAAACATGGATCAGTCAAGCCAGGATCAAACTAAACCTGGATCACTAAAGTTAGGATCAAATTTAATTTAAGGAAACTGGGGAGAGGGGACAAGGAGAGGTTATGAGGAAGGAGACATTGTTATTTAAAATAGAAATAATAATTTGAGTAATTGACGTTTAAAATATTCGTTACTTCTATTTTCTCCAGTCCAGTTCAGTGTAGTTTCCACAGTGTAAACACACAGCAGCTGTCGCCTCACAGGACTCCACAAAGTGTTGATTTAACCGGCAGAGGAGCGCAGGGTAAACTAAGCCCGGATTACTGTAGTCCGAGTTGACAGAATCCAAATGCTTGTGTTTTTTTCGGGCTCATGTTGAATTCAAATGAAGTGTGAGGAAATCCTTTACAAAGTGCTGGGCTCTGTCCCGGATCAGCTCGACGTCCAGTTAAAACCTCCCACAGGCTCGGACCCATTTGGCAACGGCTCATTTGTACCACACAGAAAACGCACAATATTCCACACACAGTTAACACACACAATATTCCACACACAGAAAACGCACACAATATTCCACACACACTTAACACACACAATATTCCACACACAGGAAACAAACAATATTACACATACAGGAAAAACACACAATATTAATTTAGCCAACGCTAAAAAAAAGAAAACGTGTTAAATAACGGAAACGCGTTTACAAGTTCACGTGACATTTAACCTCAGACCCACGGTTTGTTTTAGTGAAGTGGGACTGTCCATCACCAGGACTAAACCAGGACTAAACCAGGACTAAACAAGGACTAAAGCAGAACTAAAGCAGAACTAAAGCAGAACTAAAGCAGGACTAAACCAGAACTAAAGCAGGCCTAAAGCAGGACTAAACCAGGACTAAAGCAGGACTAAACAAGGACTAAAGCAGAACTAAAGCAGAACTAAACCAGGACTAAACCAGGACTAAAGCAGAACTAAAGCAGAACTAAAGCAGGACTAAACCAGAACTAAAGCAGGACTAAAGCAGGACTAAACCAGGACTAAACCAGGACTAAAGCAGAACTAAAGCAGGACTAAACCAGGACTAAACCAGAACTAAAGCAGGACTAAACAAGGACTAAAGCAGAACTAAAGCAGGACTAAACCAGGACTAAAGCAGGACTAAACCAGGATTAAACCAGGACTAAACCAGGACTAAACCAGGACTAAACCAGGACTAAACCAGGTCAAAGTGGAACCTCCAGTCTGAACCAGGACTAAACCAGGACTAAACCAGGACTAAACCAGGACTAAACCAGGACTAAACCAGGTCGAAGTGGAACCTCCAGTCTGAACTAGGACTGAACTAGGACTAAACAAGGATTAAACAAGGACTAAACAAGGACTAAATTAGGACTAAATTAGGACTAAACCAGGACTAAACCAGGTCGAAGTGGAACCTGAGCAGCGTTATTTCAGTCAGAGGTGGAAAAATCCCACTTTCCATTAATCTTACCCTGGGCAAGTGTGAGGGGGCGGGGCCACGTGACAATGAGGTAATAACCTGCCGTCACATGACCCCGCCGTCACATGACCCCGCCGTCACACAGTTAACGAAAACAAATGAAAAAATTAAGGACTACACCAGGACTAAACCAGGACAAAATTAGGACTTAACCTGAACTAAACCAGGACTAAACCAGGAATAAACCAGGAATAAACCAGGAATAAACTAGGACTAAACAAGGACTAAACAAGGACTAAACCAGGACTAAACCAGGATTAAAACGGGACTAAACTAGGACTAAACCAGGGCTAAACCAGGACTAAACAGGACTAAACTAGGACTAAACTAGGACTAAACCAGGACTAAACCTGAACTAAACCTGAACTAAACCAGGATTAAAGCAGGACTAAACCAGGACTAAACCAGGACTAAACAATATTCCACACATAAAATACACACATTATTACACACAACAGTAGATTAAATTGGGTCCTTTAAAAACACCAGATTTTGTGATTTATTTCATATTTTGTTCTTCAAATTCTAAATCAGATGTTCTGTCCTGACAGTTTAAGATACTTTTATTTGAGTCGCACTTTTCCCAAATCTCTACGGGGACAATTAAGCAAAGGCAGAGTGATTAAAACGTGTAGACCTGAAAGTTTCACTGCAGAACTTTTCCGATTCAGGGCCCACTAAATCCTTGGAGATCTTACCGCTATTCCTGGAATGTTCCCCGGTACGGCCTGAAGTCCAGATCAACTAAACCTGTGCATACTGGGGAACATTCCAGGAATATTCCCCAGTATGTTCCCCGGTACGTTCCCTGGTACGTTCCCCGGTATGTTCCTCAGTATCTTCCTCAGCATGTTCCTCAGTACAGACGCTCCTCGACATACGAACATTCGATTTACGAACATTCGGAGTTACGAACAGGTTCAAAAAATTTTTAACAAAAAGTTAAATGTTTGGGCAAATGTGAGTTTTTGTATTTAGCGCCTATTCCGACTTCCAGGTACAGTACGTAGTGCGTATTTCCGCCGCTGACGCACAGGCAGGGGCTGCGCAGCATCCCCCAAGCGTCACGCCCACTCAGTTGAAGTATTCAGAACTTCAACTGAGTGGGCGTACTACGGTGTTACTACGGTGTTACTACGGTGCGGTGTTATGTACTTTGTTTTTCTTGCATGCGTACAGTAATCCAATATGGTTGGTGAAAAGCGAAAAGCTTCTAGTGAAGCTTCTGTGAAAAAGCGGCAGCCATCTCATTTGAAAAGAAGGTGGCGATAATAAAGAAACTTGATGC
Organism: Paratrypauchen microcephalus; assembly: GCA_036785185.1. NCBI lineage: Eukaryota > Metazoa > Chordata > Actinopteri > Gobiiformes > Gobiidae > Paratrypauchen > Paratrypauchen microcephalus. The sequence goes on from JAVJIX010000166.1 coordinate 1,382,167, forward strand.
TGGTGAGAAGATGGTGAATGTGGCACACGCGTACAACGTGAACCGTTCGACAATTGATACGATATATAAACAAAAGGAGCGCATTATGGAGCATGTGAAAAGTGCAGCGGGTATGCAACCCACCATCATAAGCAAGAAGAGAGGGAAACTCATGGAAGAGATGGAGAAACTTCTTGGTATTTGGCTCGAAAATCAGCGGCAGCGGCGTGTTCCTTTGAGCCTTATGCTGATCAGTGAGAAGGCCATATCGCTTTTTAATGACCTTAAGGCTAAAGCAGAGAAAGTGCTGCGGAAGAAACCTTTTCTGCAGCCATGGCTGGTTTGCACGTTTTAAGAAGAGGGCAAATCTTTCCCCAAGAGCTCAAGGAAAATAGTAGGTAAATACACACACACACAGTCTCACACATACATTCACACACACGCGCTCTCTCTCTCTCTCAGCTGACTGTGTTTGCCTCTGTGTCCCTCTCTTCTTTTTATCTCATCAGTTTTCCATATTTTTAAAAAGCATTTGAGTATTATTTTGTGTTATTTATTAGTGTTATTAGTGATATTAGTGTTATTTAAATGCAGTACAAATCCATATAGATAACTTATACAAGCCTTAAACACAACTTACGAACAAATTCAACTAACAAACGGGTGTCTGGAATGTAACTTGTTCGTAAGTTGAAGAGCGTCTGTATGTTTCCCAATTAAATATCAGTCACTGCAGTTATTCATCGACAAACCCTGACTATAAGTTTAATCAGTTGTCCTCTCCGGGTGGTGGAGAGTCCTCCTCAGGTGGAGGAGTTTCTCGGGGTCTTGTTCTCGAGTGAGGGGAGGATGGAGCGTGAGATCGACATGTGGATCGGTGCGGCGTCAGCAGTGATGCTGACGCCGCATCACTGCGGCGTCAGCATCACGGACCGCATGTACCGGACCGCTGTGGTGAAGATTTACCGTCGATCTCCGTTCCTCCCCTCACCTATGGTCAAGAGCTCTGGGTAATGACCGAAAGGACGAGATCGCCGATACAAGTGGTCCCCCCGGAGGAGACGGAGGAAGTGTGTGTGGAGAAGTCTGGACCTTCCTGCTCAGACCATTGCCCCTGTGACCCGGCCCCGGATAAAGCGGAAGAAGATGGATGGATGGACGATAGAGACTCAGAATCACACAGGTAGTAAAAGTATTGATCAAGATTGCGGGTCCACACAGCCCCATTCACACATTCAGAGACTGAACCAGAAAAACATCATTAGCAGAGGACAGCGACCAACAGCTGGGACCGTCCAGGCAAAACCGTCACATCTTCATGAAGACAAACCTGAAAAGTGCTGAAAAGTAATTCTAGTTTTCTCCTTGTCTTGTCCTTTCCTCCCGTCTGAGCTCTGGCTGTAATAAACCTACAGTGTTCAAAAGGAGGGCAGGGTTTTTTGACAGATTTACATCCATAACGTGCACGCTCCCACAGGAGACGTGAGTCTCTGTGTTAAACAAATGTTCTTTATCAAACCATCTGACAGCACTCAGTAACGAAGAGACTGCAGCGCATCTGTCACTTGGAGAAAACACTGCTCTGAAACCATGTACGCAGATATACAACTACACCGGGCGTTTAAACACAACTACACAAGGCATTTAAACCAATGTACGCAGATATACAACTACACCGGGCGTTTAAACACAACTACACCAGGCATTTAAACCAATGTACGCAGATATACAACTACACCGGGCGTTTAAACACAACTACACCAGGCATTTAAACCAATGTACGCAGATATACAACTACACCGGGCGTTTAAACACAACTACACCAGGCATTTAAACCAATGTACGCAGATATACAACTACACCGGGCGTTTAAACACAACTACACCAGGCATTTAAACCAATGTACGCAGATATACAACTACACCGGGCGTTTAAACACAACTACACCAGGCATTTAAACCAATGTACGCAGATATACAACTACACCGGGCGTTTAAACACAACTACACCAGGCATTTAAACCAATGTACGCAGATATACAACTACACCGGGCGTTTAAACACAACTACACCAGGCATTTAAACCAATGTACGCAGATATACAACTACACCGGGCGTTTAAACACAACTACACCAGGCATTTAAACCAATGTACGCAGATATACAACTACACCGGGCATTTAAACCAATGTACGCAGATATACAACTACACCGGGCATTTAAACCAATGTACGCAGATATACAACTACACCGGGCATTTAAACCAATGTACGCAGATATACAACTACATCCGGCGTTTAAACCAATGTACGCAGATATACAACTACACCCGGCGTTTAAACACAACTACACCAGGCATTTAAACTAATGTACGCAGATATACAACTACACCGGGCATTTAAACCAATGTACGCAGATATACAACTACACCGGGCATTTAAACCAATGTACGCAGATATACAACTACACCGGGCGTTTAAACACAACTACACCGGGCATTTAAACCAATGTACGCAGATATACAACTACACCGGGCATTTAAACCAATGTACGCAGATATACAACTACACCGGGCGTTTAAACACAACTACACCAGGCATTTAAACCAATGTACGCAGATATACAACTACACCGGGCGTTTAAACCAATGTACGCAGATATACAACTACACCGGGCGTTTAAACCAATGTACGCAGATATACAACTACACCGGGCGTTTAAACACAACTACACCAGGCATTTAAACCAATGTACGCAGATATACAACTACACCGGGCGTTTAAACACAACTACACCGGGCATTTAAACCAATGTACGCAGATATACATCTACACCGGGCGTTTAAACACAACTACACCGGGCATTTAAACCAATGTACGCAGATATACAACTACACCGGGCGTTTAAACACAACTACACCAGGCATTTAAACCAATGTACGCAGATATACAACTACACCGGGCATTTAAACACAACTACACCAGGCATTTAAACCCAACTACACCGGGCATTTAAACTACAATTACACCGGGCATTCAAACACAATTACACCGGGTGTTTAAACCCAACTACACCAGGCATGTAAACACAACTACACCGGGCATTTAAACACAACTACACCGGGCATTTAAACCAATGTACGCAGATATACAACTACACCAGGCGTTTAAACACAACTACACCGGGCATTTAAACCAATGTACGCAGATATACAACTACACCAGGCGTTTAAATACAACTACACCGGGCGTTTAAACCAATGTACGCAGATATACCACTACACCGGGCATTTAAACACAACTACACCAGGCATTTAAACCCATGTAAACAGACACATAAGGTTTTAGTAGCGGGCATTTAAACAGATTAATATGTTCACAGATTTACATAAGTGGCACTTTATGCCACTGTACTTGGCATTTAGGTCTTATATTAAATACATACAGATATACAGATATAAACCAGGCGTTTAAACCAGAGCTTAACAGATACTTGGCATTTAACATTTACACCGACGGCACGGCACTTCTGCCCAATCTAATCCTTATGTACAGAGACAAGGCACTACGCCAGGCATTTAAACCACATACATGAGAGCCAAACCAGGACTAAGACCCAAACCAGGACTAAGACAGACCCAAACCAGGACTAAGACCCAGACCAGGACTAAGACCCAAACCAGGACTAAGACCGACCCAAACCAGGACTAAGACCCAAACCAGGACTAAGACCCAAACCAGGACTAAGACCGACCCAAACCAGGACTAAGACCCAAACCAGGACTAAGACGGACCCAAACCAGGACTAAGACCCAAACCAGGACTAAGACCCAAACCAGGACTAAGAGCCAAACCAGGACTAAGACCGACCCAAACCAGGACTAAGACCCAAACCAGGACTAAGACCGACCCAAACCAGGACTAAGACCCAAACCAGGACTAAGACGGACCCAAACCAGGACTAAGACCCAAACCAGGACTAAGACCGACCCAAACCAGGACTAAGACCCAAACCAGGACTAAGACGGACCCAAACCAGGACTAAGACCCAAACCAGGACTAAGACCCAAACCAGGACTAAGAGCCAAACCAGGACTAAGACCGACCCAAACCAGGACTAAGACCCAAACCAGGACTAAGACCGACCCAAACCAGGACTAAGACCCAAACCAGGACTAAGACCCAAACCAGGACTAAGACCCAAACCAGGACTAAGACACCAGGACTAAGACGGACCCAAACCAGGACTAAGACGGACCCAAACCAGGACTAAGACCGACCCAAACCAGGACTAAGACCCAAACCAGGACTAAGACCGACCCAAACCAGGACTAAGACCCAAACCAGGACTAAGACCCAAACCAGGACTAAGACCGACCCAAACCAGGACTAAGACCCAAACCAGGACTAAGACCCAAACCAGGACTAAACCAGGACTACACCAGGACTAAACCAGGTCTAAACCAGGACTAAACCAGGACTGAACCAGGACTAAACCAGGACTGAACCAGGACTAAACCAGGACTAAACCAGGATTAAACTATGATAAAACCAGGACTACACCAGGACTACACCAGGATTAAACCAGGACTACACCAGGACTAAACCAGGACTAAACCAGGACTGAACCAGGACTGAACCAGGACTACACCAGGACTATACCAGGACTAAACCAGGACTACACCAGGACTAAACCAGGTCTAAACCAGGACTACACCAGGACTGAACCAGGACTGAACCAGGACTAAACCAGGACTAAACCAGGACTAAACCAGGACTAAACCAGGACTGAACCAGGACTAAACCAGGACTAAACCAGGACTAAACCAGGACTAAACCAGGATTAAGCTATGATAAAACCAGGACTACACCAGGACTACACCAGGACTACACCAGGACTACACCAGGACTACACCAGGACTATACCAGGACTACACCAGGACTATACCAGGACTATACCAGGACTATACCAGGACTGAACCAGGACTGAACCAGGACTGAACCAGGACTAAACCAGGACTAAACCAGGACTAAACCAGGACTTCAGTCCATTTTCCATGTTTATTCATCACTAAACCAGATCTTCACCAGAACTGTGTCTGTAGAAGTCTGAACCGTAATAACCTCGTGTCCCTGACGCGGCGTGCGCCTGCAGCTCTGTCGGACCGGAGTTCAAATCTGTGTTCGTTTAAAATCTAATGAGTCTTGAGCACAGCGAGCGCTCCAGGCCACTGCCGAGCTGCCGCCGAACTGCCGCCGACCGCACTCCCGAGAACTGATCTGCTGCAGAACAAATGTCAACTCCCCGAGCAAACCAGGACTTCCCCCGTCTCACCAAACCCCCAAACCAGGACCTCCCCCGTCTCACCAAACCCCCAAACCAGGACCTCCCCCGTCTCACCAAACCCCCAAACCAGGACCTCCCCCGTCTCACCAAACCCCCAAACCAGGACTTCCCCCGTCTCACCAAACCCCCAAACCAGGACCTCCCCCGTCTCACCAAACCCCCAAACCAGGACCTCCCCCGTCTCACCAAACCCCCAAACCAGGACTTCCCCCGTCTCACCAAACCCCCAAACCAGGACTTCCCCCATCTCACCAAACCCCAAACCAGGACTTCCCCCATCTCACCAAACCCCCAAACCAGGACCCCCCGTTTCACCGAACCAAACCAGGACTTCCCCCGTCTCACCAAACCCCCAAACCAGGACCCCCCGTTTCACCGAACCAAACCAGGACCTCCCCCGTCTCACCAAACCCCCAAACCAGGACTTCCCCCGTCTCACCGAACCCCCAAACCAGGACTTCCCCCGTCTCACCGAACCCCCAAACCAGGACTTCCCCCGTCTCACCGAACCCCCAAACCAGGACCCCCCGTCTCACCGAACCCCCAAACCAGGACTTCCCTCGTCTCACCGAACCAAACCAGGCCCCTCCTTTCTGCCATAAACACTGTAAATCTCTGAGTAAAGGCGTGTCTCGGTGTCTCAGGCCTGAGCCGGCGGCCGTTCTCGGCGTCATTCTCGGCGAGCACAGGCCGCGCTTGTCCTTTTATCATTTCTCCTCTCACCGCCGTGATTAAAATTCCAAACACGTCTGATTCAGAGTCCAGACTCCAGAGGAGCAGGAGAGAGGGAGGAGAGAAGGAGGAGAGGGGGAGGAGAGAGGGAGGAGGAGAGGGGGAGGAGAGCGAGAGGAGGAGCAGGAGAGGGGGAGGAGAGGAGGAGAGAGGAGGAGGAGAGGGAGGAGAGGAGGAGAGGAGAGAGGAGGAGAGGAGGAGGAGGAGGAGAGGGAGGAGAGGGGAGGAGAGAGGAGGAGGAGAGGGAGGAGGAGAGGAGGAGGAGAGGAGGAGGAGGAGAGAGGAGGAGGAGAGGGAGGAGAGAAGGAGGAGGAGGAGGAGAGGGGGAGGAGGAGGAGAGGAGGAGGAGGAGGAGGAGGAGGAGAGGAGGAGGAGGAGGAGGAGAGGGGGAGGAGAGAAGGAGGAGGAGAGGGGGGAGGAGAGAGGGAGGAGAGGGGGAGGAGAGAAGGAGGAGGAGAGGGGGAGGAGAGAGGGAGGAGGAGAGGAGGAGGAGGAGGAGGAGGAACAGGAGAGGGGGAGGAGAGAAGGAGGAGGAGAGGAGGAGAGGGAGGAGGAGGAGGAGAGGGGGAGGAGGAGGAGGAGGAGGAGAGGAGAGGAGAAGGAGAAGAGGAGGAATCGAGGAGTGTGAAGGAGGTAACACGTTTGGTTAGTCGTGGACACACTGGACGATGTAAAACGGATAAAAAATGGACTTCGTTTTTAGAATAATTTGATAAATGTAACGACTCAAAATTATTCATCAAAATTTATGACTTTTAGAATTGGCTCTAAAACACCAAAAGTGCAGAGACGGAACTCGAGCTCAATAATGTTCATCAATAACGTTCATCAATAACGCTGATCAGCTCAAGTGCTGCTTTTGATTAAAAAACACAAAACATGAGGCTTTTTCTGATTGGTCCTGATGTTCATTTGCTGCTCACAAACATCAGTTGTGTTTTGTTTCATTCACACGAGTTCTTCTCCACAAACCTTCAGGAGAACATCTGGATCTTCTGGATTCTCCACCGAACTGAAGGAGAATCCAGGAGCTGCAGGTGGAGCAGAGCGTCTGGAGCTTTGGAGATGTTACAGACGAATAATAAAGAGTTCCTCAAACATGAGAAGGTCCTTCAACATGTTATTTACAAGCCTCATTTTGCTCAAAACTAGGGCTGCAACGATTAGTCGACGACGTCGACGATGTCGACAATAAAATTTTGTCGACATGAGATTTCATTGTCGACTAGTCGTATTATTTAAGTATCATTTTAATTTGGAACTTAATACTCGTCTGTGTCCAGAATCCGCAGGACCGACAGCGAACAGTTCAATGTGTTTGTTACACATCTGCTCCTTCACTGTGCAGTGTCCAGGTTTACACCATTACTCGTTCAGAAACAGCACTAGTCCTCCTCCCTTCTTCTTCCCGCTCTCCTCCGTCCTGTCTGTCGCAGCAGGTGAAAGTCGTCCACAGTGACGGTAGAGTCGGATTTGCGGTGTTAGCCACGTTTCCGTAAAAACAATGACGCTAGCGTCCCTGTACTCCCTCTGAAATCTAACGAGCGCCGCGAGCTCGTCCGTCTTGTTGGCGAGGGCGCGCACATTCCCCGTTACGACGGAGGGGAGGACCGGCCTGCACCGTCTCTTCTTTTCCTGGAGTTTTCGTCCCGCGTGTCGTCCACGGCGTGTCGTCCACGGCGTGTCGTCCACGGCGTGTCGTCCACGGCGTGTCGTCCGTAAGATCTCGTCAGGGATAACATGCCTGTCTCGGGGGAACACAACAGCGCTGCGCCATCAGCTGATCCTTTGTGTAGACGAGCGGAGGACGGGGTCCCTTACACATCTTAAGCCGAGACAGGTAAATAATCCACCAAAAGTGCAGAAAAAATGCAGCGTCGAGTGCAGCCCAATCTTAACGAACAGTGTTGACAAAAATATTTACAAAAGTGGGGCGGTTTAAGGGCAAAAAGTTAAGAAAGTTACGGAAAACTGCGGGAGTGTTGTGACGAGCAGCTAGCTCGCGCCAGTCACTGTATCTGCATGTGAGGAATATTAGCGCTAGTGCTAAACGGAATGGTGGCCATACTCAGTTTGCTCACGAGTCATGGACAATCTTTTTCATTCTGAATGTCGTCCAGTCGTGTTTTATTCCCTTAACAGAACGCTGTTTCACAGAATATTTCAACTTTTTTAAAACTGGATACTGACAATATTCCACTTTGAATCGGAATGCTTAAATCACGCACGTGTAACTGCGCTCACTAAATACCAACGTTAGTGTCGTGTCCATTATCCGAGGAATAGTTTGTTTCGTGACTAATCGTGACTGGATCTATAGATTAGTCGACTACTAAAATAATGGTTAGTTGCAGCCCTACTAAAAACTAAACTGTCCTGCCTCCTTCCTCCTCCTCTTGCCTCCTCCTCCTGCTCCTGCTTCCTCTTGCCCCTGCCTCCTTCCTCCTGGTCCTTCCTCCTGTCTCCTCCTCCTGCTCGTTCCTCCTTCCTCCTCCTTCTGCCTCCTTCCTCCTCCTTCTGCCTCCTTCCTCCTCCTTCTGCCTCCTCCTCCTCCTCCTGCCTCCTGTCTCCTTCCTCCTCCTCCTGCCTCCTCCTGTTCCCTGCCTCCTACCTCCTTCTCCTGCCTCCTCCTCCTCCTGTCTCCTCCTCCTGCTCCTTCCTCCTGCCTCCTCCTTCTGCCTCCTTTCTCCTGCCTCCTTTCTCCTGCCTCCTCCTTCTGCCTCCTCCTTCTGCTCCTTCCTCCTGCCTCCTCCTCCTGTCTCCTCCTTCTGCCTCCTTCCTCCTGCCTCCTCCTCCTGTCTCATTCCTCCTTCCTCCTGTTCCTCTGGGACATACACAGATATTCATTGATTGATTTGTTGATGTAATTCCTGAGGCATAAATCTTTCTCTGCACTTTTAGTTTAGATCCAAGTCAAAACTGTCTTATTATTTGTGAAATGTGGTGCAATATTTCAGGTACACGATTTTAAAGCTCAGAAGACTGGAGATAAAGTCCACAGAGTCACTAAACCGAACACGAGAGGAACTCCTCTGGACTTTTACTTTTAAAGAACTTAAGGAACTACTCTGGACTTTTACTTTTAAAGAACGTGAGGAACTACTCTGGACTTTTACTTTTAAAGAATGTGAGGAACTACTCTGGACTTTTCACTTTTAAAGAACGTGAGGAACTACTCTGGACTTTTACTTTTAAAGAACGTGAGGAACTACTCTGGACTTTTACTTTTAAAGAACGTGAGGAACTACTCTGGACTTTTAAAGAACGTGAGGAACTACTCTGGACTTTTACTTTTAAAGAACGTGAGGAACTACTCTGGACTTTTACTTTTAAAGAATGTGAGGAACTACTCTGGACTTTTCACTTTTAAAGAACGTGAGGAACTACTCTGGACTTTTACTTTTAAAGAACGTGAGGAACTACTCTGGACTTTTACTTTTAAAGAACGTGAGGAACTACTCTGGACTTTTACTTTTAAAGAACGTGAGGAACTACTCTGGACTTTTCACTTTTAAAGAACGTGAGGAACTACTCTGGACTTTTACTTTTAAAGAACGTGAAGAACTACTCTGGACTTTTACTTTTAAAAGAACGTGAGGAACTACTCTGGACTTTTCACTTTTAAAGAACGTGAGGAACTACTCTGGACTTTTCACTTTTAAAGAACGTGAGGAACTACTCTGGACTTTTACTTTTAAAGAACGTGAGGAACTACTCTGGACTTTTACTTTTAAAGAACGTGAGGAACTACTCTGGACTTTTACTTTTAAAGAACGTGAGGAACTACTCTGGACTTTTACTTTTAAAGAACGTGAGGAACTACTCTGGACTTTTACTTTTAAAGAACGTGAGGAACTACTCTGGACTTTTACTTTTAAAGAACGTGAGGAACTACTCTGGACTTTTACTTTTAAAGAACGTGAGGAACTACTCTGGACTTTTACTTTTAAAGAACGTGAGGAACTACTCTGGACTTTTACTTTTAAAGAACGTGAGGAACTACTCTGGACTTTTACTTTTAAAGAACGTGAAGAACTACTCTGGACTTTTCACTTTTAAAGAACGTGAGGAACTACTCTGGACTTTTTAATTTTAAACAGTGTGAGGAACTACTCTGGGCTTTTACTTTTAAAGAACGTGAGGAACTACTCTGGACTTTTACTTTTAAAGAACGTGAGGAACTACTCTGGACTTTTACTTTTAAAGAACGTGAGGAACTACTCTGGACTTTTACTTTTAAAGAACGTGAGGAACTACTCTGGACTTTTACTTTTAAAGAACGTGAAGAACTACTCTGGACTTTTACTTTTAAAGAACGTGAGGAACTACTCTGGACTTTTACTTTTAAAGAACGTGAGGAACTACTCTGGACTTTTACTTTTAAAGAACGTGAGGAACTACTCTGGACTTTTACTTTTAAAGAACGTGAGGAACTACTCTGGACTTTTCACTTTTAAAGAATGTGAAGAACTACTCTGGACTTTTACTTTTAAAGAATGTGAAACATGGAGAATTATTGTAAAATATAAAGCTGACGACTTCGCCAATTTCACCTATTGTGGGTTATTTTTAGAACGTAACCACGGCGACAAACGAGGGACCGCTGTATCCCGAGTTTGGATTTTGTGTCTCTGTGTTAGTGAGCGCGCAAACAATATCCTCTGTGAGTCATTAGGTCGATGAAAATAGTGCGATTTTAAATGTGTCGGGTTCGGGCGGGTTCGGACTGAATTATTTCAGTAATCAATTAGTCGTGATCAATCGATTGTGGTTTAGGGATTTTGTTAAAGTCGAGTCACAAAAACGACGTCTTCTTTATGTTTATGAAATGAACGGAAAGAAAATGTGTCCGATTTTACAGACGGGGAGAAAGAGAGAAAGAGAGAGAGACAAGCAGAGAAAGAACGAGAGACAAGCAGAGAGAGAACGAGAGAGACAGAGAGAAAGAGAGAGAGACAAGCAAAGAGAGACAGAGACAAACAGAGAGAGGGCGAGAGACAAGTAGAGAGAGAACGAGAGAGACAGAGAGAAAGAGAGAGAGACAAGCAAAGAGAGAGAGAGACAAACAAACAGAAAGAGAGACAAACAGAGAGAGGGGGAGAGACAAGTAGAGAGAGAACAAGAGAGACAGAGAGAAAGAGAGAGAGACAAGCAAAGAGAGAGACAAACAGAGAAAGAGAGAGACAAACAGAGAAAGAACGAGAGACAAGCAGAGAGAGAACGAGAGAGACAGAGAAAGAGAGAGAGACAAACAAAGAGAGAGACAGACAAACAGAGAAAGAGAGACAAACAGAGAGAAAGACAGCAAGAGAAAGAGAGGGTGAGAGAGAGAGAAAGAGAGAGAGAAGCAGAGAGAAACAGACAGAAAGAGGAGAGAGAGAAGCAGCAAGAGAAAGAGAGACAAAGAGAAAAACAGAGAGAAACAAAGAGACAAACAGAGGGAAAGAGAGGCAAACGGTGAGAGGGACAAAAAGAACGAAACAGAGAAAGAGAGAGACAAACAGATAGAGACAGAGAGAGAAACAGAGAGCGAGAGAGAAGAGGGTGAATAAGAGGGGGATGGAGAGAGAAAGAGATGCAGGAGAGAGAAAAGAGAGATGAAGATGAATGGGACCGCTGACACCAAATGGTTCCCAATTTCAAAAATTCCACTAATTGCCTTCGTCGTCGCGGATAACGTAGAAAAATGACATAACACGTCGTTAAAAATGTTAATTCGGCTAAAAAAAAAAAAAAGAGCCGCGAAGGTGCCCGTCCCCGTTCACTCTTCACGTTTGATCGATGTCTGATGGAGATCTAAACCAGGTCTAAACCAGGACTAAACCAGGTCTAAACCAGGACTAAACCAGGTCTAAACCAGGACTAAACCAGGACTAAAGCAGGACAAAACCAGGACTAAAGCAGGACAAAACCAGGACTAAACCAGGTATAAACGAGATCTAAACCAGGTCTAAACCAGGACTAAACCAGGACTAAAGCAGGACAAAACCAGGACTAAACCAGGTATAAACGAGATCTAAACCAGGTCTAAACCAGGACTAAACCAGGACTAAAGCAGGACAAAACCAGGACTAAACCAGGTATAAACGAGATCTAAACCAGGACTAAACCAGGACTAAAGCAGGACAAAACCAGGACTAAACCAGGTATAAACGAGATCTAAACCAGGTCTAAACCAGGACTAAACCAGGACTAAAGCAGGACAAAACCAGGACTAAAGCAGGACAAAACCAGGACTAAACCAGGTATAAACAAGATCTAAACTAGGTCTAAACCAGGTCTAAACCAGGACTAAACCAGGTATAAACGAGATCTAAACCAGGACTAAACCAGGTATAAACGAGATCTAAACCAGGACTAAACCAGGTATAAACGAGATCTAAACCAGGACTAAACCAGGTATAAACGAGATCTAAACCAGGACTAAACCAGGTATAAACGAGATCTAAACCAGGACTAAACCAGGTATAAACCAGGACTAAACCAGGTCTAAACCAAGACTAAGCCAGGTATAAACGAGATCTAAACCAGGACTAAACGAGGACTAAAGCAGAACCAAACCAAGACTAAACCAGGTCTAAATCAGGACAAAACCAGAACCAAACCAGGTATAAACCAGGACTAAACCAGGTATAAACCAGGACTAAACCAGGACTAAAGCAGAACCAAACCAAGACTAAACCGGGTCTAAACCAGGACAAAACCAGAACCAAACCAGGTATAAACCAGGACTAAACCAGGTATAAACCAGGACTAAACCAGGACTAAAGCAGAACCAAACCAAGACTAAACCGGGTCTAAACCAGGACAAAACCAGAACCAAACCAGGACTAAACCAGGTATAAACGAGCTCTAAACCAGGACTAAACCAGGTCTAAACCAGGACTAAACGAGATCTAAACCAGGTCTAAACCAGGTCTAAACCAGGTCTAAACCAGGTCCATGGGTGTATTCTAGTCTCTGTGCTCTTAGGACCCGTTTACAATTTCAAAAATTCCACTAATTGCCTTTGTCGTCGCGGGTAACATAGAAAAATGACATAAAACATCGTTAAAAATGTAAATTCGGCTAAAAAAGAGCGCCGAATCATGAGTATTCCCATAATGAAACTCAGCACAAACATGACGGCCTGATTAGAGCGAGGAGCTGTGAACGCGCCCGTCCCGTTCACGCTTCCCGTTTGATCGATGTCGTCTTCCACGGGGTTAAGTACGAGAAGCTTCCGAAGAGGCGCCGCTCAATTACGAGGGAGGGAATACAAAAGCCAGCTGTTAGCATCGTTAGCTCCTCCAGGGGATTCGCCGAGATTCCGCCTGGGAGAATAAGGAACAAAGGAATTACCCGGTTTAGACTCGAGCAACCGACACTGGTTTGGGAAATTTGTGTCATCACGATAATGAAATTTCAAACACGATTTCACCGTCTGTTCTATTCCCATGTGTCCTTATGTGTGGAATCCTGGTCTAGTCCTGGTCTAGTCCTGGTCTGGTCCTGGTCTAGTCCTGGTCTAGTCCTGGTCTAGTCCTGGTGGAGTCCTGGTGGAGTCCTGGTCTAGTCCTGGTGGAGTCCTGGTGGAGTCCTGGTCTAGTCCTGGTCTAGTCCTGGTCTAGTCCTGGTCTAGTCCTGGTGGAGTCCTGGTGGAGTCCTGGTCTAGTCCTGGTGGAGTCCTGGTGGAGTCCTGGTCTAGTCCTGGTCTAGTCCTGGTGGAGTCCTGGTGGAGTCCTGGTGGAGTCCTGGTCTAGTCCTGGTGGAGTCCTGGTGGAGTCCTGGTCTAGTCCTGGTCTAGTCCTGGTCTAGTCCTGGTGGAGTCCCTGGTGGAGTCCTGGTCTAGTCCTGGTCTAGTCCTGGTCTAGTCCTGGTCTAGTCCTGGTGGAGTCCCTGGTCCATGTGTTCTTCTATCTGTGTACTCCCTCAGTGGTCCAGGTCTAAACCAGGTCTAAACCAGGTCTAAACCAGGACTAAAGCAGAACCAAACCAGGCCTAAACCAGGTCTAAACCAGGTCTAAACCAGGACTAAAGCAGAACCAAACCAGGTCTAAACCAGGTCTAAACCAGGTCTAAACCAGGCCTAAACCAGGTCTAAACCAGGTCTAAACCAGGACTAAAGCAGAACCAAACCAGGACTAAACCAGGACTAAACCAGAACCAAACCAGGTCTAAACCAGGTCTCAACCAGGTCTCAACCAGGTCTAAACCAGGTCTAAACCAGGACTAAACCAGGTCTAAGTCAGGACTAAAGCAGAACCAAACCAGGTCTAAACCAGGTCTAAACCAGGTCCAAACCAGGTCCAAACCAGGTCTAAACCAGGTCTAAACCAGGTCTAAACCAGGTCTAAACCAGAACCAAACCAGGACTAAACCAGGTATAAACGAGATCTAAACCAGGTCTAAACCAGGTATAAACCAGGGCTAAACCAGGTATAAACCAGGTCTAAACCAGAACCAAACCAGGACTAAACCAGGGCTAAACCAGGATTAAAGCAGAACCAAACCAAGACTAAACCAGGTCTAAACCAGGTCTCAACCAGGTCTCAACCAGGTCTAAACCAGGTCTAAACCAGGTCTAAGTCAGGACTAAAGCAGAACCAAACCAGGTCTAAACCAGGTCTAAACCAGGTCCAAACCAGGTCTAAACCAGGTCCAAACCAGGTCTAAACCAGGTCTAAACCAGGTCTAAACCAGAACCAAACCAGGACTAAACCAGGTATAAACGAGATCTAAACCAGGTCTAAACCAGGTATAAACCAGGTCTAAACCAGGTCTAAACCAGAACCAAACCAGGACTAAACCAGGTATAAACGAGATCTAAACCAGGTATAAACCAGGGCTAAACCAGGTATAAACCAGGTCTAAACCAGAACCAAACCAAGACTAAACCAGGACTAAACCAGGTATAAACCAGGTCTAAACCAGAACCAAACCAAGACTAAACCAGGACTAAAGCAAGTCTAAACCAGGTCTAAACCAGGTCCATGGGTGTATTCTAGTCTCTGTGCTCTTAGGCCCCGTTTCCACGTACACTGGTATTTTTAAAAACTGAGACATTTACCTTTGTTTGTACTCATCTTTTACACACAAACGGCGAATTTGCCTCTGAAAACAAATCTTTCTTAAAAACTCAGACTAGAGTGGAGATTCTGGAAAACTCCGGTTTGGCATTTGTGTGTAAAGTGAGATAAACGGACGCTGATTGTCTCGCAGAGCGTTCTCCTTCGTTTTCAGAGGCGAATTCGCCGTTTGCGTGTAAAAGACGGGTACAAACGAAGGGAAATGTCTCCGTTTTTAAAAATATCAGTGTACAAGGAAATGGAGGGAGAGAAATATGTGACCGACCGCAGGATTTCAGGACACGTAGGCTCCCGGAGGTGTTTTGAGTTATTCACAGACTCTGGAAGTACAGGTTCTAAGCTTTCCAATGATGTCTTACATGTGAAAATCTGACCATATTTGAAGAAGTTGTCGCTATTTGTAAGCAGCACAGCAGATTTTCTAAAGCCCTGAAAAAAGCTCGTGAACTTTCCTCTCTTCAGCCCTCCTTGCCTCATTTGCCTGACATCAAGCTAAGCCCTCCTCCATCATGACTGTCACTGTGCTCTGTCCAGGTCAGAATCATTCAATCATTTAATAATACACAGGATAATATGTCAAGTCAAAGTTTACTACAAAATTTACTTATAGTCAGGACGTACTAATAACATAGCAAAGTAACCAATATAATTTTAAAGGTCCCATGGCATGAAATTTTCACTTTCTGAGGTTTTTGAACGTTTATGTGAGCTCCCCTACCCTGTTTAGCCCCCCCCATGGCTAAAAGTTGCGAAATGTCTAAACTGAGCATTTGCGGTCCTTTTCTGTGTTAGAGAAAAAAACACAGCTCAAACTCGCGATTCTGAACAAGGAAACTATGTGACGTCACATCACAAATGCAGCTCCACCCCCGTCTGGATGTCTACCCACCGTCTCTGTAAATCACGCCCAGAGAGTTTGGACTGCGGAGGAGCTAGGCAAAGCGAAATGCGTTTTTTTAGGCACGTGAGAGTGTTTCTAGGCTCGGAAGTCCTTTAACCGACCCTCTGGACCTCTGAAACAGCAGTGGTTTAATTTAATTTTCTGTGAAAATGTGTTTTTTTCATTGAAATTCCTATCCTTTCTTCCTCCGCGCTTAAAGGCAAAGTAACGTTTTTTTACAATCTGAGCCTTCTTTCGGCAATAAAACAAGTAGTTTTACTCACCCATAGCATTTTTCTGTCAATTGGAGCAGTATCGCAGAACTTATGTTGAGCCGTTCTGTTCTAGTAATGATCCCGTATCCGTTAACATGGTGCTGTATCATTTGCTCGGGGCATTACTTTGCGGTGTCCAAATAACACAAACTTTAGCACTTTTCAAATCATAGAAGCTTGATGTCTTAATGAAAAATTTCGTTTGAAGGAAAAGTGGCCTGTAATCCGAGATTTAGCCATAGTTTCGAGTAGATGAGGACGCCAGTGCGCATGTGCGGACTGTGCTCTCAGCTCCCGGGACCCAAACATGGAACGCAAAGCTGAAAACTATGGATAAATCTCGGATTACAGGCCACTTTTGCTTCAAACGAAATCTTACATTAAGACATCGGGCTTCTATGATTTGAAAAGTGCTAAAGTTTGTGTTATTTGGAGACCGCAAAGTAATGCCCCGAATACAAATGCTAACGGATACGCTACAACATAACTTTCTTCAAACAGCTCCAAATGACACGAACGTGATATGGGTGAGTCAAACGACTTGTTTTATTACCGAAAGAAGGCTCAGATTGTAAAATAACGTTACTTTGCCTTTAAAACGCGGAAGTGGGGCCAGCACACAGCGCACCGCTAAAACAAGGAACCAGCGGCGGATTTGTCCCCCCCACCCCCCCACCCACCCACTCCTCTAACCTATCTGTGTCCTTCTCATTTGCATTCAAGAATGAGTCGTTCAGAGAGAGATTTTTTAACCATGTCTGTGTACATGTGTCTTTCTCATGCACTGAGTGTTGATTTTGAAGAAGGATTACAGTAGGATACAGTATTAGGGAACCATTAAGGAGCCATATAAAAGCATCAAGAAGTACCATGTCATGGGACCTTTAAAAAAAGTAATAAAATATGTCATAAAATACCAAGGTACAGGTATTTAAGGAGTATTTCACAGGAGGTAATTCTGCTCAAATGAATTTCATATTGCACATAATATAGCACAGTATAATATACTATGCTTTAAATCAGAGGTCTTCAACAGGGGGGTCGCGGAGGTACTGCAGGGGGGTCGCGAAATCTTTTGATTTCACTTTAAAATAATATAATTTTATATTTTATAGTGTAAAATACAGTATTAACCTGTGTATTATTTCCTTGTATTGGATGTACCATAACAGAGTAGCAATGTTTATACATGACACTAAGCTCAATTTAATATAAAACACAATTCTATGCCGTATATATAGTAGGGGGTCCCTGGCCCAGTTCGCCATCTGTTTGGGGGTCTCTAGCCTGAAAAACGTTGAAGACCCCTGGTTTAAATAAATAAATAACATTAAATAAATACATGCCATATATCTATAAATAAACTTTTGGTCACATCAAAATGGACTTTAATCATTTCAATAAGCTAGCTTTAATTCCAAAAACAAAGTAAAGTGCACTTTCAAAGTTCTATTAAATAAATCAATTAGTATTGGTATGTTTTTAACGTCACTAATGCTGAAACATGGAGAGGCTTCTTCATGATCTCAACTAGCACATTCTGCAAAACAAAAATCACAAATTTTGGGGGAAAAAAACACATTTTCTGAGGATCTGTAATGCCGAGGGCTTGAAGTCCGTGGTGGGACATGTATTCATTTGTCGACACACCCGGCGATGTGTAAACGTGGCCTTAACCCTGTTCTGATCAGCTTCTCTGTCCTGAAAATGGGACTTCTTTTTTCAGGATCGATATCTGTGAAAAACGAGTCTCTAGTTTTGAAACTACTTCCAAAGGCCCATATTACGCCATTTTCTGATCTATGGGATAATGTTCGGATCATCTCAGCCGTGGAATTTCCCCATCTCTACTCCACAAAAGGTAAAGAGAGCTGTTATCTGAAAAAACAGCCTCTGTAAAACTGTAAAATGCTTTGGGTTTATGAAAAAGCACCATGTGAAGCCAGTGACTCATTAAACTACCACTTGATGACATCAAGATTCAGTCAAGATTCATAGATTCATAGATATTTATGGTCATTGCACAAGAAAGAAGAACGAAAGTGTGTTTGGAGCATCCACATACGGAGTTGTAAAGTGCCAAATAGTAAAGTGCTCCACCACTTTCACCAGGAGGAGCAGAGCGTCTGGAGCTTTGTCACAGACGAATAATAAAGAGTTCCTCAAACATGAGAAGGAAACAAACACGACTCCAGGTGTGTTTTTGAGGAGAGAACTGAACCAGGACTGAACCAGGTCTAAACCAGGACTAAACCAGGACTGAACCAGGACTGAACCAGGACTGAACCAGGACTGAACCAGGACTAAACCAGGACTAAACCAGGACTAAACCAGGACTAAACCAGGACTGAACCAGGACTGAACCAGGACTGAACCAGGACTAAACCAGGACTAAACCAGGACTGAACCAGGACTGAACCAGGACTGAACCAGGACTAAACCAGGACTAAACCAGGACTAAACCAGGACTAAACCAGGACTAAACCAGGACTGAACCAGGACTGAACCAGGACTGAACCAGGACTAAACCAGGACTGAACCGGGACTGAACCAGGACTGAACCGGGACTAAACCAGGACTAAACCAGGACTAAACCAGGACTAAACCAGGACTGAACCAGGACTGAACCAGGACTGAACCAGGACTAAACCAGGACTAAACCAGGACTGAACCAGGACTGAACCAGGACTGAACCAGGACTGAACCAGGACTAAACCAGGACTAAACCAGGACTAAACCAGGACTAAACCAGGACTAAACCAGGACTGAACCAGGACTGAACCAGGACTGAACCAGGACTAAACCAGGACTAAAATCAGGACTAAAACCAGGACTAAAACAGAAATTAACCAGGACTAAACCAGGACTGAACCAGGACTGAACCAGGACTAAACCAGGACTAAACCAGGACTGAACCAGGACTAAACCGGGACTGAACCAGGACTGAACCAAAACTAAACCAGGACTAAAACCAGGACTAAACCAGGACTAAACCAGGACTAAACAAAGACTAAACCAGGACTGAACCAGGTAAAACTCCAGCTCTGTTTTTAAGTAGATCACATTCTGTCCTGGCTTGAAGCTCACCACAGTCAGTTTTGGCCTTTACATTTGGATTAGGTTTTGATTTTTAACACTCGCTCATATTTCCACCCTCATCATCGTTTGTCCGTGAAGGTCCGTCATTCCGGACGCCAACGGCACGTTCTCCGTGTACGCCCATAAAACGCACACTCCAATCACGTTAGAATTTATGGCATTGTCCAATTTCACAAATGTCCCTCCATCAAATAAGCTCCTGAGCCAAACGAGAGCAGCAGCCACAACCAAACCGAAGAGTGACGACCGTTTTAGTTTAAACCGAGAGAAAACGAAGCTCCACACGAAACGCCGCACGAAGCTCCACAAGAAGCTCCACACTCCGTCTGAGAGGTTCCATGAGTCACCGCTGTTTTTGTAACGACCCGTGACATGAGGTTGTTTAGCAAAGTGCCCAGAGCATCCAGAAAGCTCCAGGCCTATGAGAACTAAACCAGGACTAAACCAGGTATAAACCAGGACTAAACCAGGTATAAACAAGAACTAAACCAGGACTAAACCAGGACTAAACCAGGTATAAACAAAATCTAAACCAGGATTACACCAGGTTTAAACCAGGTCTAAACCAGGACTAAACCAGGATTACACCAGGTCTACACCAGGTCTAAACGAGGTATAAACCAGGACTAAACAAGAACTAAACCAGGTCTAAACCAGGTCTAAACCAGGACTAAACGAGGTCTAAACCAGGTCTGAACCAGGTCTAAACCAGGACTGAACCAGGACTAAACCAGGACTGAACCAGGACTGAACCAGGACTAAACCAGGTCTAAACCAGGTATAAACCAGGACTAAACCAGGTATAAACCAGGTATAAACCAGGACTAAACCAGGTATAAACCAGGTATAAACCAGGTATAAACCAGAACTAAACCAGGTATAAACAAAATCTAAACCAGGTATAAACCAGGTATAAACCAGAACTAAACCAGGTATAAACCAGGTATAAACCAGGTATAAACCAGGTATAAACAAAATCTAAACCAGGTATAAACCAGGTATAAACCAGAACTAAACCAGGTATAAACCAGGTATAAACCAGGTATAAACCAGGTATAAACAAGAACTAAACCAGGATTACACCAGGTTTAAACCAGGTCTAAATGAGGTATAAACCAGGACTAAACAAGAACTAAACCAGGACTAAACCAGATCTAAACCAGGACTAAACCAGGATTACACCAGGTCTAAACCAGGTCTAAACGAGGTATAAACCAGGACTAAACAACAACTAAACCAGGTTTAAACCAGGTCTAAACCAGGACTAAACGAGGTATAAACTAGGTATAAACCAGGTATAAACAAGAACTAAACCAGGACTAATCCAGGTATAAACAAAATCTAAACCAGGATTACACCAGGTTTAAACCAGGTCTAAATGAGGTATAAACCAGAATTAAACCAGGTCTAAACCAGGTATAAACCAGGACTAAACCAGGTATAAACCAGGACTAAACGAGGTATAAACCGGGTATAAACAAGAACTAAACCAGGACTAAATCAGGATTACACCAGGACTAAACCAGATCTAAACCAGGTATAAACCAGGACTAAATCGGGACTTAAACCGGGACTAAACCAGGACTCTCACCTTTCTGTCAGATATTCAACTTAAGCTTTCCAGGAATAATCTCCGTGGGGTTACAGTGAGTCATGTTTAAAGAAGACACCGGCATGAACACTGCCCGCTGTGCTTTCCACTGCCCGCGGTGCTTTCCACTCACCTCCTGGAGAAATCCTGCACAGCGGACTGATATTTTTACACATTTAAACTTGAAAAATCCACGCAGAATAAACCGTGTCACAGGAACAAGCATTCTATCAAACTAATTAGACAAAAACCTTCACCGTTCTGTGCTTGTGCAAACTATACGTGCTTTCTTCACGTTCACATGCATAATATCGGTTACGTGCCTCCCCGGAGCTGCCAGACTGCGGCTCAGACAGCGGGTGGCATGACCGTGGAGGAGCCGCGATAAGAGCCGCGAAAAGAGCCGCGAGGAGAGCCGCGCGCGCCCGGTGGACTTGATGAATGTGCAGTTCGCGAAGAGCGGGACGTGAAAACAAAAAGTGTGCGAGCCCTTACCGATGTGGATGATGGAGTCTGCGCTCGCGGTACCGTTGCAGTGCCATATCCACAGCGCGGCACACACCACCACGATCAGCGTCTCCATCTCCGCTCCGAGCCCCGGATGCGCATCCAGCACGGCACGTCGCTCCCCCCCTTTTTTCAACGCTTTACAATCCACAAAAACGCGAACGTAACGGCAACAGGATCCACAAAGAGGAGGAAAGAGGCGAGGTAATCCCAAAGTGAGCAGACAAACAAGTATTCCCAGGAAGAAGAAGCGGTGGTGACAGGTGGAAGCGGCGGGAGAGGACGTACGGAGAGCCCCGGTGTCGTTCCCCCCGCTGGAGATCCGAGCTGCTCCGTGTCTGGGACGCACTGCAAACTGCGGAGGAGGCACCACTTCTTCTCCTCCCTCCCTCTCTCTCTCTTCTCCCTCTCTCTTCTCTTATGTGTCCATCTCTCCCGCGGACCACGTGACTGCAGAGTCTCTATGCGCGCGGCGCGGAGACGGCGAGAGATGCACGGGAAACTAAAGTGGAGCGCGACTACGGGCTCCTTTTACTGCTTCTCCCGCAGCCGTGTGGACCCGCGCCAGACCCGCGCCAGACCCGCGCCAGACCCCCGCCAGACCCCCGCCGCCGCTGCCGCTCCGGGTGAGTAAAGCAGAGGTCCAAAACTCAGCTGGAAAACAATTATCCGCGCCGCGTTTCGCTCCACATACCCGCGGGATCGTGCGGCGGGTGCTGAAACAAAGTGTGCAGCTGACAGTTACGCACACGTCTTCAGGAGCGGAGAGTGTGGAGAGCGTGGAGAGTGTGGAGAGTGCGGAAAGTGTGGAGAGTGCGGAAAGTGTGGAGAGTGCGGAGAGTGTGGAGAGTGTGGAGAGAGTGGAGAGTGTGGAGAGTGTGGAGAGCGCGGAGAGAGTGGAGAGCGTGGAGTGGGAGCCGCGAACGTGTCCGGCGTCGCCACGGCTCCGGGAGTGTGGATCGTTTGGCTGGAGATACGCGCGTTTAAAGCTGCAGGTCCTTCACGTTCCACCGAGCCGGAGAAGAGGAGGTCCGGAGAAGAGGAGGTCAGGAGAAGAGGAGGTCAGGAGAAGAGGAGGTCAGGAGAAGAGGAGGTCAGGAGAAGAGGAGGTCAGGAGAAGAGGAGATCTAAACCAGGACTAAACCAGCACTAAACCAGGTCTAAATGAGATCTAAACCAGGACTAAACAAGGTCTAGACAAGAGGAGGTCCGGAGAAGAGGAGATCTAAACCAGGACTAAACCAGGTATAAACGAGAACTAAACCAGGACTAAACTAGGACTAAACCAGGACTAAACCAGGTATAAACCAGGTATAAACGAGAACTAAACCAGGACTAAACTAGGACTAAACCAGGACTAAACCAGGTATAAACCAGGTATAAACCAGGACTAAACCAGGACTAAAGCAGAACCAAACCAAGACTAAACCAGGTCTAAACCAGGACAAAACCAGAACCAAACCAGGACAAAACCAGAACCAAACCAGGACTGAACCAGGTATAAACGAGATCTAAACCAGGACTAAACCAGGTATAAACCAGGACTAAACTAGGACTAAAGCAGAACCAAACCAAAACTAAACCAGGTATAAACCAGGACTAAACCAGGACTAAAGCAGAACCAAACCAAGACTAAACCAGGTATAAACCAGGACTAAACCAGGACTAAACCAGGACTAAAGCAGAACCAAACCAAGACTAAACAAGGTATAAACGAGGACTAAACCAGGACTAAACCAGGTCTAAACCAGGTCTAAACCAGGACTAAACCAGCACTAAACCAGGTCTAAATGAGATCTAAACCAGGACTAAACAAGATCTAGACAAGAGGAGGTCCGGAGAAGAGGAGATCTAAACCAGGACTAAACCAGGTATAAACGAGAACTAAACCAGGACTAAACTAGACCCCCCAGGACTAAACCAAGACTGAACCAGGACTAAACCAGGTATAAGTTGCTTTACTCACCGGCACGTTCACGTGAAGAACTGTTTCTCTGGTGAAGATCTGTCATTGCTAAACTTGATATAAAATGGATAAAGTGAAAACACTGGTGGATTTCAGCACCTCGTGTTTGGACAGCTCCTGCTCTAAACCGTGACACTTAAGAATTCTACACTTTTCTGTCCATCTTTATATTCCACCTAACTTTTTTGGATATAGACGTTTGAGAACATTTTTGTCAGACGCATTTTTGTCCTGATTTAGGAAGGATTTAATGCAAAAAAAAAAAAAGCTCTGACCTTGGAGCGTTTTGTGTCGTTTCAGGCGAAGACGCCGCTGGGCCACGTTGACCGCACTCGACTTTACAATTAAAGGATATTTCTTGTGGGTACAGTGGCTCGAGAATGTCCTTTAATTGTTCAGTTGTGTGTGGGTTTGTTTCTCTAAAGCGCAGGACTTCATCACCGCAGAGGCCGGACAGCTCCACCTGAAGGTTCAGATCGAGCTGGTCTACGGCGGATTTAGGACGACGAAACTAGGACTAAACCAGGACTAAACCATGTCTAAAACAAGAAACCAAAACTAGGACTAAACCAGGACTAAACCAGGACTAAACCCAGACTAAAAACAGTCAAAACTAGGACTAAACCAGGACTAAACCCAGACTAAAAACAGTCAAAACTAGGACTAAACCAGGACTAAACCCAGACTAAAACAGTCAAAACTAGGACTAAACCAGGACTAAACCCAGACTAAAAACAGTCAAAACTAGGACTAAACCAGGACTAAACCCAGACTAAAAACAGTCAAAACTAGGACTAAACCAGGACTAAACCCAGACTAAAAACAGTCAAAACTAGGACTAAACCAGGACTAAACCCAGACTAAAAACAGTCAAAACTAGGACTAAACCAGGACTAAACCAGGACTAAAAACAGTCAAAACTAGGACTAAACCAGGACTAAACCCAGACTAAAACAGTCAAAACTAGGACTAAACTAGGACTAAACCAAGACTAAAACAGTCAAAACTAGGACTAAACCAGGACTAAACCCAGACTAAAAAAAGGTCAAAACTAGGACTTAACCAGGACTAAACCCAGACTAAAACAGTCAAAACTAGGACTAAACCAGGACTAAACCCAGACTAAAACAGTCAAAACTAGGACTAAACCAGGACTAAACCCAGACTAAAACAGTCAAAACTAGGACTAAACCAGGACTTAACCAGGACTAAAACCAGACTAAAAAAAGTCAAAACTAGGACTAAACCAGGACTAAACCCAGACTAAAAACAGTCAAAACTAGGACTAAACCAGGACTAAACCAGGACTAAAAACAGTCAAAATAAACCAGGACTAAACCCAAACTAAAAACAGTCAAAACTAGGACTAAACCAGGACTAAAACCAGACTAAATACAGTCAAAACTAGGACTAAACTAGGACTAAACCAGGACTAAACCCAGAACCTAAAATCAGTACTTAGTATCGAGTCTATTCCTTAGACTGAAAGTTTGAAATGGAAATTAGTCTTGTTTTTTTCAAATCTTTCAAAGTGGAGTAAATCTTCAGCATCAGGAGCAGGTGTGGAGTCGGGATCTTTGTCAGAACTGGAGGATTATTCTGGATGTTTAAGTTCGATGGGGAAACCAGAGGAAGCCCGCCCAAACACAGGGAGAACATGCAAACCCCACACAGAAACAGAGCTGTGAAGTGTTTTTATCATTTCCAAACATGAAACACAGAGGTCTGAAACCAAAGATCTTCATTTTGTCTTCTTATGTACTTTAACTTCTTGGGTTCTTTTTTTAAAGACAATACAGTCTCGTGTATTTACCTTGTTGACATGTTTCGGCTGCTGCGTCTTCAGAACCGTCACCGCTGTTGGTGGTGACGTGTGGTATATCAGCTGTTGTTACTTCCTGTAGGCGTGGTCAGCTGTTGTTACTTCCTGTAGGCGTGGTCAGCTGTTGTTACTTCCTGTAGGCGTGGTCAGCTGTTGTTACTTCCTGTAGGCGTGGTGAGTCTGGTTCACCTGGCAGGTCGCTCAGACTGCAGCTTTACACCGGGAGCTTTGAAAAGTTAGAAAAAACGTGACTCATTTCCATTTCCAGTTTGATTTCAATTCTAAGGAACAGACTCGATACTCTGGGTTCTAGGGTTGGTCCTGGTTTTGACTGTTTTTAGTCCTGGTTTAGTCCTGGTTTAGTCCTGGTTTAGTCCTAGTTTTGACTGTTTTTAGTCTGGGTTTAGTCCTGGTTTAGTCCTGGTTTTAACTGTTTTTAGTCCTGGTTTAGTCCTGGTTTAGTCCTAGTTTTAACTGTTTTTAGTCCTGGTTTAGTCCTAGTTTTGACTGTTTTTAGTCCTGGTTTAGTCCTGGTTTAGTCCTAGTTTTGACTGTTTTTAGTCCTGGTTTAGTCCTGGTTTAGTCCTAGTTTTGACTGTTTTTAGTCCTGGTTTAGTCCTAGTTTTGACTGTTTTTAGTCCTGGTTTAGTCCTGGTTTAGTCCTAGTTTTGACTGTTTTTAGTCCTGGTTTAGTCCTAGTTTTGACTGTTTTGAGTCCTGGTTTAGTCCTGGTTTAGTCCTAGTTTTGACTGTTTTTAGTCCTGGTTTAGTCCTGGTTTAGTCCTAGTTTTGACTGTTTTTAGTCCTGGTTTAGTCCTGGTTTAGTCCTGGTTTAGTCCTAGTTTTGACTGTTTTTAGTCTGGGTTTAGTCCTGGTTTAGTCCTGGTTTAGTCCTAGTTTAGTCCTAGTTTTGACTGTTTTTAGTCTGGGTTTAGTCCTGGTTTAGTCCTGGTTTAGTCCTAGTTTAGTCCTAGTTTTGATTGTTTTTAGTCTGGGTTTAGTCCTGGTTTAGTCCTAGTTTAGTCCTAGTTTAGTCCTAGTTTTGACTGGTTTTAGTCTGGGTTTAGTCCTGGTTTAGTCCTAGTTTTGATTGTTTTTAGTCCTGGTTTAGTCCTGGTTTAGTCCTAGTTTAGTCCTAGTTTAGTCCTAGTTTTGATTGTTTTTAGTCTGGGTTTAGTCCTGGTTTAGTCCTAGTTTAGTCCTAGTTTAGTCCTAGTTTTGATTGTTTTTAGTCTGGGTTTAGTCCTGGTTTAGTCCTAGTTTAGTCCTAGTTTAGTCCTAGTTTTGACTGGTTTTAGTCTGGGTTTAGTCCTGGTTTAGTCCTAGTTTTGATTGTTTTTAGTCCTGGTTTAGTCCTGGTTTTAGTCCTGGTTTAGTCCTGGTTTAGTCCTGGTTTAGTCCTAGTTTTGACTGTTTTTCAAATCAAATCAAATCAAACAATATTTATAAGGCGCTTTTCATACAAAATTGTAAAGTGCCTTACAGTGGTCAAGGATTAGAAGATTGACCGTTATTGATCTCGCACAGGAGAAGTTGTTTCTATATTTGACCCGGGACCATCCCCATGATTTTGTTTTGTTATTTATGCTTTGGTCAGGCCCTAAGCTGGAGGATTTTACCTATGGCGCATGTTTAGGTTGGTGGGGGAAACAGGAGTACCCGGAGGAAACCCACCCAAACACGGGGAGAACATGAACATGCAGTCTCCACACAGAAAGGTCCGGGCGACCTGAACCTTCTTGCTGTGAAGCATGAGTGCTAACCACTCAGCCACCGTGCTGCCAGGAAAAAAAAACAAAAAAAAACAAACAGATGAACAAACAAGCAAACAGACAAACAAGCAGACGAACAAACAACAAACAGACAGACAAGCAAACAAACAAAAGAACAAACAAAAGAACTAATAAAAGACAAGCAAACAGACGACGGAAGTCAATCAAAGGCCAAGCTAAACAGGCGAGTCTTGAGCCACTCTTAAAAACATGAACGTTCTCTTTGGCCCTGAGCTCCTCCGGCAGTTCCATAGACGAGGGCCGTAGTCCTGAAAAGACGCCTCTCTGTGAGTCTGTGTCCTGACTTTGGGAATGACCAGGAGCTGCCGGAGGAGCGCAGGGCCCGTGAAGGTTCGTAAGGGGAAAGCAGTTCTGAAAGATAAGAAGGCCCAAGACCATTAAGACATTTAAAGACCAGTAAAAGAACTTTAAAATCTATCCTGAAACTCACAGGGAGCCAATGCAGAGATTTTAAGACCAGTGTAATGTGGTCCCGCCCTCTGGTCCTAGTCAGGACACGTGCTGCTGAATTTTGTAATAATTACAAACCTGAAATCCTCTTTTTGTGAAGACCAGAGAGCAGGGCATTACAGTCGTCTATACGGCTGGTGACAAAAGCATCAGTGTCTCCCTATTGGCCTGAGAGAGAATAGGGCGAACTCTGGCTATGTTTTTTAGATGATAGAAGCCCATTTTTGTGATGTTCTTGATGTGTGGGATAAAAGTCAGCTCAGAGTCAAAAATGACGCCCAGGTTTTTCACTTGAGGAGATGGGTAAAAAGACTGTGCTTGTAGTTTTGATAAAAGTTTCTCTCTCTGGACCTCAGGACCGATGACTAAAACCTCAGTTCTGTCCTGGTTAAGCTGGAGAAAGTTTCTTGCCATCCAGGATTTGATATCTAGAATACAGTTAAAAAGAGCATCCATTGGTCTGGTGTCATCAGGAGACACGGAAATGTAAAGCTGTGTATCATCTGCAGAGCTGTGGAAATTGATTCCATGTCTCCTGATGACGCCGCCAAGGGGAAGCATGTACAGGTTGAAAAGCACAGGGCCTAAAATGGAACCCTGGGGGACACCACATGTGATTTTATGGATCTTGGAGGAGCATGTGTCCATACTTACCATAAATGTTCTGTCTGTGAGATAGGACGTGAACCATTTGTGAACAGCACCAGAGAGGCCGAGGTGTTTTAGGCGAGTTAAAAGAATCATGTGGTCTACTGTGTCAAAGGCAGCGCTCAGATCCAGCAGAACCAACACAGTCACCTTTTGAGAGTCACAGTTTATTCTAAAGTCATTTAAAATCTTTGCCAAGGCAGTCTCGGTGCTGTGGTTCACCCTAAAACCAGACTGAAATTTTTCCAAAATGTTGTGATCATCTAGAAAATCATTTAATTGGATAGAGACAAGTTTCTCTAGAATCTTGCTTAAGAATGGTAAGTTAGACACTGGTCGGTAGTTATTAAAATCGTTGAAATCTAAATTGCTCTTCTTCAGCAGGGGCCTCACCACCGCCGCTTTGAAGGCAGCGGGAAAGGCCCCTGTCTGAAGAGAGCAATTCATCATGACCAAAAGTTCATCCCTAAAAGATCCATTTTTAGTCCTGGTTTAGTCCTGGTTTAGTCCTGGTTTAGTCCTGGTTTATTCCTGGTTTAGTCCTGGTTTAGTCCTAGTTTTGATTATTTTTAGTCCTGGTTTAGTCCTGGTTTAGTCCTGGTTTAGTCCTGGTTTAGTCCTGCTTTAGTCCTGCTTTAGTCCTGCTTTAGTCCTGGTTTTGACTGTTTTTAGTCTGGGTTTAGTCCTGGTTTAGTCCTAGTTTTGATTATTTTTAGTCTGGGTTTAGTCCTGGTTTAGTCCTGGTTTAGTCCTGGTTTAGTCCTGGTTTAGTCCTGGTTTAGTCCTGGTTTTGACTGTTTTTAGTCTGGGTTTAGACTGTCACCAAGGTAAATGCAGGTTACCGTTTCGTCTTTAAAAAGAACCCAAGTAGTTAGAGCTAGTTCTTTTTAAACTGTTTGCAGTGGTCAAAAGTTACTCCGTACTTACCTCGTGCATTCAGAGCATCCGAATTATAAACGTTTTCACAGCTTTCAGAGACCAGAGCCGAGTTTCGCCATCACAGTAAAGCTTTTTTAAATTTATTATCGTTTTTACTTGTTACTTATTATTATCTTTTACTTATTTCATTTGCAACAAACAACGTGCACACAGACATTAGACAGGACAATACACTAATTATAATACGGAACAATACCAACGTACACACCGCCACGGCAGACGAGGGGTAAAGTGTGCGTTTGTGTGTAAGAGGTTTCAGCGTCAGTAAATATAAAGCACTAATTGTGTATAGTAATGTCTCAGCGTTCAGAATAATGACGCCTGTGGAGATGAAAACTGCACATAAAACTCCACCCGTCTGTAGAGCGACAAGTGGGAAGAGGAAGAGGAGGGGAACCTCGTTAGTTTGTTAATGAGCCGTTCGGTTTGGTGTTTAAGCCTCCCGTTTCTTCATGTGCCCAAAAAGACTTACCTTAAATGACAGTGTAAAAAAATACTGTATTTCTTTTTCTCAATGTGCAGTTGTGTGTGTGCCTTTGTGCGGCGCGTTTAAAGACAGTGTGCGGTGCGTTTAAAGAGAGTGCGGAGCGTTTAAAGACAGTGTGGTGCGTTTAAAGACAGTGTGTGGTGCGTTTAAAGAGAGTGCGGCGCGTTTAAAGAGAGTGCGGAGCGTTTAAAGACAGTGTGGTGCGTTTAAAGACAGTGTGTGGTGTGTTTAAAGACAGTGTGTGGTGCGTTTAAAGAGAGTGCGGAGCGTTTAAAGACAGTGTGGTGCGTTTAAAGACAGTGTGTGGTGCGTTTAAAGAGAGTGCGGCGCGTTTAAAGAGAGTGCGGAGCGTTTAAAGACAGTGTGGTGCGTTTAAAGACAGTGTGTGGTGTGTTTAAAGACAGTGTGTGGTGCGTTTAAAGAGAGTGCGGAGCGTTTAAAGACAGTGCGGTGCGTTTAAAGACAGTGTGTGGTGCGTTTAAAGAGAGTGCGGCGCGTTTAAAGAGAGTGCGGAGCGTTTAAAGACAGTGTGGTGCGTTTAAAGACAGTGTGTGGTGTGTTTAAAGACAGTGTGCGGCGCGATTAAAGAGAGTGCGGAGCGTTTAAAGACAGTGCGGTGTGTTTAAAGACAGTGTGTGGTGCGTTTAAAGACAGTGTGGTGTGTTTAAAGACAGTGCGTGGTGTGTTTAAAGACAGTGTGGTGCGTTTAAAGACAGTGTGTGGTGTGTTTAAAGACAGTGCGTGGTGTGTTTAAAGACAGTGCGTGGTGTGTTTAAAGACAGTGTGGTGCGTTTAAAGACAGTGTGTGGTGTGTTTAAAGACAGTGTGTGGTGTGTTTAAAGACAGTGCGTGGTGTGTTTAAAGACAGTGTGGTGCGTTTAAAGACAGTGCGTGGTGCGTTTAAAGACAGTGCGTGGTGCGTTTAAAGACAGTGCGTGGTGCGTTTAAAGACAGTGCGTGGTGCGTTTAAAGACAGTGCGTGGTGCGTTTAAAGACAGTGCGTGGTGTGTTTAAAGACAGTGTGGTGTGTTTAAAGACAGTGCGTGGTGTGTTTAAAGACAGTGCGTGGTGTGTTTAAAGACAGTGTGTGGTGCGTTTAAAGACAGTGCGTGGTGCGTTTAAAGACAGTGCGTGGTGCGTTTAAAGACAGTGCGTGGTGTGTTTAAAGACAGTGTGGTGTGTTTAAAGACAGTGCGTGGTGTGTTTAAAGACAGTGCGTGGTGTGTTTAAAGACAGTGTGTGGTGTGTTTAAAGACAGTGTGTGGTGTGTTTAAAGACAGTGTGGTGTGTTTAAAGACAGTGTGGTGCGTTTAAAGACAGTGTGGTGCGTTTAAAGACAGTGTGTGGTGTGTTTAAAGACAGTGTGTGGTGTGTTTAAAGACAGTGTGTGGTGCGTTTAAAGACAGTGTGGTGTGTTTAAAGACAGTGTGGTGTGTTTAAAGACTGTGTGGTGTGTTTAAAGACAGTGTGTGGTGTGTTTAAAGACAGTGTGGTGTGTTTAAAGACAGTGCGGTGCGTTTAAAGACAGTGTGTGGTGTGTTTAAAGACAGTGTGGTGTGTTTAAAGACAGTGCGGTGCGTTTAAAGACAGTGTGTGGTGTGTTTAAAGACAGTGTGTGGTGTGTTTAAAGACAGTGTGTGGTGTGTTTAAAGACAGTGTGTGGTGCGTTTAAAGACAGTGTGTGGTGCGTTTAAAGACAGTGTGTGGTGCGTTTAAAGACAGTGTGTGGTGTGTTTAAAGACAGTGTGTGGTGTGTTTAAAGACAGTGTGTGGTGCGTTTAAAGACAGTGTGGTGTGTTTAAAGACAGTGTGTGGTGTGTTTAAAGACAGTGTGTGGTGTGTTTAAAGACAGTGTGGTGTGTTTAAAGACAGTGTGTGGTGCGTTTAAAGACAGTGTGTGGTGTGTTTAAAGACAGTGTGGTGCGTTTAAAGACAGTGTGTGGTGTGTTTAAAGACAGTGTGGTGCGTTTAAAGACAGTGTGTGGTGTGTTTAAAGACAGTGTGTGGTGTGTTTAAAGACAGTGTGTGGTGCGTTTAAAGACAGTGTGGTGTGTTTAAAGACAGTGTGGTGTGTTTAAAGACTGTGTGGTGTGTTTAAAGACAGTGTGTGGTGTGTTTAAAGACAGTGCGGTGCGTTTAAAGACAGTGCGGTGCGTTTAAAGACAGTGTGTGGTGTGTTTAAAGACAGTGTGGTGTGTTTAAAGACAGTGCGGTGCGTTTAAAGACAGTGTGTGGTGTGTTTAAAGACAGTGTGTGGTGTGTTTAAAGACAGTGTGTGGTGTGTTTAAAGACAGTGTGTGGTGCGTTTAAAGACAGTGTGTGGTGCGTTTAAAGACAGTGTGTGGTGCGTTTAAAGACAGTGTGTGGTGTGTTTAAAGACAGTGTGTGGTGTGTTTAAAGACAGTGTGTGGTGCGTTTAAAGACAGTGTGTGGTGTGTTTAAAGACAGTGTGTGGTGTGTTTAAAGACAGTGTGGTGTGTTTAAAGACAGTGTGTGGTGTGTTTAAAGACAGTGTGTGGTGCGTTTAAAGACAGTGTGTGGTGCGTTTAAAGACAGTGTGTGGTGCGTTTAAAGACAGTGTGTGGTGTGTTTAAAGACAGTGTGTGGTGTGTTTAAAGACAGTGTGTGGTGTGTTTAAAGACAGTGTGGTGTGTTTAAAGACAGTGTGGTGTGTTTAAAGACAGTGTGGTGTGTTTAAAGACAGTGTGTGGTGTGTTTAAAGACAGTGTGGTGCGTTTAAAGACAGTGTGGTGTGTTTAAAGACAGTGTGGTGTGTTTAAAGACAGTGTGGTGTGTTTAAAGACAGTGTGTGGTGTGTTTAAAGACAGTGTGTGGTGCGTTTAAAGACAGTGTGTGGTGTGTTTAAAGACAGTGTGGTGCGTTTAAAGACAGTGTGGTGTGTTTAAAGACAGTGCGGTGCGTTTAAAGACAGTGTGTGGTGCGTTTAAAGACAGTGTGTGGTGCGTTTAAAGACAGTGTGTGGTGCGTTTAAAGACAGTGTGTGGTGTGTTTAAAGACAGTGTGTGGTGTGTTTAAAGACAGTGTGGTGTGTTTAAAGACAGTGTGTGGTGCGTTTAAAGACAGTGTGGTGTGTTTAAAGACAGTGTGGTGTGTTTAAAGACAGTGTGTGGTGCGTTTAAAGACAGTGTGGTGCGTTTAAAGACAGTGTGCGGTGCGTTTAAAGACAGTGTGGTGTGTTTAAAGACAGTGTGGTGTGTTTAAAGACAGTGTGTGGTGTGTTTAAAGACAGTGTGGTGTGTTTAAAGACAGTGTGGTGCGTTTAAAGACAGTGTGCGGTGCGTTTAAAGACAGTGTGCGGTGCGTTTAAAGACAGTGTGCGGTGCGTTTAAAGACAGTGTGTGGTGTGTTTAAAGACAGTGTGTGGTGTGTTTAAAGACAGTGTGGTGTGTTTAAAGACAGTGTGTGGTGCGTTTAAAGACAGTGTGTGGTGCGTTTAAAGACAGTGTGGTGTGTTTAAAGACAGTGTGTGGTGTGTTTAAAGACAGTGTGTGGTGTGTTTAAAGACAGTGTGGTGCGTTTAAAGACAGTGTGTGGTGCGTTTAAAGACAGTGTGGTGTGTTTAAAGACAGTGTGGTGTGTTTAAAGACAGTGTGTGGTGTGTTTAAAGACAGTGTGTGGTGCGTTTAAAGACAGTGTGGTGCGTTTAAAGACAGTGTGTGGTGCGTTTAAAGACAGTGTGTGGTGCGTTGAAAGACAGTGTGGTGTGTTTAAAGACAGTGTGGTGCGTTTAAAGACAGTGTGGTGCGTTTAAAGACAGTGTGTGGTGCGTTTAAAGACAGTGTGGTGTGTTTAAAGACAGTGTGTGGTGTGTTTAAAGACAGTGTGGTGTGTTTAAAGACAGTGTGGTGTGTTTAAAGACAGTGTGCGGTGCGTTTAAAGACAGTGTGTGGTGTGTTTAAAGACAGTGTGTGGTGTGTTTAAAGACAGTGTGGTGTGTTTAAAGACAGTGTGGTGCGTTTAAAGACAGTGTGTGGTGCGTTTAAAGACAGTGTGTGGTGTGTTTAAAGACAGTGTGTGGTGCGTTTAAAGACAGTGTGGTGTGTTTAAAGACAGTGTGTGGTGTGTTTAAAGACAGTGTGTGGTGTGTTTAAAGACAGTGTGGTGTGTTTAAAGACAGTGTGGTGTGTTTAAAGACAGTGTGTGGTGCGTTTAAAGACAGTGTGTGGTGTGTTTAAAGACAGTGTGTGGTGTGTTTAAAGACAGTGCGGTGCGTTTAAAGACAGTGTGTGGTGTGTTTAAAGACAGTGCGGTGCGTTTAAAGACAGTGTGGTGCGTTTAAAGACAGTGTGTGGTGCGTTTAAAGACAGTGTGTGGTGTGTTTAAAGACAGTGTGTGGTGTGTTTAAAGACAGTGTGTGGTGTGTTTAAAGACAGTGTGTGGTGTGTTTAAAGACAGTGTGGTGTGTTTAAAGACAGTGTGGTGCGTTTAAAGACAGTGTGTGGTGCGTTTAAAGACAGTGTGTGGTGTGTTTAAAGACAGTGTGTGGTGCGTTTAAAGACAGTGTGTGGTGTGTTTAAAGACAGTGTGTGGTGTGTTTAAAGACAGTGTGTGGTGTGTTTAAAGACAGTGTGTGGTGTGTTTAAAGACAGTGTGTGGTGTGTTTAAAGACAGTGTGGTGCGTTTAAAGACAGTGTGTGGTGCGTTTAAAGACAGTGTGTGGTGTGTTTAAAGACAGTGTGTGGTGTGTTTAAAGACAGTGTGGTGCGTTTAAAGACAGTGTGTGGTGTGTTTAAAGACAGTGTGTGGTGTGTTTAAAGACAGTGTGTGGTGTGTTTAAAGACAGTGTGTGGTGTGTTTAAAGACAGTGTGTGGTGTGTTTAAAGACAGTGTGGTGCGTTTAAAGACAGTGTGTGGTGCGTTTAAAGACAGTGTGTGGTGCGTTTAAAGACAGTGTGTGGTGCGTTTAAAGACAGTGTGTGGTGTGTTTAAAGACAGTGTGGTGTGTTTAAAGACAGTGTGTGGTGTGTTTAAAGACAGTGTGTGGTGTGTTTAAAGACAGTGTGTGGTGCGTTTAAAGACAGTGTGTGGTGTGTTTAAAGACAGTGTGGTGCGTTTAAAGACAGTGTGTGGTGTGTTTAAAGACAGTGTGTGGTGTGTTTAAAGACAGTGTGGTGTGTTTAAAGACAGTGTGTGGTGTGTTTAAAGACAGTGTGTGGTGTGTTTAAAGACAGTGTGTGGTGTGTTTAAAGACAGTGTGTGGTGCGTTTAAAGACAGTGTGTGGTGCGTTTAAAGACAGTGTGGTGCGTTTAAAGACAGTGTGGTGCGTTTAAAGACAGTGTGTGGTGTGTTTAAAGACAGTGTGGTGTGTTTAAAGACAGTGTGCGGTGCGTTTAAAGACAGTGTGTGGTGCGTTTAAAGACAGTGTGGTGTGTTTAAAGACAGTGTGTGGTGTGTTTAAAGACAGTGTGTGGTGCGTTTAAAGACAGTGTGGTGTGTTTAAAGACAGTGTGGTGCGTTTAAAGACAGTGTGGTGCGTTTAAAGACAGTGTGGTGGGTTTAAAGACAGTGTGTGGTGTGTTTAAAGACAGTGTGTGGTGCGTTTAAAGACAGTGTGTGGTGTGTTTAAAGACAGTGTGGTGTGTTTAAAGACAGTGTGTGGTGCGTTTAAAGACAGTGTGGTGTGTTTAAAGACAGTGTGTGGTGTGTTTAAAGACAGTGTGTGGTGTGTTTAAAGACAGTGTGGTGTGTTTAAAGACAGTGTGTGGTGTGTTTAAAGACAGTGTGTGGTGCGTTTAAAGACAGTGTGGTGCGTTTAAAGACAGTGTGTGGTGTGTTTAAAGACAGTGTGTGGTGCGTTTAAAGACAGTGTGGTGTGTTTAAAGACAGTGTGTGGTGTGTTTAAAGACAGTGTGGTGCGTTTAAAGACAGTGTGTGGTGCGTTTAAAGACAGTGTGGTGCGTTTAAAGACAGTGTGTGGTGTGTTTAAAGACAGTGTGTGGTGCGTTTAAAGACAGTGTGTGGTGTGTTTAAAGACAGTGTGGTGCGTTTAAAGACAGTGTGTGGTGTGTTTAAAGACAGTGTGGTGCGTTTAAAGACAGTGTGTGGTGTGTTTAAAGACAGTGTGTGGTGCGTTTAAAGACAGTGTGTGGTGTGTTTAAAGACAGTGTGGTGTGTTTAAAGACAGTGTGTGGTGTGTTTAAAGACAGTGTGGTGTGTTTAAAGACAGTGTGTGGTGTGTTTAAAGACAGTGTGGTGTGTTTAAAGACAGTGTGGTGTGTTTAAAGACAGTGTGTGGTGTGTTTAAAGACAGTGTGTGGTGTGTTTAAAGACAGTGTGGTGTGTTTAAAGACAGTGTGTGGTGTGTTTAAAGACAGTGTGGTGTGTTTAAAGACAGTGTGTGGTGTGTTTAAAGACAGTGTGGTGCGTTTAAAGACAGTGTGGTGTGTTTAAAGACAGTGTGTGGTGCGTTTAAAGACAGTGTGTGGTGTGTTTAAAGACAGTGTGTGGTGTGTTTAAAGACAGTGTGTGGTGTGTTTAAAGACAGTGTGGTGTGTTTAAAGACAGTGTGGTGTGTTTAAAGACAGTGTGGTGTGTTTAAAGACAGTGTGTGGTGTGTTTAAAGACAGTGTGTGGTGTGTTTAAAGACAGTGTGTGGTGTGTTTAAAGACAGTGTGTGGTGCGTTTAAAGACAGTGTGTGGTGTGTTTAAAGACAGTGTGTGGTGCGTTTAAAGACAGTGTGTGGTGTGTTTAAAGACAGTGTGTGGTGTGTTTAAAGACAGTGTGGTGTGTTTAAAGACAGTGTGGTGCGTTTAAAGACAGTGTGTGGTGTGTTTAAAGACAGTGTGTGGTGTGTTTAAAGACAGTGTGTGGTGCGTTTAAAGACAGTGTGGTGTGTTTAAAGACAGTGTGTGGTGTGTTTAAAGACAGTGTGGTGCGTTTAAAGACAGTGTGTGGTGCGTTTAAAGACAGTGTGGTGCGTTTAAAGACAGTGTGTGGTGTGTTTAAAGACAGTGTGTGGTGCGTTTAAAGACAGTGTGTGGTGTGTTTAAAGACAGTGTGGTGTGTTTAAAGACAGTGTGTGGTGCGTTTAAAGACAGTGTGGTGCGTTTAAAGACAGTGTGTGGTGTGTTTAAAGACAGTGTGTGGTGCGTTTAAAGACAGTGTGTGGTGTGTTTAAAGACAGTGTGGTGCGTTTAAAGACAGTGTGTGGTGCGTTTAAAGACAGTGTGGTGCGTTTAAAGACAGTGTGTGGTGTGTTTAAAGACAGTGTGGTGTGTTTAAAGACAGTGTGTGGTGTGTTTAAAGACAGTCAGTTTTTTACTCTTTGTTTTTATATTGTGATCTTTGAGCTGCTGTGTCCAAATCAATCCCCTGTGGATCAATAAAGTTTCTCTGAGTCTAAATATTGATTCTGTTTCTTAGTATTGAAAAGTTTAAATTTTACTTTTGTGACATTATAAAAGAGGAAATGGACTTCAGCACCACTGGACCGGACAGCTCCTGGGTTTGTTCCTGGTTTAAAAAGTAACATGTTTTAGTCCTGGTTTAGACCTGGTTTAGACCTGGTTTAGACCTGGTTTAGACCTGGTTTAGTCCTGGTTTAGACCTGGTTTAGTCCTGGTTTAGACCTGGTTTAGACCTGGTTTAGACCTGGTTTAGACCTGGTTTAGACCTGGTTTAGACCTGGTTTAGTCCTGGTTTAGTCCTGGTTTAGACCTGGTGTCGTCCTATTTTAGTCCTATTTTACCTGATTTAGTCCTGATTTAGCCCCAATTTAGTCCTACTTTAAAGAGTAACAAGGTTTTAGTCCTGGTTTAGATACGGTTTAGTTCTGGTCTAGACCTGGTTTATACCTGGTTTAGTCCTGGTTTAGTCCTGGTTTAGTCCTGGTTTAGACCTGGTCTAGTCCTGATCCTATGAAAGAGGAAATGGACTTCAGCACCCCTGGACTGGACAGCTCCTCCTGAACCTGATCGTGTTGGTTTATTTTAATAAAATTCTGTGTTTTTTGGATTTTAATGTTTCAGCATCAAACAAAACGGACTCTGGAATTGATTACCTGATCATTACCTGATCACATTTGTCAATATTCCGTTATTCCAAATAAACTTGGATCTTGGATGAGTCAGAATGTACTGCAGGGATATAGCTCCCCCCGTTGGAGCCCCCAGGTACTGCAGAGTGAGTTTTGAGGGGGAGAAGATCTGGACTTTGCCGTTCGACGGTCACACGGTCAGTGGGTCATTTCCGATCAGATTTTATTGATTTAAGGGATCTATTGAAACCTGTATTACGAGTCTGTACGAGGCTCCGCCCCCAGGCTCCTCACGACAATTCTCCATAAATCTACAAAAACATGACACAAAACTGAACACGACAACTCCACAAACCTGATGTGAGGTCTAGTCCCAGTTTAGTCCCGGTCTAGTCCCGGTCTAGTACCGGTTTAGTCCTGGTTTAGTCTCGGTTTAGTCCCCGTTTAGTCCCCGTTTAGTCCTGGTTTAGTCCCGGTTTAGTCCCGGTTTAATCCTGGTTTAATCCTGGTTTAGTCCTGCTTTAGACCTGCTTTAGACCTGCTTTAGACCTGGTTAAGTCCCAATTTAGTCCCGGTTTAGTCCCGGTTTAGTCCCGGTTTAGTCTTGGTTTTGTCCTGGTTAAGTCCCAATTTAGTCTCGGTTTAGTCCCTGGTTTAGTCCCTGGTTTAGACCCGGTTTAGACCCGGTTTAGACCCGGTTTAGACCCGGTTTAGACCCGGTTTAGTCCTGGTTTAGACCCGGTTTAGACCCGGTTTAGACCCGGTTTAGTCCCGGTTTAGACCCGGTTTAGACCCGGTTTAGTCCTGGTTTAGTCCTGGTTTAGACTCGGTTTAGTCCTGGTTTAGTCCTGGTTTAGTCCTGGTTTAGTCCTGGTTTAGTCCTGGTTTAGACCCGGTTTAGTCCCGGTTTAGTCCCGGTTTAGACCCGGTTTAGTCCCGGTTTAGACCCGGTTTAGACCCGGTTTAGTCCTGGTTTAGTCCTGGTTTAGACTCGGTTTAGTCCTGGTTTAGTCCTGGTTTAGTCCTGGTTTAGACCTGGTTTAGTCCTGGTTTAGACCTGGTTTAGTCCCTGGTTTAGTCCCTGGTTTAGTCCCTGGTTTAGTCCCTGGTTTAGTCCTGGTTTAGTCCTGGTTTAGTCCTGGTTTAGTCCTGGTTTAGACCTGGTTTAGACCTGGTTTAGACCTGGTTTAGTCCTGGTTTAGACCTGGTTTAGTCCTGGTTTAGTCCTGGTTTAGACCCGTAGAGTAAAAGATCTTTTCTTTAAACCGTTTTCTTGGTTCTTTGGGGCACAGAATGTTTCGCTCTTTAAGGTGATAAATCGAAGTGAGAATCGTCCCTGTCGGTCGTGCGGCGGATTTGAAAACGGTCGATGTTTCCAATTAAAAACCAAAACTGTCACAGCTGAGGCTCTTCGCCGGGACCTGCAGACGAAGGACAAAAAGAACGAACGCGGCGCTGACCTTTCCTACAGATCCGCTCCAAAAACATTTTCAATCTTCATATTTCAAATTCCGGCCGCACAAGGACGAAGCCGGTCAGAGTTTCTGCTAAATACAAACACCAAAACACCAAAAATAAATATTATCACAACAAATCCAGGGTTTTACAAGGAGGGCGGCCAAACCAGGACTAAACCAGGACTAAACCAGGACTAAACCAGGACTAAACCAGGACTAAACCAGGACTGAACCAGGACGAAACCAGGACTAAACCAGGAAGAAACCAGGACTAAAACGGGACTAAACCAGGACTAAACCAGGTCTAAACCAGGACTAAACCAGGACTAAACCAGGACGAAACCAGGACTAAACCAGGAAGAAACCAGGACTAA
Organism: Paratrypauchen microcephalus; assembly: GCA_036785185.1. Taxonomy (NCBI): domain Eukaryota; kingdom Metazoa; phylum Chordata; class Actinopteri; order Gobiiformes; family Gobiidae; genus Paratrypauchen; species Paratrypauchen microcephalus. The sequence goes on from JAVJIX010000166.1 coordinate 1,421,577, forward strand.
ACCAGGACTAAACCAGGACTGAACCAGGACTAAACCAGGACTAAACCAGGACGAAACCAGGACGAAACCAGGACGAAACCAGGACGAAACCAGGACTAAACCAGGACTAAACCAGGACGAAACCAGGACGAAACCAGGACGAAACCAGGACGAAACCAGGACGAAACCAGGACGAAACCAGGAATAAACCAGGAATAAACCAGGACTAAACCAGGACTAAACCAGGACTAAACCAGGACTAAACCAGGACTAAACCAGGACTAAACCCAGGCTAAAAACAGTCAAAACCAGGACTAAACCGAGATCAAGTTTGCAGGACTAAAAAAGGACTTAACGAAGACTAAACCAGAACTAAAACAAGACTTTAAATCAAGACTAAGTTCAGGCCAAAACCGGGATTCCAACAGGTTTCAAAATAAGACAGAGTTAACCCAGGACAGAAAACAGACTAAACTAGGACAAAACCACATCTAAACCAAGACCAAGAGTAGAACTAAACTGAAACTTAACCTAGACTAAAAACAGACAAAACTAGAAATAAACCAGTCCCCAGACTAAAACTAGGACTAAACCAGGACTAAACCCAGACTAAAAACGGATTCAACTAGGACAAAACTGCATCTAAAACAAACCTGAAACTAGAACCAAACCAGGACTAAACCAGGACTAAACCAGGACTATGAGTACAACTAAACAAGAACCTAGACTAGACTAACTTAACCTAGACTGAAAACAGTCAAAACTAGAAATAAACCAGTCCCCAACCAAGACTAAAACTAAGACTAAACCCAGACTAAAACCGATCAAAACTAAGACTAAACCAGGACTAAACCTAGACTAAAAACAATCAAAAATATAGCTGCAAGCAGCAATGTGGGGCCGAGCACCGAAGATGCATGTAGGCCTCAGCATGTATTATCGTTT
>JAVJIX010000166.1:1427500-1435000 GCA_036785185.1 Paratrypauchen microcephalus
AATTAGCCCAAAAGTTCATTTGAATTCATTAAATAAATCATGTGTCAATAATCAATTACTATAGCAATTAAAACATTCTCAGTTAGGTCCTTAAAGACAAGTGCACTTAATTGTAATAATCAAAATGTTCCAAATACTGGTGAAAATACTCGTACAGTAGCTACATAATTTGGTTTCGACAGCATACAAAACTCCTCAGGTAATTTAGCATTAGCCAAAATAAGTGTTCAAAATAGACAAAAATCATTACGGGCGGTCCCACGTGTTTAACTTTAAGTTAAAGCGAAGTGTTGCCTACAATTCGGCGGTTTTACAATAACAAATATAAATAGTGTAAAAGTTTTTACCTTGATTTCCCCAGGGTAAAGCTGCTCTCCGCGCCCGGCCGGACGGTTAAACATGTACCGAGGCGCTATGGGGGATTTGAAAGGAGCAGTTCGGGACTTTGCTTAATAAAACGTTTTAGCGACAGTTTACACAGGTGTAATTTTCTGTGGTAGTTCCTTATATCTCCGCAAAATATTCACCTTAAAACACCTTAAAATTCCGAGTAAAATGCGCATCTTTCCAGAGTTTATTTGTTTGTTTGAGGTTTTCCACAGCGCAAATGGAGGAAAGTAAAGCGCGGGAACTTAAAGGAAATGGAAAGAACCGGAAGTGGACCCGCCAAAATAAAAGCCTCTTTATTAAATATTTACACTTAGACTTTATTGATCCACAAGGGAAATTATTTGGGTTAATTACTTACCTCACTCATCAAATATAATATATAACAGAGGGGAAAAAGAGACATAATTATACAAATTAATAATAATAATAAGTTTATATGTACAAATCAGAACAAAATAGAAAAATAAGTAATAAAATATCAAATAAAATATCAAATCACAGCTATATACAGGAGACAAGAACGGCAGTGGGATAATGTACTGACAGAGCGTAAGGTTTTCCATAACTTAAGACTGAGCTGTTGTACTACGACAGAGGCCATATTCATGAGCAATATTTGTTCTTCCTTGTAATCCCAAGATAACGAGATAATTAAGATAAGATAAGATAAGATCAGATAAGACTTTATTGATCTCACACAGGAGAAATTTACTTGCCACAGTAGCTCCAGGACAGTTTGAAAACAAGAAGAGAAAGTGCATGTAGGCAAGAATGGAATAAAATAAGCAATAATAAAAATAAGTAATAATAATAATAATACAAGGAGAGCATGGAAAAAGGATATTGCCCATCTGGACTCTACAGTGGAGTTATACAGTCTGATGGTGGTGGGGATGAAGGATCTGCGGTAGCGCTCCTTCTTGCACTGGGGGTGCCTCAGTCGGCTGCTGAAGGAGCTGCTCAGCTCCTCTACAGTCCGGTGCAGAGGGTGAGAGGTGTTTGTCCAGCACCTCCTCTCAGCCACCTCCTCTACAGAGTCCAGAGGACAGCCCAGGACAGAGCTGGTCCTCCTGACCAGCTTATTAAGTCTCTTCCTGTCCCGTTCTGTGCTGCTCGGGGCCCAGCAGACGACAGCGTAGAGGAGAGCAGAGGCCACCACAGAGTCATAAAAAGTCTTGAGCAGAGGCCTGCACACTCCAAAGGACCTCAGTCTCCTCAGGAGGTGGAGGCGACTTTGGCCCTTCTTGTACAGGGCGTTGGTGTTGTGGGACCAGTCCAGTTTATTGTTGAGGTGAACACCCAGGTACTTGAAACTGTCCACAGTCTCTATGTCCTGCCCCTGGATGTTCACCGGTGAGTGAGGTAGTGGTCTCCTCCTGAAGTCCATCACCAGCTCCTTTGTCTTACTGGTGTTAAGGCTCAGGTGGTTGCGCCCACATCAGTCCACAAAGTCACTGATGAGCGAGCGGTACTCCAGCTCGTTCCCCTCAGACACACAGCCCACAATGGCCGAGTCATCAGAGAAAAAAAATGTATTTATTAATTAATTAGAGATCTCTACAACTGTACAACAACTCACCTTATGTAACAGATAATACTCCCTACAACTGTCCTGTCAATCACCATCATCATCATTTCTGCACTGTCTTCTCTGACCTCTTGTATATAGCTGAGTTTTTTATTTCATTACTTACTTTTCTATTTTATTTTGACTTATACCTTATTTATATTCCAGCCTCTCGCTGTATTTTTTGCTTCTTATTTTGAATTTATTACTGTTTACATGTTTTCCTCTTTGTTATGATATTACACTGTGATGTGTGAGCTGCTGCGTCCGAGTCGTTTCCCTTGTGGATCAATAAAGTTTGTGTAAGTCGAAGTGTGAGATGTTTACTGATGGAGACGGTCCCTCAGCGCTCAGGGCTCTGCAGCCTCCAGTCAAACAAACCAGAACCGATAAAACATGGAGCAGCTGCGATCTTCAGTAACCACAGGCTGAGAAGGTTCATTTAGATTTCTCTCACAGCAATAATTCACCACCGCAGAGGCCGAGCCGCTGCGTCCAGCTCCAAACACACAAAATAATGCAACATTCACTCTTTTTATCGTTATACGAACTGCAAACCCCAGTGCACGGACAGCCACAGTCCTCGGACAGGAAAAGGCAATGTACGTTTAGTGTTTTGTGACAAATATTTTTAAATGAATGGATTTTAATTAGGACAATGCATATTAACCCTAGAACACGCTATAAAAAGTAACACCATCACTTTTGCCGGGTCATTTTTACCCGATATACTATACCCAACAAAAAGTACTTGTCATGAAAAATAGATCAAAATATGACAACACATGATCAATTTGAGTGGTTTTTACTTTCAACTGTGGTATGTCTAACTAAATGGGGGGGAAAAAACATAGGAAGACCCTAAAAACATGCTCCAAAATTACAGAAAAATTAGGATTATCCATCCATCCACGTTCTCCTCTTATCAGGGGCCGGGTCGCCGGGGCAACAGGGACTCCCAGACTTCCTTCACCTCCGGAACAGACGCCCGAGACACCTCAGCTGCTCCTCTCCACATGGAGGAGCAGCGGCTCTACTCCGAGCTCCTCCCGTGTGACTGAGCTCCTCACTCTATCTCTAGGGGAGCGTCCAGCCACTCTGTGGAGGAAACTCATTTCGGCCGCTTGTATCGGCGATCTCGTCCTTTCACTCATTACCCAGAGCTCATGACCATAGGTGAGGGGAGGAACGGAGATCGACGGTAAATCGAGAGCTTTGCCTTTCGGCTCAGTGCCCTCTTCACCACAACGGTCCGGTACAGCGACCGCATCACTGCCGACGCTGCACCGATCCACCTGTCAGTCTCACGCTCCATCCTCCCCTCACTCGAGAACAAGACCCCGAGATACTTGAACTCTTCCACTTGAGGCAAGGACTCTCCACCCAGAGAGGGCAAGCCACCTTTTGGCTGCAAACCGCCCCAGTGCACGCTGGAGGTTTCGGTTCGATGAAGCCATCAGGACAACATCATCTGCAAACAGCAGAGATGAGATCCTGTGGTTCCCAAACCGGATCCCCTCCGGCCCCTGACTGCGCCTAGAAATTCTGTCCATAAATATAATGAACAGAACCGGTGACAAAGAGAAGCCCTGGAGTCCAACATGCACCGGAAACAGATCCGACTTACTACTGGCAATGCGAACACAGCTCCTGCTCCAGTCATACAGGGACTGAACAGCCCTTAGCAAAGGGCCCCGAACCCCGTACTCCCAGAGCACTCTCCACAGGACCCCACGAGGGACACGGTCGATCTTCTCCAGATCCACAAAGCACATGTGGACTGGTTGGGGAAACTCCCGTGCACCCTCGAGCACCCGATGGAGAGTATAGAGCTGGTCCAGTGTTCCCCGGCCGGGACGAAAACCACACTGCTCCTCCTGAATCCGAGGTTCGACTATCGGTCGAATTCTCCTCTCCAGCACCCTGGAATAGACCTTACCAGGAAGGATGAGGAGTGTGATTCCCCGACAGCTGGAACACACCCTCCGGTCCCCCTTCTTAAACAGAGGGACCACCACCCCGGTCTGCCAGTCCAGAGGTACTGTCCCCGACCGCCACAAGATGTTGCAGAGACATGTCAGCCAAGACAGCCCTACAACATCCAGAGACTTAAGATACTCAGGACGGATCTCATCCACCCCCGGGGCCTTGCCACCGAGGAGCTTTCCAACCAACTCAGTGACTTCAGCCAGGGTGATGAACGAGTCCGACTCCGAGTCCCCAGCCTCTGCTTCCTCCTCGGAAGACGTGACGGCGGGATTGAGGAGATCCTAAAAGTATTCCTTCCACCGTCCGATAACATCCCCAGTCGAGGTCAACAGCTCCCCACCCACACTGTAAACAGTGTTGGTGAAGCACTGCTTCCCCCTCCTGAGGCGCCGAATGGTTTGCCAGAATTTCATTGAGGCTCTCCGATAGTCCTCCTCCATGGCCTCTTCGAACTCCTCCCAACCCCGAGTTTTTGACCGCCCGGGCTGCAGCACGCTTGGCCCACCAGTACCCGTCAGCTGCCTCAGGAGTCCCATGAGCTAACGAGGCCCAATAAGACTCCTCCTTCAGCCTGACGGCATCCCTTACTTCTGGTGTCCACCACCAGGTTCGGGGATTCGGGGAATTAGGAATTTAAGAACAAAAAAAATCCTAAAAAAAATAAAAAATTAATAAGTAATGATAGTGTAAACTTGGTGTTTGTCCTGGGACATGTGAGACTTCCCTGGTGAAGCTCAGACTCCTCGACACACCAACAGTTGCAGGAGAGAGGAACAAAAAATAATATTTTTTCACTGGGTAAAAATGACCAGTGACTAAAATATTGTTTTCACCATAAGAATTCCCTTTGAAATCAGCACTTTGTGATATTTATTCATAACCACTGCACTAAATAAGGACAGATGCACATTCCAGGACCACTCTTACTTACCTGTTCCTTACATCCTCTTACATTAAATTCATCACATTCTTACATTCCTCTTTCACTGTTGCCGGGTGAAAATGACCCGAAAGTCTGTAGGAAAAAGTGGGCTTTGGAGTAGAGAAACACCTACACCTTCAAAGACGTCAGAAACGAAAGAGTGTTCCTGAAGGTCGAGGAGGTCCCACAGTTCCTGACATGAGACATCCATTAATGGTGGAGGAGCGAGTCCATTTAAAACGAGCATCCAGAAATACCTGATAACTTCCAAACAACATCCAAAAATATTACTTAATATTACTTAAGATATTACAACAGTGACATTGTAGAGGCTTTTCTATTTCAACATTTGGGTTTTCAATTCACTTTTAAACTAAACAAACTTTTGATAATGCTTCTATGGTGTGTTCATTGTTAAAACATATTTATTTAGTTCCCTGTTATTGTTTTAAAGATACTAGCCTCATGAGCTTCATTTGACTGGAGCCGAACATCACACTCCACTTCTTTATAAAGTCGATAGATTTTTCCAAATCTCCTGTATCGTTAGGCCTTATTACGCTTAACCAGGCTAAACCAGGACTAAACCAGGACTGAACCAGGACTAAACCAGAACTAAACCAGGATTAAACCAGAATTAAACCAGGACTAAACCCAGGCTAAACCAGGGCTAAGCCAGGACTAATCCAGGGCTAAACCAGGGCTAAACCAGGGCTAAACCAGGGCTAAACCAGGGCTAAACCAGGACTGAACCAGGACTAAACCAGGGCTAAACCAGGGCTAAACCAGGACTGAACCAGGACTAAACCAGGGCTAAACCAGGGCTAAACCAGGACTGAACCAGGACTAAACCAGGGCTAAACCAGGACTAAACCAGGGCTAAACCAGGACTGAACCAGGACTGAACCAGGACTAAACCAGGGCTAAACCAGGGCTAAACCAGGACTGAACCAGGACTAAACCAGGACTAAACCAGGGCTAAACCAGGTCTAAACCAGGACTAAACCAGGGCTAAACCAGGACTAAACCAGGACTAAACCAGAATTAAACCAGGACTAAACCAGAATTAAACCAGGACTAAACCAGGGTTAAACCAGGGTTAAACCAGAACTAAACCAGGTCTAAAACAGGGCTGAACCAGGACTAAACAAGGACTAAACCAGGACGTAGTACCTCAAATAAATTATCACTTATTCACAAGTATTATTTACCCTCACTTCCTTCACTGCGGAACATTATTTACCTCAGTCACCGGTGAACATCCAGGGGCAGGACATAGAGACTGTGGACAGTTTCAAGTACCTGGGTGTTCACCTCAACAATAAACTGGACTGGTCCCACAACACCGACGCCCTGTACAAGAAGGACCAAAGTCGCCTCCACCTCCTGAGGAGACTGAGGTCCTTTGGAGTGTGCAGGCCTCTGCTCAAGACTTTTTATGACTCTGTGGTGGCCTCTGCTCTCCTCTACGCTGTCGTCTGCTGGGCCCCGAGCAGCACAGAGCGGGACAGGAAGAGACTTAATAAGCTGGTCAGGAGGGCCAGCTCTGTCCTGGGCTGTCCTCTGGACTCTGTAGAGGAGGTGGCTGAGAGGAGGGGGCTGGACAAACTCACGTCCATCATGGACGACACCTCTCACCCTCTGCACCGGACTGTAGAGGAGCTGAGCAGCTCCTTCAGCAGCCGACTGAAGCACCCCCAGTGTAAGAAGGAGCCGCAGATCCTTCATCCCCACCTCCATCAGACTGTATAACTCTACTATTAGGCCAGACGGGAAATATCCTCTTTTCATGCTCTCCATGCTGATGGCGGTCCATGGTGGTCATGGTGGCTGAGTGGTTAGCGCTCATGCTTCACAGCAAGACGGTTCCGGGTTCGATCCCCGGGTCACCCAGGCCTTTCTGTGTGGAGTTTGCATGTTCTCCCCGTGTCTGGGTGGGTTTCCTCCGGGCACTCCGGTTTCCCCCACCAACCCAAAACATGCACCATAGGCACTCCAGCTTAGGCCCTGACCAAGCTGAAGCAAGAAGATCATGGAGATGGTCCCCAGGTGCAGTAATGTGCTGCTCACTGCTCCTAATAACAGGATGGGTCAAATGCAGAACTGGAATTTCCCCACTGTGGGACTAATAAAGGCATAGCTTTCTTTCTTCTTTCTTTCTTTGATGCTTGTATTATTATTATTATTATTATTATTATTATTATTATTATTATTATTATTATTATTATTATTATTATTACTTATTACTTATTACTTATTACTTATTATGATTACTATTTTTATTATTACTTACTTACTCATTCTTGCTACATGCACTTTTCTTTCTTGTCCAAACTGTCCTGGAGCTACTGTGGCAAGTACATTTCTCCTGTGTGAGATCAATAAAGTCTGATCTTATTCTCCATGGAGACAGAGTTTTATACTGTGGAACATTACAGCCAAAACAAAAACATCTCCGTTCCGTTTGTCCTCCAGGCCAAATACTTTACTACTACTACTACTTTACTACAAATACTTTACTACTACTACTTTACTACAAATACTTTACTACTACTACTTTACTACAAATACTTTACTACTACTACTTTACTACAAATACTTTACTACTACTACTTTACTACAAATACTTTAC
>JAVJIX010000166.1:1440000-1442500 GCA_036785185.1 Paratrypauchen microcephalus
AGAGAACAGAGAGAGAGGACAGAGAGAGAGAACAGAGAGAGAGAACAGAGAGAGAGGGGACAGAGAGAAAGAGATAACAGAGAGAGAACAGAGAGAGAACAGAGAGAGAGAACAGAGAGAAAGAGAGAACAGAGAGAGAGAGAGAACAGAGAGAGAACAGAGAGAGAGAAGAGAGTGAGAACAGAGAGAGAGAAGATAGAGAGAGACAGAGAGAGAGAACAGAGAGAGAGAGAAGAGAGAGAGAGAACAGAGAAAGAGGAGAGAGAGAACAGAGAAAGAGGAGAGAGAGAGAGAGAGAACAGAGAGTGAGAGAGGACACAGAGAGAGCGAGAGAGAACAGAAAGAGAGAGAGACAGAGAGAGAGACAGAGAGAGAGAACAGAGAGAGAGAGAACAGAGAGAGAGAGAGAGAGAGGACAGAGAGAGAGAACAGAGAGAGAGGACAGAGAGAGAGAGACAGAGAGAGAGACAGAGAGAGAGACAGAGAGAGAGAGAACAGAGAGAGAGAGAGAGGGGACAGAGAGAAAGAGAGAACAGAGAGAGAACAGAGAGAGAGAGAACAGAGAGAAAGAGAGAACAGAGAGAGAGAAGAGAGAGACAGAGAGAGAGAGAACAGAGAAAGAGGAGAGAGAGAGAGAACAGAGAAAGAGGAGAGAGAGAGAGAGACAGAGAGAGAGAGAGGACACAGAAAGAGCGAGAGAGAACAGAAAGAGAGAGAGACAGAGAGAGAGACAGAGAGAGAGAGGAGAGAGAACAGAGAGAGAGAGAGAACAGAGAGAGAGAGGACAGAGAGAGAGAACAGAGAGAGAGAGAGAGAGACAGAGAGAGAGAGAACAGAGAGAGAGAGAGAGGGGACAGAGAGAGAGAACAGAGAGAGAGAGACAACAGAGAGAAACAGTGAACAGAGAGAGAGAGAGAAGACAGAGAGAGAGGAGAGAGAGAACAGAGAGAGAGAGAGACAGAGAGAGAGAGAGCAGAGAGAGAGGGAACAGAGAGAGAGAGAGAACAGAGAGAGAGAGAGCAGAGAGAGAGGAGAGAGAGAGACAACAGAGAGGGAGAGAGAGAACAGAGAGAGAGAGAACAGAGAGAGAGGAGAGAGAGAGAACAGAGAGGGAGAGAGAGAACACAGAGAGAGAGAGAGAACAGACAGAGGAGAGAGAGAGAACAGAGAGAGAGAGAATAGAGAGAGAGAGAACAGAGAGAGAACAGAGAGAGAGAGAGAGAGAAGGAACCGAGAGAGAGAGAGAGAGAACAAAGAGAGAGAGAGAACAGAGAGAGAGGGAGAGAGAGAACAGAGAGAGAGGAGAGAGAGAGAGAGAACAGAGAGAGAGAGAGAACAGACAGAGGGAGAGAGAACAGAGAGAGAGAGAACAGAGAGAGAGGAGAGAGAGAACAGAGAGAGAGGGAGAGAGAACAGAGAGAGAACAGAGAGAGAGGACAGAGAGAGAGAGATGGAGAGACAGAGAAAGAGGAGAGAGAGAGGGAGAGAGAGAGGGAGAGAGAGAGAGAACAGAGAGGGGGAGAGAGAGAACAGAGAGAGAGAACAGAGAGAGAGAGAACAGAGAGAGAGAGAGAGAACACAGAGAGAGAGAGAGAACAGAGAGGGAGAGAGAGAACAGAGAGAGAGAGAGAGAGAGAACAGAGAGAGAGGAGAGAGAGAGAGAACAGAGGAGAGAGAGAGAACAGAGAGAGAACAGAGAGAGAGAGGACAGAGAGAGAGAGAGAGCAGAGAAAGAGGAGAGAGAGAGAGAGAGAGAATAGAGAGAGAGAACAGTCCTGGTTTAGTCCTGGTTTAGTCCTGGTTTAGACCTGGTTTAGTTTTGGTTTAGTCCTGGTTTAGTCCTGGTTTAGACCCGGTTTAGATCTGGTTTAGTCTTGGCTTAGTCCTGGTTTAGACCTGGTTTAGACCTAGTTTAGTCCTGGTTTAGACCTAGTTTAGACCTGGTTTAGTCCTGGTTTAGACCTGGTTTAGACCTGGTTTAGTCCTGGTTTAGTCCTGGTTTAGACCTAGTTTAGTCCTGGTTTAGTCCTGGTTTAGTCCTGGTTTAGACCTGGTTTAGACCTGGTTTAGACCTGGTTTAGTCCTGGTTTAGTCCTGGTTTAGACCTAGTTTAGTCCTGGTTTAGACCTGGTTTAGACCTGGTTTAGTCCTGGTTTAGACCTAGTTTAGACCTGGTTTAGTCCTGGTTTAGTCCTGGTTTAGTCCTGGTTTAGTCCTGGTTTAGACCTGGTTTAGACCTGGTTTAGTCCTGGTTTAGTCCTGGTTTAGTCCTGGTTTAGTCCTGGTTTAGACCTGGTTTAGACCTGGTTTAGTCCTGGTTTAGTCCTGGTTTAGTCCTGGTTTAGTCCTGGTTTAGACCTGGTTTAGACCTGGTTTAGTCCTGGTTTAGTCCTGGTTTAGTCCTAGTTTAGTCCTGGTTTAGTCCTGGTTTAGTCCTGGTTTAGACCTGGTTTAGTCCTGGTTTAGACCTGGTTTAGTCCTGGTTTAGTCCTGGTTTAGA
>JAVJIX010000166.1:1447500-1552500 GCA_036785185.1 Paratrypauchen microcephalus
GAGAGAGAACAGAGAGAGAGAGAACAGAGAGAGAGAGAAGAGAGAGAGAGAGAGAGAGAGAGAGAGAACAGAGAGAGAGAGAACAGAGAGAGAGAGCAGAGAGAGAGAGAGAAGAGAGAGAGAGACAGAGAGAGAGACAGAGAGAGAGACAGAGAGAGAGAGACAGAGAGAGAGAACAGAGAGAGAGAACAGAGAGAGAGAGAACAGAGAGAGAACAGAGAGAGAGACAGAGAGAGAACAGAGAGAGAGAACAGAGAGAGAGAGCAGAGAGAGAGAGAGAACAGAAAGAGAGAGACAGAGAGAGAGACAGAGAGAGAGAGAGAGAGAGAGAACAGAAAGAGAGAAAATGCAAATGCTAAGGTGTTCATTTACCTCCAAATAGAAAATTAAAATAATAATAATAATAATAATAATAATAATAATAATAATAATAATAATAATAATAATAATAATAATAATAATAATAATAAAATGTATAATAAAATCTATTTTAAAAAGATAGATAAAAAAAAAAAGATTTTTTTATCTATCTTATGAAGATAAATCACAGGAGACAACCACCCTGAGGTCATCTGCAGACAGAGCCGTAAACCAACTGCAAGGAACGAATCGGGCAGTGTGGTGAAACCCGTACAACAATACACAAACTGCACATGTGCGAACACAGAGCCCACATCAGGTACTTCCGCCCACATCGGGTACCGACACGCATTTCGCAGACGGCCATGCGGAGTGCACTCAGGGCTGAGCAAGTGTGCACCGCCTTGACTGCAGTCTGAGCCCCTTCAAACCACGCTCCGAACTGGGGACACGGCCACAGTTTGGTTTCGTCACACGGAAGTAAGGCAGAAGGAAGCTGGTCGACGTGAGTTCAATACGTCGCCGATGACTGGTCAAAATTGGTAAAAATTGCGGGAAAGTTGCGGTGATTGGTCAAAATTGCAACACCGCCCTGAATTCACGGGGATTGGCTGAAGTTGAGTTGAAGTTGCAAATCACATCGTGAATTCCTGGAGGGTCTGAGGACTGTAGTAGTAGGAGCAGAGGTGGGAGAGAAAACAAAAAAGCACTAAGAATGTAACTTCAAAATAATATTATTACTGCCAAAAGATGAAAGTGACAGTTTGGACTTCCCTTTTTACTAAAACACAGTTAAGTTCATTATATTTAACATTTTACCCCCCAAAAAAGCCCAGTTTGGTCATTTTTTCGTATTAAGATTTGACTTCCTGTGACATCACACCGGGGAATTGTTGGGCTGCATCTCATTCCTCTTTCCTCGCTTCCTTCTCCTTGATTCCTCGTCCTGCTCTGCTCCTGGAGCCTCCCTCAGGTTTACTCGTTCTTCTCCTGTTTTTTTTTTTTCCTTCGGGACAAGACGTTTGATGGACAGCTGAAAAAAACGGAGGATCGAGGAGAAGGAAGACCTGGTTCAGTCCTGGTTCAGTCCTGGTTCAGTCCTGGTTCAGTCCTGGTTCAGTCCTGGTTTAGACCTGGTTCAGTCCTGGTTCAGTCCTGGTTTAGTCCTGGTTTAGTCATGGTTCAGTCCTGGTTTAGTCATGGTTCAGTCCTGGTTCAGTCCTGGTTCAGTCCTGGTTCAGTCCTGGTTTAGTCCTGGTTCAGTCCTGGTTCAGTCCTGGTTTAGTCCTGGTTTAGTCCTGGTTTAGTCCTCGTTTAGTCCTCGTTTAGTCCTGGTTCAGTTTTGGTTCAGTCCTGGTTTAGTCCTGGTTTAGTCCTGGTTTAGACCTGGTTCAGTCCTGGTTCAGTCCTGGTTTAGTCCTGGTTTAGTCATGGTTCAGTCCTGGTTTAGTCATGGTTCAGTCCTGGTTCAGTCCTGGTTCAGTCCTGGTTCAGTCCTGGTTCAGTCCTGGTTTAGTCCTGGTTTAGTGCTGGTTTAGTCCTCGTTTAGTCCTCGTTTAGTCCTGGTTCAGTCCTGGTTCAGTCCTGGTTCAGTCTAGTTTAGTCCTGGTTTAGTCCTGCTTTAGTCCTGGTTCAGTCCTCGTTTAGTCCTCGTTTAGTCCTGGTTCAGTCCTGGTTCAGTCCTGGTTTAGTCCTGGTTCAGTCCTGGTTCAGTCCTGGTTCAGTCTTGGTTTAGTCCTGGTTTAGTCTTGGTTTAGTCCTGGTTCAGTCCTGGTTTAGTCCTGGTTTAGTCTTGGTTTAGTCCTGGTTTAGTCTTGGTTTAGTCTTGGTTTAGTCCTGGTTTAGTACTGGTTTAGTACTGGTTCAGTCCTGGTTCAGTCCTGGTTTAGTCCTGGTTTAGTCCTGGTTCAGTCCTGGTTCAGTCCTGGTTTAGTCTAGTTTAGTCCTGGTTTAGTCCTGGTTCAGTCTTGGTTTAGTCCTGGTTTAGTCCTGGTTCAGTTCTGGTTCAGTCCTGGTTCAGTCCTGGTTTAGTCTAGTTTAGTCTTGGTTTAGTCCTGGTTCAGTCCTGGTTTAGTCCTGGTTCAGTCTTGGTTTAATCCTGGTTTAGTCTTGGTTTAGTCCTGGTTCAGTCCTGGTTTAGTCCTGGTTTAGTCTTGGTTTAGTCCTGGTTTAGTCTTGGTTTAGTCTTGGTTTAGTCCTGGTTTAGTACTGGTTTAGTACTGGTTCAGTCCTGGTTCAGTCCTGGTTTAGTCCTGGTTCAGTCCTGGTTTAGTCCTGGTTCAGTCCTGGTTCAGTCCTGGTTTAGTCCTGGTTCAGTCTTGGTTTAGTCCTGGTTCAGTCCTGGTTCAGTACTGGTTCAGTCCTGGTTCAGTCCTGGTTCAGTCCTGGTTTAGTCCTGGTTCAGTCTTGGTTTAGTCCTGGTTTAGTCTTGGTTTAGTCCTGGTTCAGTCCTGGTTCGATCCCGGTTCGGTCCTGGTTTATTCCTGGTTCAGTCCTGGTTCAGTCCTGGTTTAGTCCTGGTTTAGTCCTGGTTCAGTCCTGGTTTAGTCCTGGTTCAGTCTTGGTTTAGTCCTGGTTCAGTCTTGGTTTAGTCCTGGTTCAGTCCTGGTTCAGTCCTGGTTTAGTCCTGGTTTAGTCCTGGTTTAGTCCTGGTTTAAGTCCTGGTTCAGTCCTGGTTCAGTCCTGGTTTAGTCCTGGTTTAGTCCTGGTTCAGTCCTGGTTTAGTCTAGTTTAGTCCTAGTTTAGTCCTGGTTCAGTCCTGGTTCAGTCTTGGTTTAGTCCTGGTTTAGTCTTGGTTTAGTCTTGGTTTAGTCCTGGTTTAGTACTGGTTTAGTACTGGTTCAGTCCTGGTTCAGTCCTGGTTTAGTCCTGGTTCAGTCCTGGTTTAGTCCTGGTTCAGTCCTGGTTCAGTCCTGGTTTAGTCCTGGTTCAGTCTTGGTTTAGTCCTGGTTCAGTCCTGGTTCAGTACTGGTTCAGTCCTGGTTTAGTCCTGGTTCAGTCTTGGTTTAGTCCTGGTTTAGTCTTGGTTTAGTCCAGGTTCAGTCATGGTTCAGTCCTGGTTCAGTCCTGGTTCGATCCTGGTTCGGTCCTGGTTTATTCCTGCTTTAGTCCTAGTTTAGTCCTGGTTTAGTCCTGGTTTAGTCCTGGTTCAGTCCTGGTTTAGTCCTGGTTCACTCTTGGTTTAGTCCTGGTTCAGTCTTGGTTTAGTCCTGGTTCAGTCCTGGTTTAGTCCTGGTTCAGTCTTGGTTCAGTCCTGGTTCAGTCTTGGTTTAGTCCTGGTTTAGTCCTGGTTTAGTCCTGGTCTCGGTCCTGGTCTGGTCGACGTTTATTTGGATGAAAACTGATTGGATGATGGTTTGAGAGCGTAAACACACGGCCACTTCCACTTTGAACCATCTGAATCAGATCTGAGCCTTTGGAACGGCTCTTTGAAAAACCAACTGATCCAAACGGTTTGAGTCCCATTCACAATCCCCTCATCTACAGACAGTACTCGAGTTCTAAAACGGGCATCCCTTCTTCCATCCCTGATGGCATTTTATCAATCAGGCATCAAAATCCCTTGCCTGGAAGAATCCATGACTCATCGCTGTACCAGCGGCGAGTCTGGTAATGCTTGGTCCAGAATGCGCTGCCGTTGCGCTTAGACAGACAGCTAAGTGAACCAATCAGAGAACAGTTAACGGACAGCGACATGAACCAATCAAACCAAAGAAAAGAAAGTAAAGCAAGGCCTCTAGAGCTGTCAGCTGCTGTGGTTTTAAGGAATCGATGTGTTTTAGGTCATTTAAGACCAATTTTACAGCTGAATGGAAGGGACGTTCAGTTCTCCGATGCGCCATCTTGATTCAAAACTGAGGCGGAACTTCCGCTGCCTAAGAGTGACGTTGCGACAAAGGCGGGTGCACTGACGTCACCATCTTTAAACGAATCAGAATCGCGGAGTCCGTTGTTAACCGGGGGAGCGAGGGTGGAGCGAGGGTGGAGCGAGGGTGGAGCGAGGGTGGAGCGAGGGTGGATGGAGGGTGTCCAAATGGTATCTCGCTGTATAGGAAATACAGAGAGATATCATTTGGCTGGCCAGGTAACAAAATCCCTAAACTTTTGGCGAATTTCGCCGTTTTTAAGTCAAAATGGCCAGTACCATGTTGCACTGTTGTTGTATCATGTTGCAGCATAATTACGCACCGATCGCGCTCCCGCCAATCATGACGATTGCCGCTGTTGTGTTTGCGCCTGTTCACCGATCAGCTGTGAGCGAGCCGCGTGAATGTTTACGTGGCATTTCCAAGAGAAGAAGAATCCTTAACTTCCTACGTTAATGCTACGTAAGAAGGAACTCTCGTCTCGGGACACGGGATACGTTCGGGATTATGTCCTTTTCTCCGGAGCTCCAGATTATTAAAGACAACACGGCAAACTGTTAGAATGGATCTGACCGCATTCTTATGGGTGAGTCATATTATCAGATTATTTCTGCATCTATTTCGGCACTAAACCAGGACTAAACCAAGACTAAACCAGGACTAAACCAAGACTAAACCAGGACTAAACCAAGACTAAACCAGGACTAAACCAGGACTAAACCAGGACTAAACCAGGACTAAACCAGGTATAAACCAGGTCTAAACCAAGACTAAACCAGGTTTAAACCAGGACTAAACCAGGACTAAATCAAGACTAAACCAGGTCTAAACCAGGACTAAACCAAGACTAAACCAGGTTTAAACCAGGACTAAACCAGGACTAAACCAAGACTAAACCAGGTCTAAACCAGGACTAAACCAAGACTAAACCAGGTCTAAACCAAGACTAAACCAGGTCTAAACCAAGACTAAACCAGGACTAAACCAAGACTAAACCAGGACTAAACCAGGACTAAACCAAGACTAAACCAAGACTAAACCAAGACTAAACCAGGTCTAAACCAAGACTAAACCAGGTCTAAACCAAGACTAAACCAGGTCTAAACCAAGACTAAACCAAGACTAAACCAGGTCTAAACCAAGACTAAACCAGATCTAAACCGGGTCTAAACCAGGACTAAACCGGGACTAAACCAGGACTAAACCAGGACTAAACCAGGACTAAACCGGGACTAAACCAGGACTAGACCAGGTGGATTAAAGCAGCGAGGAGGGGACTGCACGCAGTCTGAGCGCATGAACGCATGAATGAGACCCATGCAAGAGCCGCGGGCTCCTCTAGACCTCCTCTAGACCTGACCAGGTCTAGAGGAGGTCTAGAGGAGCCGCGGTGGTCTGGACTAAACCAGGACTAAACCTGGACTAAACCAGAAGGAGCCCGCGGCTCTTGCATGGGTCTCGTTCATGCGTTCATGCGCTCAGACTGCGTGCAGTCCCCTCCTCGCTGCTTTAATCCACCTGGTCTAGTCCTGGTTTAGTCCTGGTTTAGTCCTGGTCTAGTCCTGGTTTAGTCCTGGTCCAGTCCAGGTTTAGACCTTGGTCTAGACCTGCTGGCAGCCCCGTGCCGGGTCATGCTGCGCTATCACACGTGTCAGAGCGCAGTCTTCTCCCCCCTCCCCCTTCCCCCCACACTTCATTATTAATACTATTAATTTAGTTGAAAATCTATGAAAGTTTGAGTGTTTAAACGAGAGACAAATGTGAGAAACACAGAACACAATGTTACACTATAAAAAAAAAGTTACACTATAAAAAAAAAACTTGGAACGGATCAGGCTTTTTCCATTGAAATAGCTACTCAACTTACGAATTTTTCACGTTATGAAACTACTTCTGGAACGATTTAATTTCGTAAGGTGAGGTTCTACTGTATAGATGAATGTTCCTGATGTTCTTTTTATTCTCCTGAGTCTGAATCTGAGCCAACAGTTCAAAGTCTGCGTGAAGCCAGTGAAAATATTCAGCTTTTTATATAAACGTCAGGTTTTATTTCAGTTCAAAGAAAGAAAATCCAGCCGCTCTCCGCTCTCTTCAGAGGCGACAGAGGCGGCTCAGTCCTCCAGGGGGCGCACATCACACTCAGGGTCAGGCCTCTGCTGCAGGTTGGATTTTTTATTTTTTTTATTTTTAGCACCAGGTTCTTGGAGCTTTTCCCCTCAGGCTGGAGGTCGGCGGATCCTTCACCTCCAGAAAAAGTAAAAAAAATAAACAATTTTGAAATAAATAATGCGTAAAAGTGTAAATAAATACATGTACAAATGAATAAATGAGGAAAAAACTCATATGAAAAATAAATGTACAAATAAATACAAGTACAAATGTAGAATTTAATTAAAAGTATATTTTATATCTTTTAGTCCCAGAATGTATAGAAGAGTTTTCTATAACTGGATTAAAGAAACAGAATTCTGTTTTATATTTTTGCGCTGCCCCGGAGCACATGGGGGATTCTGTTTGGTTCTTTTCTCTTCTTTTTCTTTTTCTCAGGTGGAGTTTGGAGGTGGGACTGGAGCTCTGGAGCTTTGGGGTTCTGGAGTTCTGGGGTTTGAGTCTCCAAACCTCCAGAGATCCAAAAAGTCATCAAATATTCAGAGCCGCACTCAAATGTGTCCCCACGAGTGTTTCTGCTCCAGGTGGAACTATAGAAGAAGAACAGAGAACGAGGGAGGACAGAGAAGGAGGAAAGGAGACAGGAGAGAGAGAAGGAGGGAGGAGAGAGGGAAAGAGGAAAGGAGAGAGAGGAGAGAGATAAGGATGGAGGAGAGAGGAGAGAGAGAAGGACGGAGGAGAGAGGAGAGGTAAGGAGGAAAGGAGAGAGGAGAGAGGGAAAGAGGAAAGGAGAGAGTAGAGAGAAAAGGAGGAAAGGAGAGGAGAGAGGGAAAGAGCAAAGGAGAGAAAGGAGAGAGGGAAAGAGGTAAGGAGGGAGGAGAGAGGAGAGGTAAGGAGGAAAGGAGACAGGAGAGAGGGAAAGAGGAAAGGAGAGAGGGAAAGAGGGAAGGAGAGAGGAGAGATAAGGAGGAAAGGAGAGAGGAGAGAGGGAAAGAGGTAAGTAGGGAGGAGAGAGAGAAGGAGGAAAGGAGAGAGGAGAGACAAGGAGGAAAGGAGAGAGGAGAGAGGGAAAAGGAGAGAGGACAGCGAGAAGGAGGAAAGGAGAGAGAGGAAGAGCGGGAAAGAGAGAAGGAGGGAGGAGAGATAAGGAGGAAAGGAGAGGGAAAGAGGAAAGGAGAGAGAGGAGAGAGATAAGGATGGAGGAGAGATAAGGAGGAAATGAGAGAGGAGAGAGGGAAAGAGGAAAGGAGAGAAAGGAGAGAGGGAAAGAGAGGACAGAGGAGAGAGGGAAAGAGAAAAAGAGAGAGAGGGGGAGATAAGGATGGAGGAGAGATAAGGAGGAAAGGAGAGAGGGAAAGAGGAAAGGAGAGAGAGGAGAGGTAAGGAGGAAATGAGGGAGGAGAGGGAGAAAATGAGAAAGAAGAGGGAAAGATAAAGAGGATGCGCAGAAAGGGGTGGGGGTAAATAAGAGGAAAAGAAAAGTAGATACGTGGACAGAGAGAAAGAAGGAAGGGAGGATAGAGTGATGTAAGGAGAGAAAGAGAGAGAATAGAGAGAGGAAAGGAGAGAGAGAGGAAGAGAGAAAGAGGGAGGGTGGAGGAGAGAGAGAAAGAGGGGGAGGAGAGGGAAGGGAAGTTATTGATAAGTTTAGATGTTTGAAGTTCTGGAGGAAGAAGAGGAGGAAGAAGAGGAGGAAGAAGAGGAGGAAGAAGAGGAGGAAGAGGAGGAGGAAGAGGAGGAGGAAGAGGAGGAGGAAGAGGAGGAGAAAGAGGAGGAAGAGGAGGAGGAAGAAGAGGAGGTGAAGAAGCAGAGGTCAGATCAGAATGAGGCTGGAGCTTCTCAGGAGACGAGAGGAAACAGAAAAAGAAATGTTCATCTAAAACTATGAATATGAACCAGGACTAAACCAGGACTAAACCAGGACTAAACCAGGACTAAACCAGGTCTAAACCAGGACTAAACCAGGTCTAAACCAGGACTAAACCAGGTCTAAACCAGGTCTAAACCAGGTCTAAACCAGGTCTAAACCAGGTCTAAACCGGGACTGAACCGGGACTAAACCAGGACTAAACCAGGTCTAAACCAGGACTAAACCAGGACTAAACCAGGACTAAACCAGGACTAAACCAGGACTAAACCAGGACTAAACCAGGTCTAAACCAGGACTAAACCAGGTCTAAACCAGGTCTAAACCAGGTCTAAACCAGGTCTAAACCAGGTCTAAACCAGGTCTAAACCGGGACTGAACCGGGACTAAACCAGGACTAAACCAGGTCTAAACCAGGACTAAACCAGGACTGAACCGGGACTAAACCGGGACTAAACCGGGACTGAACCGGGACTGAACCGGGACTAAACCGGGACTGAACCGGGACTAAACCGGGACTGAACCGGGACTGAACCGGGACTAAACCGGGACTAAACCGGGACTGAACCGGGACTAAATCGGGACTGAACCGGGACTACACCAGGACTAAACCAGGACTAAACCAGGACTAAACCAGGTCTAAACCAGGTCTAAACCAGAACTAAACCGGGACTAAACCGGGACTGAACCGGGACTGAACCGGGACTGAACCGGGACTAAACCGGGACTGAACCGGGACTAAACCGGGACTGAACCGGGACTAAACCGGGACTGAACCGGGACTGAACCGGGACTAAACCGGGACTAAACCGGGACTGAACCGGGACTAAATCGGGACTGAACCGGGACTACACCAGGACTAAACCAGGACTAAACCAGGACTAAACCAGGTCTAAACCAGGTCTAAACCAGAACTAAACCGGGACTAAACCGGGACTGAACCGGGACTGAACCGGGACTGAACCGGGACTAAACCGGGACTGAACCGGGACTAAACCAGGACTAAACCAGGACTAAACCAGGTCTAAACCAGGACTAAACCAGGACTGAATCAGGACTGAACCAGGACTGAACCGGGACTGAACCGGGACTAAACCGGGACTGAACCGGGACTAAACCAGGACTAAACCAGGACTGAACCAGGACTAAACCAGGACTAAACCAAGACTGAACCAGGACTAAACCAGGACTAAACCAAGACTGAACCAGGACTAAACCAGGACTAAACCAGGACTGAACCAGGATTCAAACATAAACACGTTTCAGTCCAAATGGAGAAAAGTGAAACCTGCTGTGGATCTGCTTCCCTCTGGTGGACAAAACTGAATAAAAACATAAATCACCCTGACGTGACAAACTCCTGCACTTTTTTATCTTTTGATATATTTTTATTTTTATATGTTTGTGTTTTTATGTTTTTGTCTTTTTATATTTTTGTGTTTTTATGTTTTTGTGTTTTTGTGTTTTTATATTTTTGTGTTTTTGTGTTTTTTATATTTTTCTGTTTTTATGTTTTTGTGTTTTTATATTTTTGTGTTTTTGTGTTTTTATATTTTTGTGTTTTTGTGTTTTTATATTTTTGTGTTTTTGTGTTTTTGTGTTTTTGTGTTTTTATATTTTTGTGTTTTTATATTTTTGTGTTTTTATATTTTTGTGTGTTTGTGTTTTTATATTTTTGTGTTTTTGTATTTTTATGTTTTTGTGTTTTTATATTTTTGTGTTTTTATGTTTTTGTGTTTTTATATTTTTGTGTTTTTATATTTTTGTGTGTTTGTGTTTTTATATTTTTGTGTTTTTGTATTTTTATGTTTTTGTGTTTTTATATTTTTGTGTTTTTGTGTTTTTATATTTTTGTGTTTTTGTGTTTTTATATTTTTGTGTTTTTATATTTTTGTGTGTTTGTGTTTTTGTTTTTTGTGATTTTTGTCTTTTTCTGTTTTTGTGATTTTCTGTTTTTGTGATTTTGTGTTTTTATATGTTTGTGTTTTTATATTTTTGTGTTTTTGTGTTTTTATATTTTTGTGTTTTTGTGTTTTTAAGTTTTTTGTGTTTTTATGTTTTTGTGTTTTTATTTTTTTGTGTTTTTTGTGTCTTTATATTTTTGTGTTTTTATATTTTTGTGTTTTTGTATTTTTATGTTTTTGTGTTTTTATATTTTTGTGTTTTTGTGTTTTTATATTTTTGTGTTTTTGTGTTTTTATATTTTTGTGTTTTTGTGTTTTTATATTTTTGTGTTTTTATATTTTTGTGTGTTTGTGTTTTTGTTTTTTGTGATTTTGTGTTTTTGTGTTTTTGTGTTTTTCTGTTTTTGTGATGTTGTCTTTTTCTGTTTTTGTGATTTTGTGTTTTTCTGTTTTTGTGATTTTGTGTTTTGTCTTTTGTCTTTTTCTGTTTTTGTGTTTTTATTTTTTTGTGTTTTTTGTGTCTTTATATTTTTGTGTTTTTATATTTTTGTGTTTTTGTGTTTTTATATGTTTGTGTTTTTGTGTTTTTGTGTTTTTATATTTTTGTGTGTTTGTGTTTTTATATTTTTGTGTTTTTATATTTTTGTGTTTTTATGTTTTTGTGTTTTTATATTTTTGTGTTTTTATATTTTTGTGTTTTTATATTTTTGTGTTTTTGTGTTTTTATATTTTTGTGTTTTTATGTTTTTGTGTTTTTATATTTTTGTGTTTTTATATTTTTGTGTGTTTGTGTTTTTATATTTTTGTGTTTTTGTATTTTTATGTTTTTGTGTTTTTATATTTTTGTGTTTTTGTGTTTTTATATTTTTGTGTTTTTGTGTTTTTATGTTTTTGTGTTTTTATATTTTTGTGTTTTTATATTTTTGTGTTTTTGTGTTTTTATATTTTTTGTGTTTTTGTGTTTTTATGTTTTTGTGTTTTTATGTTTTTGTGTTTTTATATTTTTGTGTTTTTCTGTTTTTGTGATTTTGTGTGTTTGTGTTTTTGTTTTTTGTGATTTTGTGTTTTTCTGTTTTTGTGTTTTTCTGTTTTTGTGATTTTGTGTTTTTCTGTTTTTGTGATTTTGTATTTTTGTGTTTTTGTGTTTTTATATTTTTGTGTTTTTGTGTTTTTATATGTTTGTGTTTTTGTGTTTTTATATTTTTATGTTTTTGTGTTTTTATATTTTTGGGTGTTTGTGTTTTTATATTTTTGTGTTTTTGTGTTTTTATATTTTTGTGTTTTTGTGTTTTTATATTTTTGTGTGTTTGTGTTTTTATGTTTTTGTGTTTTTATATTTTTGTGTTTTTATATTTTTGTGTGTTTGTGTTTTTATATTTTTGTGTTTTTGTGTTTTTATATGTTTGTGTTTTTGTGTTTTTATATTTTTATGTTTTTGTGTTTTTATATTTTTGGGTGTTTGTGTTTTTATATTTTTGTGTTTTTGTGTTTTTATATTTTTGTGTTTTTGTGTTTTTATATTTTTGTGTGTTTGTGTTTTTATGTTTTTGTGTTTTTATATTTTTGTGTTTTTATATTTTTGTGTGTTTGTGTTTTTATATTTTTGTGTGTTTGTGTTTTTATATTTTTGTGTTTTTATATTTTTGTGTTTTTGTGTTTTTATATTTTTGTGTTTTTGTGTTTTTATATTTTTGTGTTTTTATCTTTGTGTTTTTATATTTTTGTGTTTTTGTGTTTTTATATTTTTGTGTTTTTATCTTTTGTGTTTTTATATTTTTGTGTTTTTGTGTTTTTATATTTTTGTGTTTTTATATTTTTGTGTTTTTGTGTTTTTGTGTTTTTATATTTTTGTGTTTTTATCTTTTGTGTTTTTATCTTTTGTGTTTTTATATTTTTGTGTTTTTGTGTTTTTGTGTTTTTATATTTTTGTGTTTTTATCTTTTGTGTTTTTATATTTTTGTGTTTTTGTGTTTTTGTGTTTTTATATTTTTGTGTTTTTATCTT
This sequence comes from Paratrypauchen microcephalus, assembly GCA_036785185.1. Classification (NCBI taxonomy): domain Eukaryota; kingdom Metazoa; phylum Chordata; class Actinopteri; order Gobiiformes; family Gobiidae; genus Paratrypauchen; species Paratrypauchen microcephalus. Next base: position 1,459,611 of record JAVJIX010000166.1, read on the forward strand.
TTGTGTTTTTATCTTTTGTGTTTTTGTGTTTTTATATTTTTGTGTTTTTATGTTTTTGTGTTTTTATATTTTTGTGTTTTTATATTTTTGTGTTTTTATATGTTTGTGTTTTTATATTTTTGTGTGTTTGTGTTTTGCGTCACGTTCAGGGTCTCCTGTGTGGTCAGGAGAAGATCACAGTGACTTCTGAAGTGTGTCCAGATCAATGAGGCGTTTCATTGGCTCCTCACAGCAGGACGTCTACTGCAAATACTACAAATACTACAAATACTGCAAATACTACAAATACTACAAATACTGCAAATACTACAAATACTACAAATACTGCAAATACTACAAAAACTACAAATACTACAAATACTACAAATACTACAAATACTACTACTGCTACTACTTAGTACATACACACTACAGAATGTACTGCAGTACATTCTGTAGTGTGTATTACTCCAAACCCTCGTCCTTTGGAACGTTCTGGAGACGCACATGGCGGAGCTGATCGATGAATGTGATTGGAGGGGGCGGGGCCGAGCACAGCGGGAGAGGGAGGGGGCGGGGCTTCAAAGAGCCACAAGTGCCACCTGCTCCGATACCGATACCAATACCAATATCATGTTCTTCTTGTGGAGCATCACAGTCGTCCTCCAGTCCAGTCATATCCGATACTCGATACTGATTCTGATACCACATTGATTGTTCAAATGGATCAATAAGAGCAGGTTCTGGAGGTGACGGCGTTTAGGAAAAGTTCTTTTGTTTGTGGAGCAGCTCCTGTACGAGAACTTTAAACACTGCAGCGTTTTCTAAAGTTTAAAACTCAGGACTAAAGTTAAAACCAGGACTAAACCAGGACTGAACCAGGACTAAACCAGGACTGAACCAGGACTAAACCAGGACTAAACCAGGACTGAACCAGGACTAAACCAGGACTGAACCAGGACTAAACCAGGACTAAACCAGGACTGAACCAGGACTAAACCAGGACTAAACCGGGACTAAACCAGGACCTTCTTATCCCGAGATAACGAGATCATTAATTTGAGATCTCAACTGAAACAGGCCGACTCAAGTTTGGTCCTGATTGAGTCCTGATTTAGTCCTGATTTAGTCCAGGTTTAGTCCAGATTGAGTCCTGATTTAGTCCAAGTTTAGTCCTGATTTGGTCCAGGTTTAGTCCTGATTTTGTCCAAGTTTAGTCCTGATTTAGTCCAGGTTTAGTCCTGATTTAGTCCTGATTTAGTCCAGGTTGAGTCCAGGTTGAGTCCAGGTTTAGTCCAGGTTGAGTCCAGGTTTAGTCCAGGTTGAGTCCTGATTTAGTCCAGGTTTAGTCCAAGTTTAGTCCTGATTTAGTCCAGGTTTAGTCCTGATTTAGTCCTGATTTAGTCCAGGTTTAGTCCAAGTTTAGTCCTGATTTAGTCCAGGTTTAGTCCTGATTTAGTCCAAGTTTAGTCCTGATTTAGTCCAGGTTTAGTCCTGATTTAGTCCAGGTTGAGTCCAGGTTTAGTCCAGGTTGAGTCCTGATATAGTCCAGGTTTAGTCCAGGTTGAGTCCAGGTTTAGTCCTGATTTAGTCCAAGTTTAGTCCTGATTTAGTCCAGGTTGAGTCCAGGTTGAGTCCAGGTTGAGTCCAGGTTGAGTCCAGGTTTAGTCCAGGTTGAGTCCAGGTTTAGTCCAGGTTGAGTCCTGATTTAGTCCAGGTTTAGTCCTGATTTAGTCCAGGTTGAGTCCAGGTTTAGTCCAGGTTGAGTCCTGATTTAGTCCAGGTTTAGTCCAGGTTGAGTCCAGGTTGAGTCCAGGTTTAGTCCAGGTTGAGTCCAGGTTTAGTCCAGGTTGAGTCCTGATTTAGTCCAGGTTTAGTCCAGGTTTAGTCCAGGTTGAGTCCAGGTTGAGTCCAGGTTTAGTCCAGGTTGAGGGAGTTGTTGTGGCTCTTTTGTTTCTCTCGTTTCTTCGATTTTTCTCTCGCTCCTTTTGTCGTTATTCAGGACGACCTCTTTACCTCTTTTGTTTATCGACTTTGTTCCTCCCGTTCTGTTCGTCTGTCTTCTCCCCTCCTCGCCTTCCCTCTGTCCTTCTCTCTCTCCTGCTTTTCTCTTTCTCTCTCTCCTCCCCCTCTGTTCTCTCTCTTCTCCTGTTTTCTCTTCCCCCTCTCCCTCGTGTTTTGATCTCTGTGTTGCTTCATTGAGCCGTTTCATTGGGTTTAACGAAGCGAAGCGCGATGACAACTGTGGACGAGCGCCACCGCCTTCACCTCCACCTCATCTCTCCATCTCCTCTACAACTCCTCCTCTACACCTCCTCCATCCCTCCATCTCCTCCTCCTCTACACCTCTATCCCTCCATCTCCACCTTTTCTACACCTCCACTCCTCCTCTACACCTCCTCCATCCCTCCATCTCCTCTACACCTCCTCCATCCCTCCATCTCCTCCTCCTCTACACCACCTCCTCTACACCTCTATCCCTCCATCTCCACCTTTTCTACACCTCCACTCCTCCTCTACACCTCCTCCTCCTCTACAACACCACCTCCTCCATCTTCTCCACCTCCTCTACACCTCCATCCCTCCACACCTCCTCTCCTCTACACCTCCTCCATCTCCTCTACACCTCCTCTCCTCTACACCTCCTCCATCTCCTCTACACCTCCTCTACACCTCCATCCCTCCACACCTCCTCTCCTCTACACCTCCTCCATCTGCTCTACACCCCCACCTCTATCCCTCCATCTCCACCTTTTCTACACCTCCACCTCCATCTCCTCCACCTCATCCCTCCATCTCCTCTACACCTCCACCTCTACACCTCCTCTCCTCTACACCTCCTCCATCTCCTCTACACCTCCTCCTCGACACCTCCTCCTCTACACCTCCACCTCCATCCCTCCATCTCCTCTACACCTCCACCTCTACACCTCCTCTCCTCTACACCTCCTCCATCTCCTCTACACCTCCACCTCCATCCCTCCATCTCCTCTACACGTCCTCCTCCTCTACACCACCACCTCCTCCATCTTCTCCACCTCCTCCTCTCCACCTCCATCCCTCCATCTCCTCTACACCTCCACCTCCATCCCTCCATCTCCTCTACACGTCCTCCTCCTCTACACCACCACCTCCTCCATCTTCTCCACCTCCTCCTCTCCACCTCCATCCCTCCATCTCCTCTACACCTCCACCTCTACACCTCATCTCCTCTACACCTCCTCCATCTCCTCCACCCCACCTCCTCCACACCTCCACCTCCTCTATTCATATTTCAGCAGTGAAATTATTATTTTTCTAACAGAAAATGTCAAAACTAAATTAGTCGGTGCAGAAATTTGGCACCTTAACAGAAAAATCAGATCAATATTTATTCGAGCCTTTTGCAAAAACAACAGCCTCGAGTCCAGGGGTCAAACTCACGGCAAATATGCCCCGAAAACATACCCCGAAAACATGCCCCGAAAACATACCCCGAAAACATACCCCGAAAACATGCCCCGAAAACATGCCCCGAAAACATGCCCCGAAAACATACTCACGAAAACATACCCCGAAAACATGCCCCGAAAACATACCCCGAAAACATGCCCCGAAAACATACCCCGAAAACATGCCCCGAAAACATGCTCACGAAAACATGCCCCGAAAACATACCCCGAAAACATACCCCGAAAACATACCCCGAAAACATGCCCCGAAAACATACCCCCGAAACATGCCCCGAAAACATACCCACGAAAACATACCCACGAAAACATGACGCGAAAACATACCCCGAAAACATGCCCCGAAAACATAGCCCCAAAACGTGCCCCGAAAACATACCCACGAAAACATACCCACGAAAACATACCCCGAAAACATGCCCCGAAAACATACCCCGAAAACATACCCCGAAAACATGCCCCGAAAACATACCCACGAAAACATACCCACGAAAACATGCCCCGAAAACATGCCCCGAAAACATACCCACGAAAACATGCCCCGAAAACATACTCACGAAAACATGCCCCGAAAACATACCCCGAAAACATGCCCCGAAAACAGGCCCCGAAAACATGCCCCGAAAACATGCTCCGACAACATCCCCCGAAAACATGCCCCGAAAACATGCCCCGAAAACATGCCCCGAAAACATGCGCCGGAAACATGCCCCCGAAAACATGCCCCGAAAACATACCCCGAAAACATACCCCGAAAACATACCCCGAAAACATACCCCGAAAACATGCCCCGAAAACATGCCCCGAAAACATGCCCCGAAAACATGCCCCGAAAACATGCCCCGAAAACATGCCCCTAAAACATGCCCCGAAAACATGCCCCGAAAACATGCCCCGAAAACATGCCCCGAAAACATACCCCGAAAACATGCCCCGAAAACATACCCCGAAAACATACCTCGAAAACATACCCCGAAAACATACCCCGAAAACATGCCCCGAAAACATACCCCGAAAACATGCCCCGAAAACATGCCCCGAAAACATACCCCGAAAACATACCCGAAAACATGCCCCGAAAACATGCCCCGAAAACATGCCCCGAAAACATACCCACGAAAACATGCCCCGAAAACATACCCACGAAAACATGCCCCGAAAACATACCCACGAAAACATACCCCGAAAACATACCCCGAAAACATGCCCCGAAAACATACCCCGAAAATAGCAATAAATCCAAATATTTGTGCAGAGAAACACAAATCTATCACAGAAGTCTTTTTTATTTGATGAACTCTTTCTTTTACAAAATATTATAAACAACCTGAAACTTTAAGAAAAATGCAGTTTCAACACGAGCGTACAGGTTTCCCATTCACCTCCTGAACAAATAAGAATTAGTCAATTTTTCTTGGAAAATCCTGCACTCGGCGTCCACTTTTCTCATTTTTGACATTTTGCTGATGAGGGCGTCACGGTCGACAGTCAAAACGATGCTCCTTTAAGAGCGTTTGGAAAGAGGCGAGTCTTCATTTGTGCTGCTCTGGTGGGAGGGGCCACGTACAGAGGCTCTGGTGGGAGGGACCACGCACAGAGGCGCTGGTGGGAGGGGCCACGCGCAGAGGCGCTGGTGGGAGGAGCCACGTACAGAGGCACTGGTGGGAGGGACCACGTACAGAGGCGCTAGTGGGAGGGGCCACGTACAGAGGCGCTGGTGGGAGGAGCCACGTACAGAGGCACTGGTGGGAGGGACCACGTACAGAGGCTCTGGTGGGAGGGGCCACGTACAGAGGCGCTGTGGGAGGGGCCACGTACAGAGGCGCTGGTGGGAGGGGCCACATACAGAGGCGCTGGTGGGAGGGGCCACGTACAGAGGCGCTGGTGGGAGGGGCCACGCGCAGAGGCGCTGGTGGGAGGGGCCACGTACAGAGGCGCTGGTGGGAGGGGCCACGTACAGAGGTGCAGGTGATGCTGCTGTGCTAAACTATGCAAAAAAGTTAAATTAGCGAAAGGAAAGAGACAGGCTTATCTACGAAGTGTAAGATGTTACACTTGAATCAATATTTTACGTGTTTAGAAATTATTATGATAAAAAAATGTGATAAATTGTGCGTTTTTGTGCCTTGGTAATTTTGTGAAACTTTTGCCGACTCCCGTTTGCTTTTCCAAACTCCGGCGAACGTCTATAAACGACCTTACCTCTGTATAATCTCTCCTAGAAGCCCATTTTAACCATTGCACTGTCCCTTTAAGAGAACTCATTCCCAAACGACTCTTCCGACATCGACCGTTGACCGTTTCCATCAACGTTTACGCAGCTTTTCTTCTTCCCTCTCCGCTCCTCCATCCGAATCGTACCACACAGACCCTGCGGACCGTCTTCCAGTAAAGTGTCTCTTTCGGAAAACGACGGTTTCATTTGGCAAACATTTCTTAGCATAAGCAAAGCGGGTGCGTACAGAACATTTACCAAACCCATGCCTAAATTCAACTGAACCAAACCCAGGTTATGCACAATTTGTCCAGCTACGATTGGACCCATGGCCTACGCAACGGAATACGAGATGTCTGCGATGGCGTAGACGCTACCGTAAACCGAAACGTGGCGTACGTCAACCAAAAACAAAAATTATCAAGATTTTAATAGAAAATTAAAATTGAATTAGAATATTTTAATAGAAAATCAGCCGAGGCTAAAGGTCTTGGAGGGCCGGATCTGGCCCCTGGGCCTCTCCTGAGCGTCTGGATCCTGGATGAAGGTGTCGGACCGTTCCTCCTGACAGAACACGGATCTTCTCTGGGACTGGGCCGGTCCAGAACCTTGGACTTGTTCCTCTGAACGCCTCAGGAGATTCTGAGTGTTTGGGTCGTCGTCCTGTGGAAATATCCAGGTTTGGTTTAGTCCTGGTTTAGTCCTGGTTTAGTCCTGGTTTGGTCCTGGTTTAGTCCTAGTTTAGTCCTGGTTTAGTCCTGGTTTGGTCCTGGTTTAGTCCTGGTTTAGTCCTGGTTTAGTCCTGTTTTAGTCCTAGTTTAGTCCTAGTTTAGTCCTGGTTTGGTCCTAGTTTAGTCCTGGTTTGGTCCTGGTTTAGTCCTAGTTTAGTCCTGGTTTAGTCCTGGTTTGGTCTTGGTTTGGTCCTAGTTTGGTCCTGGTTTAGTCCTAGTTTAGTCCTGGTTTGGTCCTGGTTTAGTCCTGTTTTAGTCCTAGTTTAGTCCTAGTTTAGTCCTGGTTTGGTCCTAGTTTAGTCCTGGTTTGGTCCTGGTTTAGTCCTAGTTTAGTCCTGGTTTAGTCCTGGTTTGGTCCTGGTTTGGTCCTGGTTTAGTCCTAGTTTAGTCCTGGTTTAGTCCTGTTTTAGTCCTAGTTTAGTCCTAGTTTAGTCCTAGTTTAGTCCTGGTTTAGTCGTGGTTTGGTCTTGGTTTGGTCCTAGTTTGGTCCTGGTTTAGTCCTGGTTTAGTCCTGGTTTAGTCCTGGTTTGGTCCTGGTTTGGTCCTAGTTTGGTCCTGGTTTAGTCCTAGTTTGGTCCTGGTTTGGTCCTGGTTTGGTCCTAGTTTGGTCCTGGTTTGGTCCTAGTTTGGTCCTGGTTTAGTCCTAGTTTAGTCCTGGTTTGGTCCTGGTTTGGTCCTAGTTTGGTCCTGGTTTGTCCAAACAGTCCTGGTTTAGTCCTGGTTTGGTCCTGATTTAGCCCTGGTTTAGTCCTGGTCTAGTCCTGGTTTGGTCCTGGTTTGGTCCTGTTTTAGTCCTGGTTTAGTCCTAGTTTAGTCCTGGTTTGGTCCTGGTTTAGTCCTGGTTTGGTCCTGGTTTGGTCCTGTTTTAGTCCTGGTTTAGTCCTAGTTTAGTCCTGGTTTGGTCCTAGTTTGGTCCTGGTTTGTCCAAACAGTCCTGGTTTAGTCCTGGTTTGGTCCTGTTTTAGTCCTGGTTTAGTCCTAGTTTAGTCCTGGTTTGGTCCTGGTTTGGTCCTGGTTTAGTCCTGGTTTGGTCCTGGTTTGGTCCTGGTTTGGTCCTGTTTTAGTCCTGGTTTAGTCCTAGTTTAGTCCTGGTTTGGTCCTGGTTTAGTCCTGGTTTGGTCCTGGTTTGGTCCTGGTTTGGTCCTGTTTTAGTCCTAGTTTAGTCCTAGTTTAGTCCTGGTTTGGTCCTAGTTTAGTCCTGGTTTGGTCCTGGTTTAGTCCTAGTTTAGTCCTGGTTTAGTCCTGGTTTGGTCCTGGTTTGGTCCTGGTTTAGTCCTAGTTTAGTCCTGGTTTAGTCCTGTTTTAGTCCTAGTTTAGTCCTAGTTTAGTCCTAGTTTAGTCCTGGTTTAGTCGTGGTTTGGTCTTGGTTTGGTCCTAGTTTGGTCCTGGTTTAGTCCTGGTTTAGTCCTGGTTTAGTCCTGGTTTGGTCCTGGTTTGGTCCTAGTTTGGTCCTGGTTTAGTCCTAGTTTGGTCCTGGTTTGGTCCTGGTTTGGTCCTAGTTTGGTCCTGGTTTGGTCCTAGTTTGGTCCTGGTTTAGTCCTAGTTTAGTCCTGGTTTGGTCCTGGTTTGGTCCTAGTTTGGTCCTGGTTTGTCCAAACAGTCCTGGTTTAGTCCTGGTTTGGTCCTGATTTAGCCCTGGTTTAGTCCTGGTCTAGTCCTGGTTTGGTCCTGGTTTGGTCCTGTTTTAGTCCTGGTTTAGTCCTAGTTTAGTCCTGGTTTGGTCCTGGTTTAGTCCTGGTTTGGTCCTGGTTTGGTCCTGTTTTAGTCCTGGTTTAGTCCTAGTTTAGTCCTGGTTTGGTCCTAGTTTGGTCCTGGTTTGTCCAAACAGTCCTGGTTTAGTCCTGGTTTGGTCCTGTTTTAGTCCTGGTTTAGTCCTAGTTTAGTCCTGGTTTGGTCCTGGTTTGGTCCTGGTTTAGTCCTGGTTTGGTCCTGGTTTGGTCCTGGTTTGGTCCTGTTTTAGTCCTGGTTTAGTCCTAGTTTAGTCCTGGTTTGGTCCTGGTTTAGTCCTGGTTTGGTCCTGGTTTGGTCCTGGTTTGGTCCTGGTTTGGTCCTGTTTTAGTCCTGGTTTAGTCCTAGTTTAGTCCTGGTTTGGTCCTGGTTTGGTCCTGGTTTGGTCCTGGTTTGGTCCTGGTTTAGTCCTAGTTTGGTCCTGGTTTAGTCCTGGTTTAGTCCTAGTTTAGTCCTGGTTTGGTCCTGGTTTGGTCCTGGTTTGGTCTTGGTTTGGTCCTGGTTTGGTCCTGGTTTGGTCTTGGTTTGGTCCTGGTTTGGTCCTGGTTTAGTCCTGGTTTAGTCCTGGTTTGGTCCTAGTTTGGTCCTGATTTAGTCCTAGTTTGGTCCTGGTTTAGTCCTGGTTTAGTCCTGGTTTAGTCCTGGTTTGGTCCTGTTTTAGTCCTGGTTTAGTCCTGGTTTAGTCCTGGTTTAGTCCTAGTTTGGTCCTGAAGACTGGCCCGGCTTCGTCTTTACCGAGGTCGTAGAATTTATCTCCAAAACTTACGGAAGGGACAGTTTTGTTTTCTCGAGATCACAAATTAATTGTGTCTTTTTCTCGAGATCTCCAGTTAATTTTCTCATTATTAAGGTGGAAAATAATCATTACGAACTTGGCCTCTGTCGGCTTCCGTGCGCCTTCGTCTTTGCCTGATATTTTTCTTGGCCTTAACCAGAACTGTGCCTGTGGCCTTCCATTTCCTCACCATGTTCCTCATAGTGGAGACGGACGGCTGAAATCTTTGAGGAGTTGAGTTGAGCTCATCAAACCAGTTTTGTGTTCCAATAGGGATTATTCACTGCGGTCACATGGATGAGTGGAATCCGACTGCAAACGGATTGGGATCGTATCGGATTCATGTGCACAGGCTAAGGATCGTACAGGGATTGGTTTCCTGAATCCGATTGGAACCCCTGGCTTAGGCCGATAGTAATCCGCTCGGTGCCGCCTCGTGCACGATATCGGATCGGATTGGCGTAATGTGCGTGCGCGGGAATTTTCACCAGGGATTTCACCTGGAAGTGGCAGGAGGCGCCGACGCTGTCATAAGTAGAGATTGTTGCCGGAAAAGTCTGACGAAATCATGGCTGCGAAGAAAGAATGCACAACACGTACACCAATGCTGCTCCGGCAAACTAGTCCAGGTTTAGTCCAGGTTTAGTCTCATATTAGTCCTGATTTAGTCCAGGTTTAGTCCAGGTTTAGTCCAGGTTTAGTCTCATATTAGTCCTGATTTAGTCCAGGTTTAGTCCAGGTTTAGTCCAGGTTTAGTCCAGGTTTAGTCCAGGTTTAGTCTCATATTAGTCCTGATTTAGTCCAGGTTTAGTCCAGGTTTAGTCCAGGTTTAGTCTAGATTAAGTCTCATATTAGTCCTGATTTAGTCCAGGTTTAGTCCAGGTTTAGTCCAGGTTTAGTCCAGGTTTAGTCTCATATTAGTCCTGATTTAGTCCAGGTTTAGTCCAGGTTTAGTCTAGATTAAGTCTTATATTAGTCCTGATTTAGTTCAGGTCTAGTCCAGGTTTAATCCAGGTTTTTCACATTTGATTTAATTTCGTACAAATTAATATTACGACACTTAAAGGTCCCATGACATGGTACTTCTTGATGCTTTTATATGGCTCCTTAATGGTTCCCTAATACTGTAAATGAATCCTTCTTCAAAATCAACACTCAGTGCATGAGAAAGACACATGTACACACATCCCTCTCTCCTCTCTCCATCCCTCTCTTCTCTCTTCATCTCTCTCTCCATCCCTCTCTCCTCTCTCTATCCCTCTCTCCTCTCTCCATCCCTCTCTCTATCCCTCTCTCCATCCCTCTCTCCTCTCTCTCCATCCCTCTCTCCATCCCTCTCTCCATCCCTCTCTCCATCCCTCTCTTCTCTCTCCATCCCTCTCTCTATCCCTCTCTCCATCCCTCTCTCCATCCCTCTCTATCCCTCTCTCCATCCCTCTCTCCATCCCTCTCTCCATCCCTCTCCCTATCCCTCTCTCCTCTCTCTATCCCTCTCCTCTCTCATCCCTCTCTTCTCTCTCCATCCCTCTCTCCATCCCTCTCCCTATCCCTCTCTCCATCTCTCTATCCCTCTCTCATCCCTCTCTCCTCTCTCCATCCCTCTCTCCTCTCTCTATCCCTCTCCTCTCTCATCCCTCTCTTCTCTCTTCATCCCTCTCTCCTCTCTCCATCCCTCTCTCCTCTCTATCCCTCTCCTCTCTCATCCCTCTCTTCTCTCTTCATCCCTCTCTCTATCCCTTTCTCCAACCATCTCTCCATCCCTCTCTCTCTCCATCTCTCCATCCCTCTCTCCATCCCTCTCTCCATCCCTCTCTCCATCCCTCTCTTCTCTCTCCATCCCTCTCTCCATCCCTCTCTCCATCCCTCTCCCTATCCCTCTCTCCTCTCTCTATCCCTCTCTCCATCCCTCTCTCCATCCCTCTCTCTCTCTCTCTCCATCCCTCTCTCCATCCCTCTCTCCATCCCTCTCTCCATCCCTCTCTCCATCCCTTTCTATCCCTCTCTCCATCCCTCTCTCTATCCCTCTCTCCATCCCTCTCTCTATCCCTCTCTCCATCCCTCTCTCTATCCCTCTCTCCATTCCTCTCTCCATCCCTCTCTCCATCCCTCTCCCTATCCCTCTCTCCTCTCTCTATCCCTCTCTCCATCCCTCTCCCTATCCCTCTCTCCTCTCTCTATCCCTCTCTCCATCCCTCTCTTCCCTCTCTCCATCCCTCTCTCCATCCCTCTCTCCATCCCTCTCTTCTCTCTCCATCCCTCTCTCCATCCCTCTCTCCATCCCTCTCCCTATCCCTCTCTCCTCTCTCTATCCCTCTCTCCATCCCTCTCTCCTCTCTCTATCCCTCTCTCCATCTCTCTCTATCCCTCTCTCCTCTCTTCATCCCTCTCTCCATCTCTCTCTCCATCTCTCTCCCCTCTCTCTATCTCTCTCATCCCTCTCTTCTCTCTTCATCCCTCTCTCCATCCCTCTCTCCTCTCTCCATCCCTCTCTATCCCTCTCTCCATCCCTCTCTCTATCCCTCTCTCCATCCCTCTCTCCAACCATCTCTCCATCCCTCTCTCCATCCCTATCTCCTCTCTCTATCCCTCTCCTCTCTCATCCCTCTCTTCTCTCTCCATCCCTCTCTCCTCTCTTCATCCCTCTCTCCATCCCTCTCTCCTCTCTCCATCCCTCTCTCCCCTCTCTCCATCCCTCTCTCCATCCCTCTCTCCTCTCTCCATCCCTCTCTCCATCCCTCTCTCCTCTCTCTATCCCTCTCCTCTCTCATCCCTCTCTCTTCTCTCTTCATCCCTCTCTCCATCCCTCTCTCTATCCCTCTCTCCATCCCTCTCTCTCCTCTCTCCATCCCTCTCTCCAACCATCTCTCCATCCCTCTCTCCCCTCTCTCCATCCCTCTCTCTCTCCATCTCTCCATCCCTCTCTCCCCTCTCTATCCCTCTCTCCCTCCATCTCTCTATCCCTCTCTCTATCCCTCTCTCCATCCCTTTCTATCCCTCTCTCCCTCCCTTTCTATCCCTCTCTCCATCCCTCTCTCCATCCCTCTCTCCTCTCTCTATCCCTCTCTCTCTCCATCCCTCTCTCTCCTCTCTCTCCATCCCTCTCTCCTCTCTCCATCTCTCCTCTCTCTATCTCTCTCTCCATCCCTCTCTCTTTCCCCCTCCTCTCCCTCCTCCTCCCCTCGGCCCGTGTCCTCTCTTCTGCTTGGCCGCCTCTCCTCTCCTCCTCCTCTCCTCTCCTCCTCCTCCTGTCCCGGGCCACCCGTTCGTCTCTAATCCCGTTTTGATGAACTCTGTGTCGGACCCCCCGCGGCTCCGGTTCATCCGCCGCACACGACCCCGTCCCCGCCCCCGGACACGCGCTACTTAAACCGGCCCGCAGTCCGCAAACTCCCGCACAAACTCCCGCACAAACTCCGCACAAACTCCGCACAGACCCCGCACCCTGGAGGACGGTTTCAGGGAAGATGCCTCCGAGGAAGAGCCCGCTGCTGCCGCTGCTGCCGCTGATCCCCGCGGAGCCGCAGAGAAGCGAAGCCGGGGCAGAGCGCGTCAGAGGCGGCTGTGAGCGCAGAGAAGCCCCGGGCCCCGCACACGCCGTGGTGGAGCTGCGGCTGGAGGCTGGAGCCCTCACCGCCACCACCAGCACCACCACCACCACCACCTACCTCTGCTCTGTACGTCACTTTCACTTTATTTCACTCACAACTCCACTTTTAGTATTTATGCTCCGCGTTTTTGCAGGATTTTAAGTTGGATTTTCACTTCAAACTGATGAAAGTTTTGATATGACTATTTGAGCCCGTAGACAAACAGAATATGAACAAGAGCTCAGTTCTTTTTCTATTTGAATTTGAATTTAATTTAAGGCCTAAGAAACTGAGTGCATGGACAATATTTCCATCCATGTTCCTCCTCTTCACCCCAGACACTTCCTCCAGCTCCTCTAGGGACCAGGACTAAACCAGGACTGAACCAGGACTGAACCAGGACTAAACCAGGACTAAACCAGGACTAAACCAGGACTAGACCAGGACTAGACCAGGACTAGACCAGGACTGAACCAGGACTGAACCAGGACTAGACCAGGACTAGACCAGGACTAGACCAGGACTAGACCAGGACTAAACATGGACTGAACCAGGACTAAATTAGGATTAGACCAGGATTAAACCAGGACTAGATCAAGACTAAACCCAGATTAGACCAGGACTAAATATGGACTAGACTAAAACTAAACCAGGACTGAACCAGGACTAAACCAGGCCTAGACCGGGACTAAACCAGGACTAAACATGGACTGAACCAGGACTAAATTAGGATTAGACCAGGATTAAACCAGGCCTAGATCAAGACTAATCCCAGATTAGAGTAGGACTAAATATGGACTAGACTAAAACTAAACCAGGGTTGGAAAAGGACTGAACCAGGACTAAACCAGGACTAGACCAGGACTAAACCAGGACTAAACATGGACTGAACCAGGACTAAATTAGGATTAGACCAGGATTAAACCAGGACTAGATCAAGACTAAACCCAGATTAGACCAGGACTAAATATGGACTAGACTAAAACTAAACCAGGGTTAGAAAAGGACTGAACCAGGCCTAGACCAGGACTAGACCAGGACTAGACCAGGACTAGACCAGGACTAAACCAGGACTAAACCAGGACTAAACATGTGTAGTGAGACGCGCACCTTAACCAGCGGGCCAATCACGTAGCGCCCCAAGCCTTGATGAGGGAGACTGGTTTCACCTGTTGCACTCTCTCCTCACCTCTGGCATCCAACACGGTGTAGCAGCCACTGGGACAAGAAGGCTCCGTGTTTTATATTAACTTAAACCCGCTCAATTCCCGGTCTACGGTCGTGACTTGAAGCTGCGGCACGTTGCTCCGTCCTGCCTTATTGGTGAGTGGAGACGTATTCGTTCATAAAACTGGTTACGCTGGGTCTAAACCGCTACTTCTGTAGGCAGTGTCTGTGTGCGGGCTGTCCCTGGCGGGTGCGTGTACAAGCTGTATTGGGTGAGTAATAAACCGGGATTTCATTCCTAGAATGTACTCGTTCTGAGTTCCCTTATCATGCGTTGCTCCGGCAGGCTTAGGCAGAGCAGGTGTGTCCTGCGTTCCACCCCCCTCTCGTTCCGAGCGGAGCGTCTCCTCGGTGAGTGCACGGGGCCGTGCCCATTTATTAAATCTCCCTGTTGGGTCTTAAATTTACCTTTTTTCAGGCTTTTGAGTTCCCCGCGGGCCTCCCCTGTGGGATTGGGTCATCCCCTCTGGAGCTAGCTTTCCCCCGGCGGAGTTTGTCGCTCCTCTGGGCCTGGACGCCTCCTACCTTCGTGGTGTCGGCCAGTGTTGCCAACTCCCCAGCACCGGAAGTAGCTATTGGCCCGCCCAGAAGTAGCTAAAAGTAGCTAGACGAGCGAGCGGTCAATCCAAACGTGAGAGCGGGGCACATCCTAACCTTCCTTACCCCGTGACACTAACCTTTTATTGGTGTTGTTATTACATATACTTGTTTGTTTTTTATTTGTTTTTTATTTTTTAGATATTTTTTGGAGCTGTAGTCCAAGATCTATAGCTTGCTTTTTTTTATTTTGTGCTGTAGTTTAACTAAAGCTTTTTATTTTTTTTTTATTTTTTTGTGCTATAGTGGGCAAACTATAGCTTTTTATTTTTTGTTTTTTTTTGTGCTAAAGTAGCTTTTTTAAACTTTTCTGTGCTGTACAACTAGCTTTTTCCCACTCCCGTCTGTACTTTTGTGTATACACTTTTGGTTGTGGCATTGCGATTGAATACAAGAGGAGATAAAAGAAATGCTCTAAAGAATGAGAGGGATATGCACGTGACGAGAGAAACTGAATGACAGAAACAGAGAGAGGAATGGCCAGACTCCGAGGCGATCTGACGAGATGGGAGGGAGCAGAGGAGAGACTGGTGAGTGTGTCTCTCTTCCACTGCCCCTCTCTGTCTCTCTGTCTCTTTCTCTGAACGGGGAAAGAGAGAAAACGGCGCAATTATTTTTCCCCCTCCCGCGATCTTGGAGCCTCTGATCACCAAAAAAGTCGCTAGATTTGTCGCTAGTCGCTTTTGTCTAATTTTCTCGCTAGGGGGGTCCAAAAAGTAGCTAAAAATAGCGACAAAGTCGCTAAGTTGGCAACACTGGTGTCGGCCCCTAATGGACAGTACCATTGCCGTATTCACCGGTCGAGTTATAACTTTTTTTGGTTAATATTTTATTGTGTGTGTGTGTGTGAGTGAAAGGAATTGTAAACATTGTTTAAAACATTTTAATATGGAATAATAAATTTTTGTATCATTTTGTAAACTGGTGTCTTGCCTACTGCTTATGAATTACCCCCCCACTCGGTCACTACACATGGACTGAACCAGGACTAAATTAGGATTAGACCAGGATTAAACCAGGACTAGATCAAGACTAAACCCAGATTAGACCAGGACTAAATATGGACTAAACTAAAACTAAACCAGGACTAAACCAGGACTAAACCAGGACTAAACCAGGACTAAACCAGGACTAATCCAGGACTAAACCAGGCCCAGACGTGCCCGCAACACCTCAGGACTGCACAATGTTTCGTTTTCTAAAATCTGAGCAACTTTTAGGAGCTTCAGGACATTTTCAGATTTGTTCACTGCTGTTTGGAACTTTGAGAAGCTGAAGCTGAAATGACCCCCTCTGTCCTCTCTCCGCAGCCGGACGAGAGCGCCCTGGAGCGGGCGCAGAGGCGGAGGAGACTCGCCGCCAACGCCCGGGAGAGGCGCAGGATGCTCGGCTTGAACGTGGCCTTCGACCGGCTCCGGAGCGTCATCCCGAACCTGGAGAGCGACAAGAAGCTGTCCAAGTCCGAGACGCTGCAGATGGCGCAGATCTACATCGCGACCCTCAGCGAGCTGCTCCAGGACGGACCCCCGGGGCTCCGAGCGCACCCGCCGCCTCCAGCGCACTCCAGGCCCCCCGCGGAGCTCAGTGAAAACACGTGGGGAAGAAGCAGCGGCAGCAAATGAATTTCTCTCAATTTTGTTATTTAATTTTGGACTTTCTGAAGATCTGCACTGAAACCTGAAGGACACAAAGTCTAAATCTGGAACATTCCCTCATGAACCAAACGGACAAATATCCACAAAGTCCAGAATTTTAATTTATAAAACCTGCACAACTTTGTGAAACTGATTTTTTTAATAATAAATTTCTAAAATATGTCATCGAAGTTTTCTGTTCTCCGCACAATTGTTTTAAAAATGCACTACGGAACTTTTTCTGCCTGCCGCCCGTTTGTCGCCATGGTTTCCCTGAATGTCCCGCAGTACAGCTGGAGTTTGAAGCTGAGAAGGTAAAAACATCTCCATGGAGACGAGCAGGTGGCAGACCCTCCACTTGAACACAAAACTCCACCAAACACAGAAAGAGGGAGGGGCCTGGAGGGATAAAAGGGACGGGGTCTGGAAGGCTAAAGGGGCGTGGTCTGGAGGGCTAAACGGGCGGGGTCTGGAAGACTAAAGGGGCGTGGTCTGGAGGGCTAAACGGGCGGGGTCTGGAAGACTAAAGAGGCGTGGTCTGGAAGGCTAAAGGGGCGTGGTCTGGAAGACTAAAGGGGCGTGGTCTGGAAGACTAAAGGGGCGTGGTCTGGAGGGCTAAACAGGCGTGGTCTGGAGGGCTAAAGGGGCGGGGTCTGGAAGACTAAAGAGGCGTGGTCTGGAAGGCTAAAGGGGCGTGGTCTGGAAGGCTAAAGGGGCGTGATCTGGAAGGCTAAAGGGGCGTGGTCTGGAAGGCTAAAGGGGCGGGGTCTGGAAGGCTAAAGGGGCGGGGTCTGGAAGACTAACGGGGCGGAGTCTTGAGGAAAGGCGGGGCTTGGAGGACTAAAGGGGAGAGCTGGGGGCGTGGTTTGGAGGTTTAAGGAGCAGTGTGATTGGTCGAACAGGTCTCCACACTTCAGGCTCCGCCCCTGCAGACAGAAGTGCTGTGTGATGTCACGTAGTACTTGATAGAGGCAACACAAACTGGGTTTAGACGCATTTTTGACCAGGAAGCTGTAAATTTACAGTGATTCCACTAAAATTACTAAAAAGCAGAACACGATTAAAACATGAACATATACACAGTTAGTCCGACTTAAAACGTTAAACCAAAGAAAAGCTCCAGTCTGGAACATTCACTGATCCAAAAAAGCCACACCAGAAAATACTGAAAGTAGCAATTTTTTATTATTTTAAAATTATGTACAAATAACGCCGCCTCGGTCCAACAAACACTTTTTTACAAAAGGAAAAATAGAAAGTCCCGTTGAAAAGTCCGACCGTCTCCGCTCCTCGGAACACAAAGTTTATTTACAGAAAAACTATGTACAAAAGCGACAGAAACGCGCCGTAAACGCGCCGTAAACGCCTCGACAGGAGTGTGGAGCGAAGAGGAAACTCGAAACGAAAACGTGACGGAAATGACACGAGTTTAAAGGAGAAACGGCCACCGAAAAGTCCGATCCAAACCCCTCGGAAAATATGAAATAAATCATTTGGAAATAAAAACAACTCCAGGTGTTTTTGAGGAGGAAACCAAAGTGTTCAGATTAAAGGGATAGTGCGTTCTTTTTTTGTTCATCTGTATGGATTTCCTTGTAAAAGTTCCGTGTGTTGACACCAGTTTACCTCTGACAGTCTCAGCTGATCCCGGTTCGGCTCACTTTCTGGAGCTCACGTAAGTAGGTCCGGTAACTTCCCTGGAACATGAAATAAAACTTGTTTTTCTTCTCAGTATCACTACGCCCATGTTAACTCTATCAGCCTGTTCACTTGTAAACTTCGGCGTAGACATCCGCTGAAGGTGAACAGGCTGATAGTTAACATGGGCGTAGTGATACTGAGAAGAAAAACAAGTTTTATTTCATGTTCCAGGGAAGTTACCGGACCTACTTACGTGGGCTCCAGAAAGCGAGCCGAACCGGGATCAGCTGAGACTGTCAGAGGTAACACACGTCAACACACGGAACTTTTAGAAGGAAACCCACACAGATTAACAAAAACACACCAACCCTTTAACCAGGACTAGACCAGGACTAGACCAATCAATCAATCAATCAAACAATATTTATAAGGCGCTTTTCATACAAAATTGTAACACAAAGCGCCAGGACTAAACCAGGACTAGACCAGGACTAGACCAGGATCAGACCTGGATTAGACTTGGACCAGACCTGGATTAGACTTGGACCAGACCTGGACTAAACCAGGACCAGACCTGGACCAGACCAGGACTAGACCAGGACTAGACCAGGACTAGACTTGGACCAGACCTGGACTAAACCAGGACTAGACCTGGACTAGACCTGGACTAGACCTGGACTAGACCTGGACTAGACCTGGACCAGACTAGGACTAGACCTGGACCAGACCTGGACAAAACCAGGACCAGACCAGGACCAGACCAGGACTAGACCAGGACTAGACCTGGACTAGACCTGGACTAAACCAGGACCAGACCAGAACCAGACTAGGACTAGACCAGGACTAGACCAGGACTAGACCAGGACTAGACCAGGACTAGACCAGGATCAGACCTGGACTAGACCTGGACTAGACCTGGATCAGACCTGGACTAAACCAGGACCAGACCTGGACCAGACCTGGACCAGACCTGGACTAGACCTGGACTAGACCTGGACTAGACCTGGACTAGACCTGGACTAGACCTGGACCAGACCAGGACTAAACCAGGACTAAACCAGGATTAAACCTGGACTAAACCTGGACCAGACCAGGACCAGACCAGGACCAGACCAGGATTAGACCTGGATTAGACCAGGACTAAACCCGATCAGACCAGGACTAGAATATTTTGTGCTGGTTCCATTTCATAAAAGTTCTAATCAAATTCTACATTTTTATCTCATTAAATTGACCAAAACAACTTCACTTTTTAAACTTTGGACATTTCCGTTTTCAAAATGAAACTCAAAATCTCCTCAAAAGTGTAACGGCACTTTCTGGAAGGATTTGGATCCAAACTAAAGTTCAGGTGGCCTTCAGGGGCGTGTCCACAGCTCAGGAAACGTTCTCTGTAGGTTCATGAACAGTGGTGGCTTCAGAAGAACGCCGTTTAAACTTCTCAACAAAGAAATGAAGATCAATTCATAAAGCGGTGAAAAAGTCGACGAGATGAGATCGAGCAATGAAGTGCTTTGGTTGAAAATGGTTCAAAGGTCCAATATTCACACAAAACCAACTCCTGCGAGGGTCTCCTGCGAGGGTCTCCTGCGAGGGTCTCCTGCGGGGGTCTCCTGCGAGGGTCTCCTGCGAGGGTCTCCTGCGGGGGTCTCCTGCGAGGGTCTCCTGCGGGGGTCTCCTGCGAGGGTCTCCTGCGAGGGTCTCCTGCGAGGGTCTCCTGCGAGGGTCTCCTGCGAGGGTCTCCTGTGAGGTGCTCCTGCGAGGGTCTCCTGCGAGGGTCTCCATGTTCTCGTCATGTTCCTCAGATCGGAGAAGAGTGTGGTACGGGACCCTTTGAACCGTGAGCTGTGGAAACGCCCGTGAACGGAACGTGGCGTGGAAATGTTTCGTCGGTAAAGTCTGAGAACTAAACGGACGAGAGTAAACGTCGTTCTTCTTCAGCAGTGCTCCAGGTAGTCGATGATTCTGGAGATCGACTTCTGCCCCGTGGTCCCGACGTCACACTGAAAATCACAACAAATACTTTAGTCTTAGACCAGGACCAGGACCAGGACCAGACCAGGACCAGACCAGGACCAGGACCAGGACCAGGACCAGGACCAGGACCAGACCGTTGAGCTGAGACTCACTGTAAGGTTCATGAAGTTGAGGAACTTCTTGAGCATCTCGGTCATGATGGAGAAGTCTTCTCTGGGCAGGTTCTCCCTCACCGTCCTCACATTCATCTGAACACACACACACATACATGTGGACAGTAGTACTACAGTAGACTCTTTGGTGGTAGTAGTAGTAGTAGTAGTAGTAGTAGTAGTAGTAGTAGTAGCAGTTAGGGGTGGCACGGTACACAAAACTCACGGTTCGGTACATTTTCGGTACAGTGCAGGGAAAAAAAAAAAACATAACCAGAAAGGCTGTCCTCAAAGGCAGCTTTTTATAGTTTAAATCTCCAGCTGAGATCGCTGCAACTTCAAATCTGGAAGTAAAACAAGTGAACACGAGCACCACATTGAGGTGTCATATATTGATTTACTGATTGATTACTGAGCTGGTACATCAGTGAAGTTTGAACACATGGTACCTTCACATACAATACACACAAGTACCTAAACACTTGTTTACGTTCACACAGCTCAGAACATGAGCTGGAGGCCTGGACTGTACCACACAACAACAGAACACTGATTTAAACATGGGCATTTTGCAATAACAAACGAATACATATACTGTGCCACCCCTAGTAGCAGCAGTAGTAGTAGTAGTAGTAGTAGTAGTAGTAGTAGTAGCAGTAGCAGTAGTAGTAGTAGTAGTAGTAGTAGTAGTAGTAGTAGTAGTAGTAGTAGTAGTAGTAGCAGTAGTAGCAGTAGTAGTAGCAGTAGTAGCAGCAGTAGTAGTAGTAGTAGTAGTAGTAGTAGTAGTAGTAGTAGTAGTATTTGTAGTAGTAGTAGTAGTAGTAGTAGTACTCACAGGACTGCCCTGGCAGAGGCAGCCCAGCAGCATTGCAGTGTACGAGGCCACGATGCTGTCCTCCATGTGCTTCCCTGCGTGCTGCAGAGCTACAGAAGAAGAACACAGAACATCATCTACAGAAGACCACAGCCACGTCCACGTGAAGGACAGAAGAGGCCCAGAGGAGGGCAGAAGAGGCCCAGAGGAGGACAGAAGAGGCCCAGAGGAGGACAGAAGAGGCCCAGAGGAGGACAGAAGAGGTCCAGAGGAGGACAGAAGAGGTCCAGAGGAGGACAGAAGAGGTCCAGAGGAGGACAGAAGACGTCCAGAGGAGGACAGAAGAGGTCCAGAGGAGGACAGAAGAGGTCCAGAGGAGGACAGAAGACGTCCAGAGGAGGACAGAAGAGGTCCAGAGGAGGACAGAAGAGGTCCAGAGGAGGACAGAAGAGGCCCAGAGGAGGACAGAAGAGGTCCAGAGGAGGACAGAAGAGGTCCAGAGGAGGACAGAAGAGGTCCAGAGGAGGACAGAAGACGTCCAGAGGAGGACAGAAGAGGCCCAGAGGAGGGCAGAAGAGGTCCAGAGGAGGACAGAAGAGGCCCAGGAGGGCAGAAGAGGCCCAGAGGAGGGCACAAGAGGCCCAGAGGAGGACAGAAGAGGCCTAGAGGAGGACAGAAGAGGCCCAGGAGGGCAGAAGAGGCCCAGAGGAGGGCACAAGAGGCCCAGAGGAGGGCAGAAGAGGTCCAGAGGAGGGCAGAAGAGGCCCAGAGGAGGGCAGAAGAGGTCCAGAGGAGGGCAGAAGAGGCCCAGAGGAGGGCAGAAGAGGCCCGGAGGAGGACAGAAGAGGCCCAGAGGAGGACAGAAGAGGCCCAGAGGAGGGCAGAAGAGGCCCAGAGGAGGACAGAAGAGGTCCAGAGGAGGACAGAAGAGGTCCAGAGGAGGACAGAAGACGTCCAGAGGAGGACAGAAGAGGCCCAGAGGAGGGCAGAAGAGGTCCAGAGGAGGACAGAAGAGGCCCAGGAGGGCAGAAGAGGCCCAGAGGAGGGCACAAGAGGCCCAGAGGAGGACAGAAGAGGCCTAGAGGAGGACAGAAGAGGCCCAGGAGGGCAGAAGAGGCCCAGAGGAGGGCACAAGAGGCCCAGAGGAGGGCAGAAGAGGTCCAGAGGAGGGCAGAAGAGGCCCAGAGGAGGGCAGAAGAGGTCCAGAGGAGGGCAGAAGAGGCCCAGAGGAGGGCAGAAGAGGCCCGGAGGAGGACAGAAGAGGCCCAGAGGAGGACAGAAGAGGCCCAGAGGAGGGCAGAAGAGGCCCAGAGGAGGACAGAAGAGGTCCAGAGGAGGACAGAAGAGGTCCAGAGGAGGACAGAAGACGTCCAGAGGAGGACAGAAGAGGCCCAGAGGAGGGCAGAAGAGGTCCAGAGGAGGACAGAAGAGGCCCAGGAGGGCAGAAGAGGCCCAGAGGAGGGCACAAGAGGCCCAGAGGAGGACAGAAGAGGCCTAGAGGAGGACAGAAGAGGCCCAGGAGGGCAGAAGAGGCCCAGAGGAGGGCACAAGAGGCCCGGAGGAGGACAGAAGAGGCCTAGAGGAGGACAGAAGAGGTCCAGAGGAGGACAGAAGAGGTCCAGAGGAGGACAGAAGAGGTCCAGAGGAGGACAGAAGAGGTCCAGAGGAGGGCAGAAGAGGTCCAGAGGAGGGCAGAAGAGGTCCAGAGGAGGACAGAAGAGGCCTAGAGGAGGACAGAGGAGGTCCAGAGGAGGGCAGAGGAGGTCCAGAGGAGGACTGTTTAAGGGTCAGATACTGTAAATCTCCCCGAAGTGGTGATTTCACCTTTGTTGAGGTCCAGCTCTTCGTCCTCCTCCTCGTTGTTCTTCTTGTCCTGTTTCTCGGCGGCGTTGGCGTTGTCGTTGGCGACCCACTGGATCTCGCCGCCCGTTTCCTGCCACTCGCCGCTTTGGTCCAGAGGAGCTTTGGGCGCCTCTTTGATGAGGTCATCAGTCTGCGCCTCCGCCAACACAGCCGCACGCTCCCTCTGCAGGAACAACTGCAGAACAACAGCGAGGTTAGAGTGGTCTGCATGTTCTCCTGGTGTTTAGTCCTGACTCTGACCACAGCTCAAACCCTGCCCTGACCTCCAGACACCAGCAGAAGAACAGACCTGTACGAGGGCCGCGATGGCGCTCAGAGTCCCGGTCTCAGCCTGGTCCTGGTAGTTCGGACCTTGGATCACGGTGGTCTCACAGGGTCCAGCCTCCAGCTCCATCTCCATCACAGTGTACCTGTTCCTCGCACTGTACTCCACCAGGTTTATGAGCAGACCCAGACCCTGAAGGAACGAAACACGTAAGAAACAACCCCAGACCCTGAAGGAACAACCCCAGACCCTGAAGGAACAACCCCAGACCCTGAAGGAACGAAACACGTGAGAAGGAACAACCCCAGACCCTGAAGGAACAACCCCAGACCCTGAAGGTTTTGAAAAAGCGTAAAATCGTGATGATTGGGATACGTTTGTGAAGATCATCTCCACAGACTCTGGAGCGTCACTCACCAGGACTCTGATGTCGAACCTCTGCTCCTGAGGAAGGAACTGAGGAACTTTGAGGACACAGTTCAGAGCCGTGGTGATCAGCTCCTCCTGCTCTCCGGTTTTAGTGCTGCCCCATTCTGAAAAAACACAACACCATTAGACAAGAGACACCTCCTCCTCTGACCTCCTCTGCTCCTCTGACCTTTTGACCTCCTCCTCCTCTGACCTCCTCCTCTGCTCCTCTGACCATCTCCTCTGCTCCTCTGACCTCCTCTGCTCCTCTGACCTTTTGACCTCCTCCTCCTGTCCATCTCCTCTGCTCCTCTGACCTTCTGACCTCCTCCTCTGACCTTCTGACCTCCTCCTCTGACCTTCTGACCTCCTCCTCTGCTCCTCTGACCTCCTCCTGACCTTCTGACCTCCTCCTGACCTTCTGACCTCCTCCTCTGACCTTCTGACCTCCTCCTCTGACCACCTCCTCTGCTCCTCCTCCTCTGACCTTCTTACCTCCTCCTCCTCTGACCTTCTGACCTCCTCCTCCTCCTCTGACCTTCTGACCTCCTCCTCCTCTGACCTCCTCCTCCTCTGACCTTCTGACCTCCTCCTCCTCTGACCTCCTCCTCTGACCTTCTGACCTCCTCCTCTGACCTCCTCTGCTCCTCTGACCTTTTGACCTCCTCCTCCTGACCATCTCCTCTGCTCCTCTGACCTTCTGACCTCCTCCTGACCTTCTGACCTCCTCCTCTGACCTTCTGACCTCCTCCTCTGCTCCTCTGACCTCCTCCTCTGACCACCTCCTCCTGACCTTCTGACCTCCTCCTGACCTTCTGACCTCCTCCTCTGACCTTCTGACCTCCTCCTCTGACCACCTCCTCTGCTCCTCCTCCTCTGACCTTCTTACCTCCTCCTCCTCTGACCTTCTGACCTCCTCCTGACCTCCTCTGACCTTCTGACCTCCTCCTCCTGACCTCCTCTGCTCCTCTGACCTCCTCCTCTGCTCCTCTGACCTTCTGACCTCCTCCTCTGACCTTCTGACCTCCTCCTCTGACCTTCTGACCTCCTCCTCTGCTCCTCTGACCTTCTGACCACCTCCTCTGACCCACTTCTCTGTCCTCCTCTGAACTTCTGACCCTCTGACCTCCTCTCTAACCCCCTCCTCTGCTCCTCTGACCTTCTGCCCTCCTCTGACCTACTCCTCTCTTCCTCTGACCATCTGGCCTCCTCCTCGTTCCTCCTCCTCGTTCCTCCTCCTCGTTCCTCCTCCTCGTTCCTCCTCCTCGTTCCTCCTCCCGTAGACTCTGGTAGACTCACCGTTGTCGTGCGTGAGGTTGAGCAGGACGCCGATGATGGCCCTCATACAGTCCTGCAGAGCTTTGGCCACGCTCCTCTGAGAGCTCGTCTCTCTGCTGTACGGCTGGATCATCTGCTCACACCTCCTCAGGGCTCTGGAGGAACACCAAACACTCACGGCGTTACGTAAACTCAAGAAAAACCAGATGCCCTCCCGGTGTCTTCTTCTGGAGTTTAGACCTCCACAAACATGTTCTGAAACGGCTGGATTCTTGGATCAGTTTAAAGTTCAGATTTCAGATGTTCACGTGTCTGGACAGGTTTAAAATACAACCTGATCTTCTGATATATAATCCTCAGATCAATATGAATGATTATCAGTTACAGACCTCCTCACACAGATCCTCCTGTGTGAGGAGGTCTGTGTGAATGTTCAGAGGAGGAGTCTGGAGTCTGGAGGGTCTGGAGTCTGGAGGGTCTGGAGTCTGGAGGGTCTGGAGTCTGGAGGGTCTGGAGTCTGGAGGGTCTGGAGGGTCTGGAGGGTCTGGGGTCTGGAGGGTCTGGAGTCTGGAGGGTCTGGAGTCTGGAGGGTCTGGAGTCTGGAGGGTCTGGAGAGTCTGGAGTCTGGAGGGTCTGGGGAGTCTGGAGGGTCTGGGGAGTCTGGAGGGTCTGGAGTCTGGAGGGTCTGGAGAGTCTGGAGTCTGGAGGGGCTGGGGGGTCTGGAGGGTCTGGGGAGTGTGGGGGGTCTGGAGGCTGGGGGGTCTGGAGTCTGGAGGGTCTGGAGAGTCTGGAGGGTCTGGAGTCTGGAGGGTCTGGAGAGTCTGGAGTCTGGAGGGTCTGGGGAGTCTGGAGGGTCTGGGGAGTCTGGAGGGTCTGGAGTCTGGAGGGTCTGGAGTCTGGAGGGTCTGGAGTCTGGAGGGTCTGGAGTCTGGAGGGTCTGGAGTCTGGAGGGTCTGGAGGGTCTGGAGGGTCTGGAGGGTCTGGAGGGTCTGGAGGGTCTGGAGAGTCTGGAGAGTCTGGAGGGTCTGGAGAGTCTGGAGGGTCTGGGGGGTCTGGGGAGTCTGGAGGGTCTGGAGAGTCTGGAGGGTCTGGAGAGTCTGGAGAGTCTGGAGAGTCTGGAGGGTCTGGAGTCTGGAGAGTCTGGAGGGTCTGGGGTCTGGAGGGTCTGGGGTCAGTCCCGGGTTTAGTCCCGGGTTTAGTCCCGGGTTTAGTCCCCGGTTTAGTCCCCGGTTTAGTCCTGGTTTAGTCCTGGTTTAGTCCTGGTTTAGTCCTGGTTTAGTCCTGGTTTAGTCCTGGTTTAGTCCTGGTTCTGAAGCCTGTAGGTTGAACTCTGACTCTGATTAAAACATTTTAAATAGTGAATATTTCCTCGTGTTTTCTCACCACTGAAATATGGATCAAACTCCTGCACTCCACGTCAGGTTTGTCCAGTTGTTGTGTTCAGTTTTGTATCATATTTTTTGTATATTTATGGAGAATTGTCGCATGGGAACATGGCTGACGTAGGCTTGTGGGTGGAGCCTCGTACAGACTTGTACATGTGAGAAACTCCCCCTCTGTAATGTTCATGTTCTGTCAGTGTGTCAGGAGCAGCAGATCTGCTCGTGACTCTGGAGTTGGTTCTTACTTGGCGGAGGAGACGATGAGGGAGGAGTCCTTGTAGGCGATGAGGTAACTCTGGTTCTCTGGGTTATGGACCGTGACCTGTGAGTAAACAGACGAGTGAAGCTCACAGTGGACAGCTCCTTTCAAAATAAAAGCTCTGTTTAAACTCACGCTCTCGAGCACTCGCAGACAGCGCTCCGCCCCCCACAGGGACGACACCAGCTGCTCCTCGTCCTCCTCCTGGGTCAGGTGGTCCACACACTCTTTCACTGAAGAGCAGAGGGCTGTCAGTTTACCGCAGACATACTCGACAAACATTCTAGCGTTCTTATAGCGTTCTTATCTCCTCTGTACTCGCTCTTTGTGAAGCGCAGGCAGCTCGAGGCTGCAGTCTGTGCAGCTTCTGTGTATTTAACCAATATTGTGTCACACCACACACGATGTTTGTGTATGAAGTGTCACTCTGCGCCACCGCATAACCACACATCTCACCTAGGATATGTTCAAAAATAATAAGAATATAATATTAAGGAGGTAAAGTCCGATTCCGATGGAGTCCGAATCCATGTGATCAGAGCCGATTTCCGATCACGTGATCGGATCAGGACATCCCTATAATAAACCAACAGGTTTAGACAAAAACCTTTATCTCCATTCTGACCTTTGTCCACGATGTGGTCGAGTCCTCCCAGCAGACGCAGCTCCTCTTTGAACCAGTCTCCAGCTCGTTTGGACGTCAGAGACAGGAGGGTCTCCATGGCCAAGTGCCCCGTCTACGGCAACACGAGAGGGACAAACCACAGGTCAGAGACACGAGAGGGACAAACCACAGAGACACGAGAGGGATAAACCACAGACACACGAGGGGGACAAACCACAGACACACGAGGGGGACAAACCACAGGTCAGAGACACGAGGGACAAACCACAGAGACACGAGAGGGACAAACCACAGGTCAGAGACACGAGAGGGACAAACCACAGAGACACGAGAGGGACAAACCACAGAGACACGAGAGGGACAAACCACAGGTCAGAGACACGAGGGACAAACCACAGAGACACGAGAGGGACAAACCACAGGTCAGAGACACGAGGGACAAACCACAGAGACACGAGAGGGACAAACCACAGGTCAGAGACACGAGAGGGACAAACCACAGAGACACGAGAGGGACAAACCACAGAGACACGAGAGGGACAAACCACAGGTCAGAGACACGAGAGGGACAAACCACAGAGACACGAGGGACAAACCACAGAGACACGAGAGGGACAAACCACAGAGACACGAGGGGGACAAACCACAGGTCAGAGACACGAGAGGCACAAACCACAGGTCAGAGACACGAGAGGGACAAACCACAGAGACACGAGAGGGACAAACCACAGGTCAGACACGAGAGGGACAAACCACAGGTCAGAGACACGAGGGACAAACCACAGGTCAGAGACGTGAAAGGGCGGGTTTACCCTGCACACACACACACACTTCTCACCGTGATGTTCTGCAGGTCCAGGTGTTTGTTGTGCACGGTTTCACACAGCTTTCGGATCTTCTCTTTTATTTTGGCGATCTCTCTGGCGCTGAGCTGAGCCGAGCCCACCGCCGCCTTCTGGTCCTGGTCCAGTTCCAGGAGGCGGATCATCAGGTCCAAACAGGAGCGGTCCAGGTCCATGTTGAGTCTGTCTCTGCTCAGGATGTACATGAGAGCGGCCGTGCACAGGGACAGGTTCTGCACGACCAGGGAATCACTCAGGATGGAACAGGCTGTGTGTGTTCAGACTGTACGAGGCGACCCTTTCACACACCGTCCTCACAAATACTCTGTCCTCACACATACGCCGTCCTCACACATACGCCGTCCTCACACATACGCCGTCCTCACACATGCGCCGTCCTCACACATGCGCCGTCCTCACAAATACGCCGTCCTCACAAATACGCCGTCCTCACACATACGCCGTCCTCACACATACGCCGTCCTCACACATGCGCCGTCCTCACACATGCGCCGTCCTCACACATGCGCCGTCCTCACAAATACTCTGTCGTCACACATACTCTGTCCTCACACATACTCTGTCCTCACACACGCACTGTCCTCACACACACGCTGTCCTCACACATACGCCGTCCTCACACATACGCCGTCCTCACACATACGCCGTCCTCACAAACACACTGTCCTCACACACTGTCCTCACACACACACTGTCCTCACACACACACTGTCCTCACACACACACTGTCCTCACACACACACTGTCCTCACACAAACACAAATACGCTGCCCTCACAAATACGCTGTCCTCACAAATACACTGTCCTCACGCATACACTGTCCTCACGCATACACTGTCCTCACGCATACACTGTCCTCACGCATACACTGTCCTCACGCATACACTGTCCTCACGCATACACTGTCCTCACGCATACACTGTCCTCACGCATACACTGTCCTCACGCATACACTGTCCTCACAAATATACACTGTCCTCACAAATACACAAATACACTGTCCTCACAAATACACAAATACACTGTCCTCACAAATATACACTGTCCTCACGCACACACTGTCCTCACGCACACACTGTCCTCACACACACACTGTCCTCACACACACACTGTCCTCACACACACACTGTCCTCACAAATACACTGTCCTCACAAATACACTGTCCTCACAAATACACACATACACTGTCCTCACAAATACACTGTCCTCACACATACACTGTCCTCACAAATACACTGTCCTCACACATACACTGTCCTCACAAATACACTGTCCTCACACATACACTGTCCTCACACATACACTGTCCTCACACATACACTGTCCTCACACATACACTGTCCTCACACATACACCGTCCTCACAAATACACTGTCCTCACAAATACACTGTCCTCACAAATACACTGTCCTCACACATACTCACCCTGATCATTTCTGTTAGTCACTAGAGCTACGGCAGGGCTCGGCAACCTGCGGCTCCGGAGCCACATGCGGCTCTTTGACCCCTCAGTACAGCGGACCCTCGTTTATCGCGGGGGTTACGTTCTAAAAATAACCCACGACAAGCGAAATCCGCGAAGTCGTCAGCTTTAAATTTTACAATTATTCTCCATGTTTTAAGGCTGTAAACGCCTCACCACACACATTCTACACTTTTCTCAGACTGGAATTAACGTTTTCTCACATTGTTCTCTTGTTTAAACACTCAAACGTTCGTAGATTTTCAACAAAAAAGCACAGTATTAGAGAACGAAACCAAAGTGTATTTGGTGTGTATTTCACAGTTCTTATGACCGAGCCTCTTCGTCCTGGCGCCGCTTCGCTGTGGCGGCTTTTGTCGGGGAGAAACAAACATACAGCACTTCAGAGTCACACTGCGATCCAACATTTATATAAATCTGACAAACTGAACACATTCTGCACAGGAGACACGGAGGAGAATGACTGACGAATCGGCAAAGGTCTACAGTCCCTTAGCCAAGTTATATGCAGTGTTATTTCATTTTAAATTTCAAAAGGGTTTTGTGGCTCCCACTGTTTTCTTTACTGTGTGAAACGGCTCCAAACGGCTCTTTGAGTGGTAAAGGTTGCCGACCCCTGAGCTAGAGAGTATTTGGTATGGATATTAGTGATTTTCGATACTCTGGACAAACCTCGTGCAGACTTCTCCCTGAACACTAAGGTCGTTTTCACACCAGGAAAGTCCGATAGTTCACTTGTTTTGGTCCTGTGGGATTTCATAATTTCATATATGTATATTTACATATGTAAACTATAATCTCTCCGTGTACAAGTATATAGGTTTTAGCTGTCTGGGTGTAATTGTATCTACTTGTTTTTCTCCTTCTATTTCAAGCTTTGTTTGTGTAACTCAAAGACCCTCCTATAGGTCGGGGGTGTGATGGGATGTTCACCTGCTCCCATCCATCAACTATTGGTAAACTCACCTGTTATTGGTTAACTGTTGGGAGCTTATGTCATAGCATACCCCAGACCTGTATTTAAAGGGATATGCCACCCCCAGGTCAAACTTGGGCATCTCCCCACAGTCCAGAGACTAAAATAAGTGGTGGAAAGCGTTTTTCTGGTGACCCAGCCATTGTCCAGGTCTGTCAGCACAAAAACAGAGCCGAAGCACACCACGCTGACAGGGGAATCCCAGTTACGCACCAGGAAGGCATTTCCCCGTTACGCAGCGTGGTGCGTGCTTCGGCTGTCTTTTTCCGCACTGAAAAATAGTTCCCACCCAAAATGACCAAGTCAAGCTCTCCGTGTTGATTTGCACATTTATTTGCACTCGATATGAATGCGCACTACACAGAAAGTAATTGGGAAAAGCATCGAGCAAATTAATTCCTTTTGGCCGAAATCTTTCTCTGGCGACATTAGACTCCAGTCTAACGCGGAGGAGCACCAGATACCGCGGCGGTCAGTGCTGACAGACCTGGACAATGGCTGCGTCACCAGAAAAACGCTTTCCACCACTTATTTTAGTCTCTGGACTGTGGGGAGATGCCAAAGTTTGACCTGGGGGTGGCATATCCCTTTAAGTTTGTGTGATGGGAACACGATGAGACAACAGAAAGATGTCTGATGCCATTTACGTTTGTATATCTGCCTAATTCAACATTAAATGCTAATAACCTCCATCTTGAGTCTATGCCGCGCTTCCGATCACTTTTCTGAAAACTCACAGTCCGGACCAAATTTTTAAAAAATTGTTTTTATTTTGGTGAGGTTCGCTTTCACACTGCACTTTTTTTGTAAGCGAACCAATATCTGTAAACAAAAGCACGTGTGCTGAGGTCGTTCAGACATTGGACAGAAATTAGCCGTGTCCAAACAGAAGGAGCAGAATCATGGTGTTACTGTTTTCAATCTGGCCTTAGCGATATGGTTTGCAGTTTTTACAGTTCGCACAAATGTTTGAGCAGCATCGTGACACTATTTTACAATCAATTTCCAAACGACGAAGACACAGCACAAGACGACTACGGAGGACAGCGCTCATGTGCGCATCAAGTTCTGACTCTTACGCAAAACGTAAGTAAGACTCCTAAGTTTAGTTTAGTTTCCTAAGCCTCGGTTTCCCATAATGCTCGACATACGACGGGAGCTCGTTAAGTACAAAAAGCCATCTTGTGTCGGATCGAGTCCGGTCTGCATTCTCACCTCAAACGAACCGCACCAGAGTTCGTATGGAACCGTTCTGAGACCGAGCTTTTTAGGTGGTCTCGGTCCGCTTGTTTGCTCCGGATCAAGATTTTGGTTTTTATTCACACCAGAACAAAAGGTCCGAATCAAAGGAGCAAACAAACTCTGGTTCATTTTAAACGAACCAAACAAGGTGTGAAAAAGACCTTAGTATCTCGCTCAGACAAAATGCACTTCTGCCTAAAACTGAACACTAAAACTGTCCATGAGAAATCCTGGTGCTCATGATTAAATTGTGTTTATCTGCACAGCCCAACCTGTCCCCGAGTCAAGCTCTCGAGGTAAAACTTCACCGAATCTGTTCTTATTATCTTATTGATACAGTTTCACTTGGACAGGCCCAGTAATGACACGAACCATCAACATAAACCTAAATAAACCAGAGTCTGTCAAAGAAAAGTGGGTGCAGTTCCTGACCTGGTGCTGGGGGGCGTCGTTGAGCGTCTTAAAGACCTGAGCCACTTTGCCCCTGGCCCGGAGGTGCATCCTGAAGCTCGGCATGGCACAGCGCGTGGCCAGGCTGATCACACTGGAGCAAACACAAGAACTGCTCAAGTAACAGCCACATAAGACTGAACCTTAAACCAGTCCAGGTCCAGTCTCCGGTCCAGGTCCAGTTTCCAGTCCAGGTCCGGTCCAGATCCAGTCCAGGTCCAGTCTAGGTCCGGTCCAGGTCCAGATCCAGTCCAGGTCCAGTCTCCAGTCCAAGTCCGGTCCAGGTCCAGTCTCCAGTCCAAGTCCGGTCCAGGTCCAGGTCCAGGATCCAGGTCCAGTCTCCGGTCCAGGTCCAGGATCCAGGTCCAGGTCCAGGTCCAGATCCAGGTCCAGTCAAGGTCCAGTCAAGGTCCAGTCTCCAGTCCAGGTCCAGGTCCAGATCCAGGTCCGATCCAGATCCAGGTCCAGGTCCAGATCCAGATCCAGGTCCAGGTCCAGGTCCAGGTCCAGATCCAGGTCCAGGTCCAGGTCCAGATCCAGGTCCAGATCCAGGTCCAGGATCCAGGTCTGATCCAGGTCCAGGTCCAGATCCAGGTCCAGATCCAGGTCCAGTCCCAGATCCAGATCCAGGTCCAGTCCCAGATCCAGATCCAGGTCCAGATCCAGGTCCAGATCCAGGTCCAGATCCAGGTCCAGATCCAGATCCAGATCCAGTCCCTGGTCCAGATCCAGTCCCTGGTCCAGATCCAGGTCCAGTCCCTGGTCCAGATCCAAGTCCAGTCCCTGGTCCAGGCCCAGTCCGCAGTCCAGATCCAGTCCGCAGTCCAGGTCCAGTCCCTCGGTCCAGTCCCTCGGTCCAGTCCCTCGGTCCAGTCCCTCGGTCCAGGTCCGGTCCGCGGTTTACCTGAGGCAGCGTGTGTTCATGGGTTGTCCCGTCTTCAGTCCGGTTGCCAGATATTCAAAGTCGTCTGTAAACTCCTGGTTTTCTCCAAACTCCACCACGTCGTTGAAATGCTTGACGTGCTGCACCACCGTGTACAGCTGCAGCACAAACACAAACGCCACTTTTACTTTACGTTTTATTTCCCCACGGGAAAGATCGCTCTAAAGACATTCAGGAACGGTTCTGCTCTTCTACAGCACTTTTTTAGGATCAATACCTGTAAAAAACAAGTCTGCAGTTTCAGTGTTAGTTTTATTATGGATTAGTAGTGAGCGGCCCGCGGTCCCGGGTTTGGGATGATCGTACCTCCTTGTGCTCCTTGTGGCAGCGCAGGGCGGTCACCGTGTCCTGACAGGGGTCTGCGGACACTTTCACACATTTGGAGACTTTAGGCGGAGGGGGCGGAGCTTTGAACACGCCGTCGTCTTTAGGCGGCGGCTCTGCAGGCTCGCTGCTGCTGCTCGCTGCGGGCACCGAGCTCTGAGAGGGGACGGAGAGACGTTTAAAAGGTGCACTACGGGACATTGCGGGTGGAACTTGCTCGTCTCCATGGAGAGGTTATTGCTTTGTCTGGAATGTTCCAACAAGCTGTCAATCATCACATCACCTCTGCACGTTTCCTCATGACGATGTTTGTGTTTTACTTTACAAACATTTAGAAACATTTATATGATTTATGTCTTATTGATCCCAGTCTGTCGCTATTTTTATTGATATTTATTTAGAAGTTGATAACCCACCCATCCATGTTCTTCCTCTTATCCGGGGCCGGGTCGCCGGGGCAACAGTCCAAACAGGGACTCCACTCCCAGACTTCCTTCACCCCGGACACTTCCTCCAGCTCCTCCGGGGGGACCCCAAGGTGTTCCCAGGCCAGCCGGGAGACATAGTCCCTCCAGCGTGTCCTGGGTCTCACCCGGGGCCTCCTCCCGGTGGGACGTGGCCGGAACACCTCCCGAGGGAGGAGTCCAGAACAGACGCCCGAGCCAGACCAGGTCTAAACTGGGACTAAACCAGGACTAAACCAGGTCTAAACTGGGACTAAACCAGAACTGAACAAGGACTAAACCAGGTCTAAACTGGGACTAAACCAGGTCTAAACTGGGACTAAACCAGGTCTAAACTGGGTCTAAACTGGGACTAAACCGGGACTAAAATGGGACTAAACCGGGACTAAAATGGGACTAAACCAGGTCTAAACTGGGACTAAACCAGGACTAAACTGGGACTAGACCTGGTCTAAACTGGGACTACACCAGGTCTAAACCGGGACTAAACTGGGACTATACCAGGTCTAAACTGGTACTAAACCAGAACTGAACGAGGACTAAACCATGACTAAACCAGGTCTAAACTGGGACTAAACCAGGACTAAACCAGGACTATACCAGGTCTAAACTGG
Source organism: Paratrypauchen microcephalus (assembly GCA_036785185.1). Taxonomy (NCBI): domain Eukaryota; kingdom Metazoa; phylum Chordata; class Actinopteri; order Gobiiformes; family Gobiidae; genus Paratrypauchen; species Paratrypauchen microcephalus. The sequence continues at coordinate 1,493,558 of JAVJIX010000166.1, forward strand.
TACTAAACCAGAACTGAACGAGGACTAAACCATGACTAAACCAGGTCTAAACTGGGACTAAACCAGGACTAAACCAGGACTATACCAGGTCTAAACTGGTACTAAACCAGAACTGAACGAGGACTAAACCATGACTATACCAGGTCTAAACTGGTACTAAACCAGAACTGAACGAGGACTAAACCATGACTAAACCAGGTCTAAACTGGGACTAAACCAGGACTAAACCAGGACTGAACCAGGTCTACTCCTCACTCTATCTCTAAGGGAGCGTCCAGCCACTCTGTGGAGGAAACTCATTTCGGCCGCTTGTATCGGCGATCTCGTCCTTTCGGTCATTACCCAGAGCTCATGACCATAGGTGAGGGGAGGAACGTAGATCGACGGTAAATCGAGAGCTTTGCCTTTCGGCTCAGCTCCCTCTTCACCACAACGGTCCAGTACAGCGACCGCATCACTGCCGACGCTGCACCGATCCACCTGTCAATCTCACGCTCCATCCTCCCCTCACTCGTGAACAAGACCCTGACATACTCCTCCACCTGAGGTACTCTCCACCACCCGGACAGGCCAAGACACCTTTTAACCATTTTTTAATAAGGATCAATAAAGTCTGTGTAAACCACAGGGTAGAATGACTAATGACTGCAACACTCCAGTCACAGCAAAAATACTCAGACATGTGGAAAAGCAAGTCGAGCATGAAAAACAAGTGCCCAACATTAAACTGCACGTACGACTGTTACGCTACACAAGAACCACACCGGGCTGTTCTCTGTTCTGTTCTAACGTCGTTTCCTCATCACAAACACACCTTCACTACAAATATTTGGAGAATTCCGCCCTGGAATCCCCAATCCCGACTGAACTAAAGGTAAAAGGAGCGGTTAAATACGTGTCACAAGAAATTTAATACGATAAAATAATGACATGATAAAGTTATTTTGTTGTATTAAATTTCTTGCGACAGATTTCCATTTGGAGAACAGTTATGTTGAAATTAAAAAGATGCTTAGGCCATGAAGTTTAATAATGTTTAAAGGAGAATTAACGTTTTTTTTTAACAATCTGAGGCTTATTTCGGTAACAAAACAAGTTGTTTTACTCACCCATAGCACTTTGGTGTCATTTGGAGCATTTCCGGAGATGTTTTAGTTTAGCGATATCCGTAACGTGAGTTCTCGGGACATATGTTTGCGGTCTCCAAATAACACAAACTTTAGCACTTTTCAAATTCTAGAAGATCTCTGTGTCAGCGTAGACTTTAAGTGGAATCCAAAGCGGCCTGAAACCCGATATCCAGCTTCGCAGATAAACACCGCTCAGAACTTTTCTGTGGCGAGCGACACATGGCAGAAGATTGGGACTTTGAGGTTGAAGAGGACTTCTGGAGGACTGAGGACTGAAGAGGAGTATACGGATGAGGAGACAGAATGGATACAGAAAGAATGAAGCGGAGACAGTTTTAGGAGCAGCAGAGAACAGTCATCGGTTTCACATTACTTCTCAGAATCGTGCGCTGAATCCGCTGGCCTTCTTTCTTTTCCTTTGCTGGTAAAAAATCGTCCTGAGTGAAGTGGGTACTGCAAACACGATGGTCCAAACGTCTTACAGCTTTGCCTTTCATCAGACCCCCCAGGATTTCATGGGCATTTTTTGAGATTGTTGCGGGGCTAAAATGCCTGAATTTGCGGGAGCTTTTCCAAAAAGTTGTGATGAAAGTTGCGGTGCTTTTAAAGTTTTTGTTGCGATTTTGTTGCGGGAGGAAGTCAAAGTTGCGATAAATAGTTGCGATTTTCCCTTTTTGTAATTAAAATTGAGTAATATTTTGAATACTGAGTTATTACTGACAAAGAATAATACAAAGACACAGAGATCACAGATATGGTCCTAAAACAACCTTACCAACATCGAATATAAATGACTACTAGGAGGGGAACTGTTTCGCTCGGTCTTTTGCTGTTATTTTTGTGGGCAAATGGCGCCGCAGACATGTTTCTTTGCCATTAGAAGCCGTGTCCCAGTTCCCAGAGCGGCTCGGAGCGTGGCCCGAAGGGCAGGTGCGTCACACATTTCAACATTTCACACCGGTGCGACGACTGCTGTCCCACTTCTTTTTTGTCCCATGCGCAGTTAACACGCGGTCCGAAGACCACAGTCGTTAAGCGGTCCGTGGACTGCAGTCGGGGCTGAGCAAGTGTGCACCTCTTTGACTGCAGTCTGAGCCCCCTTCGGGCCGCGCTCCGAGCTGTGCGCTCTGGGAACTGGGACACGGCCGCAGTTTCGTTTCGTCACACGGAAGTAAGGCAGAAGGAAGTTGGTCGGCGTTCAATACATCGCCGATGACTGGTCAAAATTAGTAAAAATTGTGGAAAAGTTGCGGTGATTGGTCAAAATTGCAACACCGCCCTGAATTCACAGGGATTGGCTGAAGTTGCGTTGAAGTTGCAAATCGCAACATCGTGAATTCCTGGAGGGTCTGGTTCATGTTTGGGTCCCGAGAGCTGAGAGCGAAATCAGCTGTGACTCCGCACATGTGCACTGTCCTCCTCATCTACTCCAAACTATGGATAAATCTGGGATTACAGGCCACTTTTGACTCAAAAGAAAGCGTCGACTAAGACATCGAGCTTCTATGATTTGAAAAGTGCTAAAGTTTGTGTTATTTGGAGACCGCAAACATGTGCCCCGAGAACTCACATTATGGAGATCACAAATCTAAAACATCTCTGGAAGTGCTCCATATGACACCAAAGTGCTATGGGTGAGTAAAACAACTTGTTTTATTACCGAAATAAGGCTCAGATTGTAAAAAACGTTAATTCTCCCTTAACAAACATGCTAAATATCCAGTGTGCCTTTCGGAGAGTCGCCTGGGTCTGTCTAGTAGCGAAATCATCACAGATCCATTGATTTTGGTTGGATTTTTCTCATTTTTTTCTGTGGAATGAGTATACGGTTTGGTGAAAAGAATGGCATATTGGATGATGTCATAACTTGGGGGAATAGTTGATTGTCAATGATGTAAAGATGAAAATATTGGAAAAAAGTGAGAAAACACCTTTTTTTGCATTAAATTGCACCAAAATCATGTAGAATTGTGTTTTAAGAATTATTTTTTCACTGAATGTTGTCACCACATGTGTTCTTTGCATCTGGAATACATTTACTGAAAGCTTACCCAATCCACTGAGGATTTCAGGAAATTCGAAAAATGAAGGGGTCATACACTACAATAGCCAAAAAAAAAACCTTTTGCGATATTTCCGGCAGAGCAGACCCTCCAATTATTGGTCCTTAGGGTCAAAGTTAACAAAAAAACCCAAATAAAAAGTATAGCAGACCATTTTATTGAGCTTTTGAGACTTTGGCTCCCTGACTACGAGGTGGAACAGAGCTTTAGAGCTTTGGAGATGAAGACAGACGAATAATAAAGATTTCCTCAAACATGAAAGAAACAAAACACAAGTCCAGGTGTGTTTTTGAGGAGGAAACGGTGTTAGAAGAGGATTCACAGCTCACAGGAGTCAGCTTTAGTGTAATGTGTGAGTTTAGAGCAGGACTGACCGGAGCAGACGGGGGTTTGCAGAGGAACGCCGGGGGAGGAGCCTCTTCACTGTCCACAGCCCAGTGCCGAGCGTTATACACGGCTTTAGTGGGAGACTGGAACACACACGTACCAAACACGTCAAATAGAAACCAAAAACACACACAAACACACAACTGGTGGTACCTGAGCTGCTTATGGTGGTACTTCTGGTGTCTTATTTTAGCCGATTTTATCCACAGTTTGGTCCTACTCTGGGTAATCAATAATATTATGTTTGATGTATATTGCACTAGTGTACGTCAATTTCGATAAAGAATAGAATTTGGGTATCAAGTCTAATTTTAAAAGCTCTTTTTTTAGACAATATTGTGATTTTCAACACAAAATAAAAAGTATTTCTGATAAAACTTCTGTTTAAACTATTCAGGAAATTTGATCTTTTTTTTTTTTCATTATCGATACTTGCTTAAGTGAGTTTTTTTTTTTTTACTTTGACAACTTTATATTGCACTTTACATTTGATTTGACGTTACTTTTTTGTGCTGTTCTTGATCTGTGCGTTGCAACACTGGAATTTCCCCACTGAGGGACTAATAAAGGCATATCTTATCTTATCTTATTTGCTGCTTAAACTGACACTTAAATGACACTATTCAGAATGAGAAAAAGCCCCGAAGTCAGCCTGATGCCAGCCAAAAAACCTGGACCAAACCTGGACCAAACCTGGACCAAACCTGGACCAAACCTGGACCAAACCTGGACCAAACCTGGACCAAACCTGGACCAAAACTGGACCAAAACTGGACCAAAACTGGACCAAAACTGGACCAAAACTGGACTAAACCTGGACCAAACCTGGACCAAACCTGGACCAAACCTGGACCAAACCTGGACCAAGCCTGGACTAAAACTGGACTAAAACTGGACTAAAACTGGACTAAAACTGGACTAAAACTTGGACAAAACCTGGACTAAACCTGGACTAAACCTGGACTAAACCTGGACTAAACCTGGACTAAACCTGGACTAAACCTGGACCAAACCTGGACCAAGCCTGGACTAAAACTGGACTAAACCTGGACTAAACCTGGACTAAACCTGGACCAAACCTGGACCAAACCTGGACCAAACCTGGACTAAAACTGGACTAAAACTGGACTAAAACTGGACTAAAACTGGACTAAAACTTGGACAAAACCTGGACTAAACCTGGACTAAACCTGGACTAAACCTGGACTAAACCTGGACTAAACCTGGACTAAACCTGGACCAAACCTGGACCAAGCCTGGACTAAACCTGGACTAAAACTGGACTAAACCTGGACTAAACCTGGACAAAACCTGGACTAAAACTGGACTAAAACTGGACTAAAACTGGACTAAAACTGGACTAAAACTGGACTAAAACTGGACCAAACCTGGACTAAACCTGGACTAAACCTGGACCAAACCTGGACCAAGCCTGGACCAAAACTGGACTAAAACTGGACTAAACCTGGACAAAACCTGGACAAAACCTGGACAAAACCTGGACTAAAACCTGGACTAAAACTGGACTAAAACTGGACAAAACCTGGACAAAACCTGGACTAAACCTGGACTAAACCTGGACTAAAACTGGACTAAAACTGGACTAAAACTGGACTAAAACTGGACTAAAACTGGACTAAAACTGGACTAAAACTGGACTAAAACTGGACTAAAACTGGACCAAAACTGGACTAAAACTGGACTAAAACTGGACTAAAACTGGACCAAACCTGGACCAAACCTGGACTAAAACTGGACTAAAACTGGACTAAAACTGGACTAAAACTGGACCAAACCTGGACCAAACCTGGGCCAAACCTGGACCAAACCTGGACTAAACCTGGACTAAACCTGGACCAAACCTGGACTAAACCTGGGTTTAGACTAGTCCTGGGTTTAGGTCTAAAATGTGAAAAACAGATCTAATTGATTTTAAACAGTTTGCAATGCTCCAAAGTTTCTTCCTCTCTTACTTTATGCGTTCAGAGCGTCCTAGTTATTCGCCTCGATGAGTTTATGAGCACTTTTCACAACTCTCAGACGCCAGAGCAACAACTAGCATGCTAACCTCACACTTCCTGAACACTGTGGACAAGAGCTGCTTATACAATAAATCTGTACTGACATGGGAAAATTAGGTAGAGGGTTTTTAATTTAGATTTTGGTATCCGGGGGCCGTAGGAGCGTGTTCGGACTCCTCGCCGTGTTATAGATTATTGCTCTTTTGTCTGACCGTCCCTCCCCTCCGAGCTCCCTCGTCTCGCCTGCCAAATTCCCGTCTTCTTCTTTTGTTTTTCCTGATTAAACCCTGACGCCACACGCCACAGGTCTGAGTCTGAGCCAACAGTACTGCCCCCTGCTGGTCCCGGCCCACACACTGCACTGTCGCTGCCAGAGAGAGCGAGTTTTTCAACGCAGATAACGACGATAAAACATTTGGGGGAAATTAGCATAAACTAATGCAAAAATATGAATGAGTGTGTACCTAAGCAGGACTAAACCAGGACTAAACCAAGAGCTAAGCAGGACTAAAACAGGACTAAACCAAGAGCTAAGCAGGACTAAACCAGGACTAAACCAAGAGCTAAGCAGGACTAAACCAGGACTAAACCAAGAGCTAAGCAGGACTAAACCAGGACTAAACCAAGAGCTAAGCAGGACTAAACCAGGACTAAACCAAGACCTAAGCAGGACTAAACCAGGACTAAACCAAGACATAAGCAGGACTAAACCAGGACTAAACCAAGACATAAGCAGGACTAAACCAGGACTAAAGTAAGAGCTAAGCAGGACTAAACCAGGACTAAACCAAGACCTAAGCAGGACTAAACCAGGACTAAACCAAGAGCTAAGCAGGACTAAACCAGGACTAAACCAAGACATAAGCAGGACTAAACCAGGACTAAACCAAGACCTAAGCAGGACTAAACCAGGACTAAACCAAGACCTAAGCAGGACTAAACCAAGACCTAAGCAGGACTAAACCAGGACTAAACCAAGACCTAAGCAGGACTAAACCAGGACTAAAGCAAGAGCTAAGCAGGACTAAACCAGGACTAAACCAAGACATAAGCAGGACTAAACCAGGATTAAAACTAAGACCTAAGCAGGACTAAACCAGGACTAAACCAAGACCTAACCAGGACTAAACCAGGACTAAACTAAGACCTAAGCAGGACTAAACCAGGACTAAACCAAGACCTAAGCAGAACTAAATCAGGACTAAACCAAGACCTAAGCAGGACTAAACCAGGACTAAACCAAGAGCTAAGCAGGACTAAACCAGGACTAAACCAAGACCTAAGCAGGACTAAACCAGGACTAAACCAAGACCTAAGCAGGACTAAACCAGGACTAAAGCAAGAGCTAAGCAGGACTAAACCAGGACTAAACCAAGACCTAAGCAGGACTAAACCAGGACTAAACCAAGAGCTAAGCAGGACTAAACCAGGACTAAACCAAGACCTAAGCAGGACTAAACCAGGACTAAACCAAGACCTAAGCAGGACTAAACCAGGACTAAACCAAAACCTAAGCAGGACTAAACCAAGACCTAAGCAGGACTAAACCAGGACTAAACCAAGACATAAGCAGGACTAAACCAGGACTAAAGCAAGAGCTAAGCAGGACTAAACCAGGACTAAACCAAGACCTAAGCAGGACTAAACCAGGATTAAAACTAAGACCTAAGCAGGACTAAACCAGGACTAAACCAAGACCTAACCAGGACTAAACCAGGACTAAACTAAGACCTAAGCAGGACTAAACCAGGACTAAACCAAGAGCTAAGCAGGACTAAACCAGGACTAAACCAAGACCTAATCAGGACTAAACCAAGACCTAAGCAGGACTAAACCAGGACTAAACCAAGACCTAATCAGGACTAAACCAGGACTAAAGCAAGACCTAAGCAGGACTAAACCAGGGCTAAACCAGGACCTAAGCAGGGCTAAGCCAGGACTAAACCAAGACCTAAGCAGGACTAAGCCAGGACTAAACCAAGACCTAAGCAGGACTAAACCAGGACTAAACCAAGACCTAAGCAGAACTAAATCAGGACTAAACCAAGCCCAACCAGGACTAAACCAAGACCTAAGCAGGACTAAACCAGGACTAAACCAAGAGCTAAGCAGGACTAAACCAGGACTAAACCAAGACCTAAGCAGGACTAAACCAGGACTAAACCAAGACCTAATCAGGACTAAACCAGGACTAAAGCAAGACCTAAGCAGGACTAAACCAGGGCTAAACCAGGACCTAAGCAGGGCTAAACCAGGACTAAACCAAGACCTAAGCAGGACTAAACCAGGACTAAACCAAGAGCCAAGCAGGACTAAAACAGAACTAAACCATGACTAAACCAGGACTAAATCATGACCTAACCAGGACTAAACTAAGACCTAAGCAGGACTAAACCAAGACCTAAGCAGGCCTAAACCAGGACTTAACCAAGACCTAACCAGGACTAAACCAGGACTAAACCAGGACCTAAGCAGGACTAAACCAGGACTTAACCAAGACCTAACCAGGACTAAACCAGGACCTAACCAGGGCTAAACCAGGACTAAACCAGGACCTAAGCAGGACTAAACCAGGACTAAACCAGGACCTAACCAGGGCTAAACCAAGACCTAACCAGGACTAAACCAGGACTAAACCAAGAGCTAAGCAGGACTAAACCAGGACTAAACCATGACCTAACCAGGACTAAACCAGGACTAAACCAAGAGCCAAGCAGGACTAAAACAGAACTAAACCATGACTAAACCAGGACTAAATCATGACCTAACCAGGACTAAACTAAGACCTAAGCAGGACTAAACCAAGACCTAAGCAGGACTAAACCAGGACCTAAGCAGGCCTAAACCAGGACTTAACCAAGACCTAACCAGGGCTAAACCAGGACTAAACCAGGACCTAAGCAGGACTAAACCAGGACTAAACCAAGAGCCAAGCAGGACTAAAACAGAACTAAACCATGACTAAACCAGGACTAAATCATGACCTAACCAGGACGAAACTAAGACCTAAGCAGGACTAAACCAAGACCTAACCAGGACTAAAGCAAGAGCTAAGCAGGACTAAACCAGGACTAAACCAAGACCTAAGCAGGACTAAACCAGGACTAAACCAGGACCTAAGCAGGACTAAACCAGGACTAAACTAAGACATAACCAGGACTAAATCAGTATTAAAAAATCTCCTGTGTGGATCAATAAAGTTTGTCTAAGTCTAAGTTAACGAGAGCTAACCCTGGATTGAAGCCTCATTTGGTCTTGTCTGATCTTGGCTCGATTTTTAAACCCGACTTACTCCTCGCGGCTCTAAAACAAAAGCCCAACTCACTCGGGGACCTCCTGAGACAAAAGAGGGATTTTGGAGATGAGCGAAAATAAACGAGACCTCAGCCAAATCTGGTCCCACCTGACGCCTCAGAGGTTCAAACGGAGCAGACCAGCAGGGGGTAAGAGCAGGAACACGTCTGAGCCAACCAGCAGGGGGCGGCGTGGGGGCGAGCAAGGGGCTGTTTGGCATGTTTACACTTTGGGCACTTCCTGGAGTTTTGGCAAATGTTGAAAAGATCAGAAAAAGTGTGTGGGGGCAGTCAACCGGCACGGGGCTGTTTCTGGGCAAAATAACAATAATTTTCATTTCTCATAACAAGAGCCTCAAAGTGTAAGATGGACACACAATATTTAAAACTAGATAAACTTCTTATCCACTTTATCAGGACTAAATCAGGAAAATATCGGGACTAAACCAGGACTAGATCAGGACTAAAATGGGACTAAATCAGGACTAAATCAGGAAAATATCGGGACTAAACCAGGACTATAACGAGACTAAATCAGGACTAGATCAGGACTAAATCAGGACTAAATCAGGACTAAATCAGGACTAAATCAGGACTAAATCAGGACTAAAACAGGAATAAATCAGGACTAGATCAGGACTATAACAGGACTAAATCAGGACTAAATCAGGACTAAATCAGGACTAAAACGGGAATAAATCAGGACTAAATCAGGACTAAAACGGGAATAAATCAGGACTAGATCCAGATAATAAGGGGACTAAATCAGGACTAGATCAGGACTATAACAAGACTAAATCAGGACTAGATCCAGATAATAAGAAGACTAAATCAGGACTAGATCAGGAAGATAACAGGACTAAATCAGGACTATAACGGGACTAAATCAGGACTAGATCAGGACTAAATCAGAAAAATATCAGGACTATATCAGGACGACATTGGGGCTATATTGGGAAAATATCAGGCGTATATCTGAACTATATCAGGACTAAATCTGCAAAATATCAGGCCTATGTCTGGACTAAATCAGGAGAATATCAGGACTATATCTGTGTAAAAGAGGTCCAAGTCAGGATGAGTCCCAACCATAAGGACTTTTGCAGAATTAATATCCTGTTTATTTAAATAACGGCAGAGCTGAACGCTACACCACAGTTTGGGAACCTCTGCTGAGAGAAGGTGAAGCATTTCCCCTGACGGCCCAAGAAGAAACAAAAACTACAAACACAGATGAGTACAAACTGTGATAAACAAACAAAATAAAGAGAATGAAGAGCCCTGCAGCACCCTGACCCTTTCTCACTTTCATGTTTCACTCTGGAGACTAAAAACATGCAGGACTCTGACCTTCTTGTGAGCGCTGAAGATCCTCCTGAAAGAGTCTGTGTTCTTCTCTGTGGATTTACTCTGAGCAGGGGCTCTACGCGGAGCTCCAGCCAGAACCCTCAGGCCTTCCTCTGAGAAGTCCAGGATATCTGAGGGAGAACGGGGCAGAGGAGGGGGTCAGAGGAGCAGAGGAGGGGGTCAGAGGAGCAGAGGAGGGGGTCAGGAGCAGGGGAGAAGGTCAGAGGAGAATGTCAGAACAGCAAAGGAGGAGAGGGTCAGAGGAGTAGAGGAGGATAGGGTCAGAGGAGGAGGTCAGAGGAGCAAGGGAGAGAGTCAGAAGAGCAGGGGAGGATAGGGTCAGAGGAGCAGGGGAGGATAGGGTCAGAGGAGAGGGTCAGAGGAGAAGATCAAGAGGAGAGGAGCAGAGGAGAAGTTCAGGAGGAGAGGAGAAGGTCAGAGGGTCAGAGGACCAGAGGGTCAAAGGAGCAGAGGAGAAGTTCAGGAGGAGAAGATGAGGAGCAGAGAAGGATGTCTGGTACCTGTTCGTAGGCTGCTGTTGTGTCGTTCTGAGTTCTTCTTGTTCTCCGTTGGTTTCTCTCTCGCCCACTCGCTCCTCTCTCTCTCATTCTTCTCGTTCATCTGAAATCTCTCCATCCTCTCCACTCGGTCGAATCTGTCAAAGGGGTCCTCCACCTCCTCACAGGGCTACACAGAACACAAAACCAGGACTGAACCAGGACTAAACCAGGAATAAATACAGACTAAACCAGGACCAAACCAAGACTAATCCAGGACCTAATCCAGGATCTAATCCAGGACCTAATCCAGGACCAAAACCAGGACTAAACCAGGACTAAACCAGGAATAAATACAGACTAAACCAAGACCAAACCAGGACCTAATCCAGGACCAAAACCAGGACTAAACACGGACTAGACCAGGTCTTCACCTCCTCTTGCGTCTCCTCTTCTTCCTCCATGTTTGGTCTCATCTTGCGTTTGGCTTTCCTCCGCTCTCTGGCGCCCCCCTCCTCTCCGTCGCTGTCGCTCATGTCGTCAAAGCCGAAGTATTTGATTTTGTAATTGGACGCTCCGTCTGAGGGGGCGGGGCCGTCGGAGGGGACGGAGCTGTTCTGGTTCTGACCCGAGTCGTCCTCGAACCCGAACAAGTCCGACCTGCTCTGCTTCTGTTTGGACTGAGGAGCCCCGAACCTGGAGCGGAGAAAAGAGTTACTCGGGTTACCCACTTTCTCTTTCCTCGCTTCCTCGACCCTGCAGGAAGCGGGTGAGGAAGTCCCGCCCACAGAGGAGACACAGGGAGGAGAGAGGATCTAAACTCCTCACTGAGACCAAGAAAGTTTGGTTCATTTCTCTGGTGTCTGCTCCTAAAGCCTCCTCAGGTTTACTCCTTCACTGTGGTTTTTGTTTGGGACGACACTTAATACGACATGCTGGATTGGCAGCTGAAAAACGGAGGATTGAGGAGAGGAACCAAGGAGAAGGAAGCGAGGAAAGAAACGGCTAGGGATGCACAGATACCGATATCTGATATTAATGTTGCTGTTATTGGCCGATACTGATATTTATTTTTAATTCTGAGATAACAATTTATACAGACTGAAAATCATGCAAAATTAATGTTTGAATGTCTTCTTTTATGTCTTAACGCTTACGGGTAAAAACAACAAAATATTTTATTGTAAGTGCCTTTCGTTTACACGGTGACGGCGTTTTTGAAACCACCCTCCAGAGTGGAAAAGTCAAATACGCTCCGCTGTAGCGTCTCCGTGTAAACTGCCCAAGACGCAAAACTGGTCAGATCTGCTCACGTCGCGTACGCGCTTACGTCATATAGATGCGGCATACCTTGATACCACGGATGTTCTAGTCAACATACAAGAGTCATTTCAACAATTGTATAAATGGCACCCACACACGTCTACGGCGTACAAGTCTTTCTGACACTCTCACAGCCACAGACGCCAAGACAAGCGACTTCCGCATGAGGCACTTCAAATGTAAAAGTGATTTTATATTTTCTAATTCACTGTAATCCTCCTGTAATGTCACTATTTTCAGTACAATATTCAAAAACATGTCAACAAAAATACAAGTCACTGAAATGTTTGGAGCGGAACTTAACAACTCATTTAAAACGCAACTAGAACATTTTATTTTGAAGTTTTACCTTTCTCTTTTCCGGTACAGTCGTGGTTAGAAATGTAACTTGACGCTGTTGTGATGTTTTTTGTTTTTTTTTTCAGTCCAGCGCCTCCCTTCGCTGGCTTTTGCGTCCACTTTTGCGTCTTCATATAAACGCGGACAAAAAATTGAAGACGAGACGGCACTTTTTCGTCTTCTGTTTTGATCGTCGCCGTATAAACGTAGCCTTATTTTCAAAACGTGTTTTGACTCCTGATTTTCTCCTTTTTATTTTTTTTTATAGTGTAACATTGTGTTCTGCGTCGTGATTGGCTAAGGGACCTTTGCCGATTGATGTTATAGGGGCGGGACCAGACTGGAACTAGACCAGGACCAGACCGGGACTAGACCAGGACTAAACGCAGACTAAACCAGGACTAGACGAGGATTACACTACCGCGTGCGGCTCTTTGCCTTTGCTCTTTTCGGACTGCGTGCCTCCTCCAACGCAAGAGCCGCACGAAACCAGGCAAAGAGCCGCACGCGGTGGTGTAATCCTGGTTTCGACCTGGTCTAGAGGAGGCACGGTTTGGGCACGGGTCTCGTGCTCGCAGTCTGGCGCCGGTCATGCTGCGCCATCACAGATTTGAGCACGATGAGCGCACGTGTCTGCGCGCACACTTCTCCGCCGGCCCACTTTTACACATCGGGCCGATACCGATGTGTAAAAAAAAATTGGGCAATATCAGCCGATACCTATGTCAATGCCGATATATCGTGCATCCCTAGACACAATTCTATTTTGTTAGTTCTCAAATCGACCTAAAGATAAATAGATCAAATGAAAAATGGAACATAAAATGAGTTTCATATAACAGATTAAGTAAACAGGTTCACAAACGGCTTAAAAAGTTTGGAAAGTCATTTGCCCCAAGAATAAAACTTACTTTCACGTGGATCTCTATGTAAATCATGTAAGCGCGTTCCCCAGCATGCTTTGGGCCTCTCCACCTGCTCATGCTCTCACCTGGAGTTGTGTTCCGTCTTCTTCCTCCACGGCACCTCCCCCGTGTCCCCCGCGCCGCCTGTAGGGGGCGCCGTCTCCGTGGTGCGCTCCTGAATGGTCACATTACACGCCGACATGGAGGAAGGATGCAGCACGGTGTAGTCCCTCCCCCTCCCCCCTGCGCCGACCGTTTTACTTTCACTTTTAAGCGTCTCAAACGCAGAGTCGTTAGCGTCTTTGTTTTTAAGGGGTCTTCTGTAAGTCCGGCACACCGTGTTTCTGACCAGCGTGGACGAATACTCCGAACTGTCCGAGGTGAGGGTCTGCGGCGGTGACGGCGGCTTCTCGTAACACGTCGACGCCCACAGGGAAGGGGTGGTGTGTCGCGGCTCCTGATTGGCCGAGGGGGAGGGCGGGCGCAGTCCGAAGAGGGCGTCCCATTGGTCGGGAGCGGAGGAGGAGGCGGGGTCGGCTTTGGGGCCCGTTTTTAAAGTGGTGGTCTGAGCCAAAGGTTTGCGGTCACTTTCACACACGTTCTGGTACCAGGAGTAACTGAGCGGAGGGTCCGAGGACGGGTACGACCACTGAGGCTGACCTAAAACACAGAGACAATATCATGAGGGATGCACCCATGTGAACATTTTAGCCTATACCAATATCCTATATTAATGTACTGTATAGTCCAAATGTGCAATATCGTCTTTAAATACTCTCCTAGTTACTGTTTATTATTATTACTTGGATAACTCCACTGTATGGTCCTATCGCGCAATATCGTTTTCCCAATTTTTCAATACTCTCCCTGTTACTGTTTTATTATTACTATTATTATTATTCGATTTATTACTTATTTTATTATTATTATCACCCATCTTTATGCCATTCTTGCTGCATGCTCTGGTCTTTCTTGTTCAAACTGTCCCTACCTGGAGCTACTGTGACAAGTAAATTTCTCCTGGGTGAGATCAATAAAGTCTTATCTTATGTTGCTGTTATCAAAGTTATTAAAGTTTTACACGGACTTAATCCTCCTCTGCTGCTGGATTTTATTAAAACAAAGACTGTCCGTGGGATGGGAACTAGGGCCTCGGCCCAGGAGAACTGTGAGGTCCACACAGACCCCAGGGGAACTGTGAGGTCCACACAGACCCCGGGGGAACTGTGAGGTCCACACAGACGCCGGGGGAACTGTGAGGTCCACACAGACCCCGGGGAAACTGTGAGGTCCACACAGACCCCGGGGAAACTGTGAGGTCCACACAGACGCCGGGGGAACTGTGAGGTCCACACAGACCCCGGGGGAACTGTGAGGTCCACACAGACGCCGGGGGAACTGTGAGGTCCACACAGACGCCGGGGGAACTGTGAGGTCCACACAGACCCCGGGGGAACTGTGAGGTCCACACAGACCCCGGGGGAACTGTGAGGTCCACACAAACCCCGGGGGAACTGTGAGGTCCACACAGACCCCGGGGGAACTGTGAGGTCCACACAGACGCTCTACATTTGGAAAAACTGTGCTCTTAGTCAGAGGCTCTAAGTTCTGGAACTTTCTCCCATCATCAATAAGGAAAAACTCAACACTGGACACTTTAAATCACACCTGAAACAGCGGCTAAAGGAAAACCAGACCTGTGACACTTTTAATGTTTTAATGTTTTAATATTTTAATGTTTTAATGTTTTAATGTTGGTGTTATTGTCAGTTGTTTTGATTGTTTTTGCTGTGGTGTCACCTGCCCAGGGACTGCAGATGGAAATGAGCATTTTTGCTATAATCTGGAGTATTTACACTGCTGCTGCAGATGTTCATTAATCTGCACTGTCCCTATTAAATAAAGAATAAATAAATACAATAAATAAATCGGCTGATACCAATATTAGCCAATACCGATATTTATTTTTAATTCTGAGATAACATTTTATACAGACTGACAATCATGCAAAATGAATTTTTGAATGTCTTATTTTCAGAACGTGTTTTGACTCCTGATTTTTTTTTTTTTTTTTTTTTTAATAGTGTATAGTGTATTGTGTTCTGCGTCCTGATTGGCTAAGAGACCTTTGCCGATTGATGTTATAGATGACTAAACTAGGAGCAGACCAGGACTAGACCAGGACTAAACGTGGACTAAACCAGGTCTAGAGCAGGTCTAAACCAGGTCTAAACCAGGACTAAACCAGGACTGGACCAGGACTGGACCAGGACTGGACCAGGACTGGACCAGGACTGGACCAGGACTGGACCAGGACTGGACCAGGACTGGACCAGGTCTAGACCTGGACTAAATCACTGTGTGCGGCTCTTTGCCTGGTTTCGTGCGGCTCTTGTGTTCGTTCATGTCGAGGTTTGGGCACGGGTCTCGTGCTCGTAGACACACACACGCTTCACTAGTAATACATTTTGTATTAATAGTGGTTTTGTTCTGTTTTTGTTCTGTTTTTGTTCTGTTTTTGTTCTGGTTTAGTCCTGGTTTAGTCCTGGTTTAGTCCTGGTTTAGTCCTGGTTTAGTCCTGGTTTAGTCCTGGTTTAGTCCTGGTTTCTCCAGTTAAATCCTGGTTCAATTATAGTTAGTCCTGGTTTAGTCCTCGTTGTCCTGATCCCAAAACCTGCCTGAGCTTGTAGTCGTACCCCTTTGTTCCAAGTCTGGTCGAGAGCTTACTTTGGTTCAAGGGGTATGTAGCCCGAGGTCTTGGCCCGAGCCCTTGGTCAAAATCAGAATCGGGACACCCCTTTGCCTCACATGAACGCGCAAAACCAAGGGGTAGGGGTAAGACGAAGGGGACGCAGCCTTAGTGTCACTTTTTAATAACTCTTCGCCTTTGGACAGTGAGACGTCCATGTCCTAAAGCTCATCTGAGTCACAGACTGGAGCTCCAGACACGATTCTGGTGGAAGAGGGACTTTAAGGAGGCCATGTATAATTGAGCGAGGCGCAGAAGTGGATTTTCTGTGTGAAATATTGACGTGAGCGGAGCGAGGAGTCTGTCAGGGCTGTTTGTAAGCTCCCGCTCATATACACAGGTTTATAATGAGAACAGCCAAATGGACTCAGGCCTGATCCAGCAGACTGAGAGGAACAAGAGAGGAACATCTGAGAGTTTAACCATGTACTGTGCAACTTCTGTTGGGTGTCTGTCTAGGGCAGCAGTGCTCAACCTTTTTTAACTGGGATCTACTTTTGAGTTTGATGGTGTGAGTTTGATGGCGTGCCGAGATCTACCGGGGGGAGGGTCCTGGTTTAGACCTGGTTTAGACCTGGTCTAGTCCCACTTTAGACCTGGTCTAGTCCCACTTTAGACCTGGTCTAGTCCCACTTTTGACCTGGTCTAGTCCCACTTTTGACCTGGTCTAGTCCCACTTTTGACCTGGTCTAGTCCCACTTTTGACCTGGTCTAGTCCCACTTTTGACCTGGTCTAGTCCCACTTTAGTCCCAATTTAGACCTGGTCTAGTCCCACTTTAGTCCCAATTTAGACCTGGTCTAGTCCCACTTTAGTCCCAATTTAGACCTGGTCTAGTCCCACTTTAGTCCCAATTTAGACCTGGTCTAGTCCCACTTTAGTCCCAATTTAGACCTGGTCTAGTCCCACTTTAGTCCCACTTTAGACCTGGTCTAGTCCCACTTTAGTCCCACTTTAGACCTGGTCTAGTCCCACTTTAGTCCCACTTTAGACCTGGTCTAGTCCCACTTTAGTCCCACTTTAGACCTGGTCTAGTCCCACTTTAGTCCCACTTTAGACCTGGTCTAGTCCCACTTTAGACCTGGTCTAGTCCCACTTTAGACCTGGTCTAGTCCCACTTTAGACCTGGTCTAGTCCCACTTTAGACCTGGTCTAGTCCCACTTTAGACCTGGTCTAGTCCCACTTTAGACCTGGTCTAGTCCCACTTTTGACCTGGTCTAGTCCCACTTTTGACCTGGTCTAGTCCCACTTTTGACCTGGTCTAGTCCCACTTTAGACCTGGTCTAGTCCCACTTTAGACCTGGTCTAGTCCCACTTTAGACCTGGTCTAGTCCCACTTTAGTCCCACTTTAGTCCCACTTTAGTCCCACTTTAGACCTGGTCTAGTCCCACTTTAGTCCCACTTTAGTCCCACTTTAGTCCCACTTTAGACCTGGTCTAGTCCCACTTTAGACCCACTTTAGACCTGGTCTAGTCCCACTTTAGACCCAGTTTAGACCCGGTTTAGTCCCACTTTAGACCCGGTCTAGTCCCACTTTAGACCCGGTCTAGTCCCACTTTAGACCCGGTCTAGTCCCACTTTAGACCCGGTCTAGTCCCACTTTAGACCCGGTCTAGTCCCACTTTAGACCCGGTCTAGTCCCACTTTAGACCCGGTCTAGTCCCACTTTAGACCCGGTCTAGTCCCACTTTAGACCCGGTCTAGTCCCACTTTAGACCCGGTCTAGTCCCACTTTAGACCCGGTCTAGTCCCACTTTAGACCCGGTCTAGTCCCACTTTAGACCCGGTCTAGTCACACTTTAGACCCGGTCTAGTCACACTTTAGACCCGGTCTAGTCACACTTTAGACCCGGTCTAGTCCCACTTTAGACCCGGTCTAGTCCCACTTTAGACCCGGTTTAGTCACAGTTTAGACCTGGTTTAGTCCCAGTTTAGACCCGGTTTAGTCCCAGTTTAGACCCGGTTTAGTCCCAGTTTAGACCCGGTTTAGTCCCAGTTTAGACCTGGTTTAGACCTGCTTTAGACCTGGTTTAGTCCTGGTTTAGTCCCAAAAATATTTTCGTCAACTGAAATAAATAAAAACGACAATTAAAATACAAAAACAATAACTGAAACTGTATTGTGCGTTTACAAAACTAAAACTAACTGAAATTCTGGATAAATCGCTCTTGGTTTTGTCCTTTTTTGGAGTTGGTAAATGTGGAAGTTTTGGTGTATTTTTATTTGTTTTTGCACTTAAGGCTGCAGCTTGTGGACGGCTTTGGTTGTTGTGGGGGGAAACCTGAAGAAATGTTTTTAAATTGTATTTGTTTGTTGTAAGTTTGAGAACACAAAACTTTCTTTTTGAAACCTGCACTTGACAAATAACCCAAAGTATAAGCCAAAAACTAAAACTAAGAAAAACTAAACTAAAACTAAAAGAAACTAAAATAAAACTGAGCTGAAAACTAAATTCAAGTCCAGGGTTGTAACCAAACCTGTTCAATTGTAAACTTCCGTGTGCGGCCGACCGCATCTGCCGTACACTTCCGCTAAAGGTGAACAGGCTGATACGCTAATGTCAGCGCAGTAATACGAGTCAGCAGACACAATATGCAGACCCTCCAGGAATTCGCGATGTTGCGATTTGCAACTTCAACGCAACTTCAGCCAATCCCCGTGAATTCAGGGCGGTGTTGCAATTTTGACCAATCACCACAACTTTTCCACAATTTTTACTAATTTTGACCAATCATCGGCGACGTATTGAACGCCGACCAACTTCCTTCTGCCTTACTTCCATGTGACAAAACGAAACTGTGGCCGTGTCCCAGTTCCCAGAGCGCACAGCTCGGAGCGCGGCCCGAAGGGGGCTCAGACTGCAGTCAAGGAGGTGCACACTTGCTCAGCCCCGACTGCAGTCCGCGGACCGCTTAACGACTGCGGTCTTCGGACCACGTGTTAACTGCGCATGGGACAAAAAAGAAGTGGGACAGCAGTCGTTGCGCCGGTGTTCTGTCGAAATGTGTGACGCACATGCCCTTCGGGCCACACTCCGAACTGTGCACTCTGGGAACTGAGACACAGCTTCTAATGGCAAAGAAACATGTCTGAGGCGCCATTTGCCCACTAAAATAACAGCAAAAGACCGAAACAGTTCCCCTCCTAGTAGTAATTTATTTTCGATGTTGGTAAGGTTGTTTTAGGACCATATCTGCGATCTCTGTGTCTTTGAGATCAGCTCAGACTGTCAGAGGTAAGCCGGTGTCAACACACGGAACTTTTAGAAGGAAACCCATACAGATTAACATAAATAAATAAAAAACGCACTATCTCTTTAAGTTATTGTGCAGAAGTTTGGGGAAATAATTATAAAATCAACATACATTCTTTAACAATATTACAAAAACGTGCTATTAGGATTATACATAATGTGGGGTTCAGGGAGCACACCAACAGCTTATTTCTACAATCAAAACTCTTACAATTTCCCGATACAGTAGAATATTTGTCAGGACTTATTATGTTCAAAGCAAGAAATCATCAACTACCAGTAAATATTCAAAATGTATTTACAGAAAGAGAAGTAGGATATAACCTAAGAGGAACAGCAGTACATAAACATGCTCGAGCGCGGACCACAAGAAGAGCTTTTATCGGTCTGTGGGGTGAAAATATGGAACAGCCTGAGTGATGAACTAAAACACTGTTCAAACTTTAAACAGTTTAAAACATTATACAAATCTAGTATTCTGAGTCGTTATAGTGATGCAATGTTGTCATGGATAGTATATTAAATTATTATAAATACCTTATCTGTGGACATTGTAAATATAAGTTGTACAGTAACACCAGATAAATGTGAAGATGGTTCAGAGGAAACCGGACAATATTACTGTTTAAGTGACTGTGAGGGGCGGGGTTCAAAAAGTGAACACTTCTTCCCATAACCCTTTGAGATATGTTTACTTATGTAAAGAAATATTATTATGCCTACACGTACATGTGTACGTGTAATGTATTATGTAATGTATATTGACTTTGTGACATACTCATTAAATTCATTCATTCATTCACATCGTTTTGCTGTAGTTCTTACCAAAACTTGCAGAGCTGCTGTTGGTCCTCTGGTCTCCTCGGCCTCTCTCCGTCCACGACGATATATTTGATGATATATTTGAGGATATATTTGACGATATATTTGTCGTCGTATTTGTATTTGAGATTCCGATGATGCTCTCCCAGCTCGGTGTCACGGACGTCCCCCCTGCTCCCGTCTGCTTCTCCTGTTTCTCCGGGGTCTTCACTCTGGACGACACCGGCTTGGACTCGTCGTCGCTGTCGAACCCGAACGGATCGTCGTCTCCTCCGGCTCGAGGCCGTTTGAAGACCACGGGGCAGGCGTCGTTCTTGGGTCCCGCTCCGCGCTTCGCCACTTTGGCCTTGTATTTGGTGTCTCCCCATTTGGTGCTGAGGGTGCCGCGTTTGGTGGACAGAACCTCGTCGAACTTGGACGCGCCATCGCCTCCTTTACGGCTGTAGGTTTTACCGAATCTGGAGGTCATTGTGGCACCTGGCTCATATTCTCTGAAATAAAAATACTGAAGTTAACTGAAAATAAGTCACTGCACAAGACTAAAATAATAACAACACTACTAGGGACCAGGGACCAAAGACCAAAGACCAAAGATCAAAGATCAAAGATCAAAGATCAAAGATCAAAGATCGTCTGTTAAAAAGTCAGATTAAACTCATGATTCAGTGTCCAGTCTGTCGTTATATAATAATATAAATACTTGGTTTCCTTGTACTTTTCTGCATATGTGGTAGTTTTTGCATGAAATGGGTTAGGGATGCACCGATCCACATTTTTTCACTTCCGATCCAATCCGATCCCGATACCTGAATTACACCGATTTAGTTCCGGTTCAGTCCCGGTTCAGTCCCGGTTCAGTCCCAGTTCAGTCCCGGTTTAGACCTGGTTTACACTGCCTGACAAAAGTATTAGGACAGTAGTCCTAGTCTAGTCCTGGTTTAGAGCCGAGTTAGACCTGCACTGTGATGAGTCCCCATTTTTGCAATAATCTGCCTTTACACATGATGAAATTTGCTTTAATATATCAATAAATTGATTTGTTGTCATTACCAATACGTCTTCTTATTATTTATGAAAGTTCAGAAATACATAATCGTTCTAATACTTTTGTCAGCCAGTGTAGATCTGGTTCAGTCCTGGTTCAGTCCTGGTTTAGACGTGGTTTGGACCTGGTTTAGACCTGGTTCAGTCCCGGTTTTGTCCTGGTTCAGTCCCGGTTTACTCCTGGTTCAGTCCTGGAGTCATTTCAGCAGATAATGTACAGACATGGCTCATGGAGCGGAAATTTCCGATCTGTGAATTACGTTGATATGGGAGCCCGATACCGATACTGGATCGGCCCCATACCTAAAACGGTTCAGATACACAGATATGTAGGGACGTAACGATCCCAAAATCCCTCGATATTTTCACGATATGCATCTTACGGTTCGATATTTATTGCAAAATAATGTGGACGCTTACAACATTGTGAATAAGCTCCTTTTTCCCTTTAAAAGCCTTGGAAAAGTCTTGAAAACCCTTTGGTACTGTAATAATATAAAGACTTAAGATTTAAAAGTGCTTAATTACAGTTATTTCTTCATGTAGTCTGCACTGACAACACCAAAGGATCATGGTCTATGTAGTTCCTTCAGTTTTTTAGCTACCGCTGCACCAAGCTTATTTAAGAAAGACATTTTTATCACCATAACTATTCATTTAAGCAAAGAGACTTGTAATTTGATATTATTGTGAGACTTTTGACAATTCGTTATCAAGATATTTTGGTTATTGTTGCACACCTAGAGATATGTATTAGTTTTAAAAGCTTTTGCCACACCCCTTTTTAGTCAACCAATCGATCAGCTCATGTTTAATCCAAGAAGAATGTATTTAGTCGACAGCTACATGACACTACCTTTGGTAATACAGTATTGATAAAGTGGCTGCTGTATCGATATATAACAGTTAGGGGTGGAACGAGATACAAATTTTGACATTTACTGTAAATTAATTTTGTAATCAAGTTCACCATTTTTAATTTTACTTTACAGTGGTCCTTCGCTCTATCGCAGTTCACTGTTCGCGGCCTCGCGGATTTTTATTTATTTATTAATTTTAATAGTGTAACTTTTTTTTTTATAGTGTAACATTGTGTTCTGCGTCCTGATTGGCTAAGAGACTAGACCAGGAATAAACGTGGACTAAACCAGGTCTAGACCAGAACTAAACCAGGTCTAGACCAGGTCTAAACCTGGACTGGTCCTGGACTAAACCAGGACTGGACCAGGTATAGACCTGGACTAAACCGGGACTAGACCAGGTCTAAACCAGGATTAAATCACCCCGTGCGACTCTTTGCCGGTTTTGTGCGGCTCTTGCGTTAGTTTCTGCGTGTTCGGTTTGTGGCTCGGGCTGCGAGGACGCGGTCCCTAGGGGGAGGTATGGTCCGGGCGCCGCGGTTTGATCTCGTGTTCACAGCCCCGGTGTACGCGCGGCCTTGCGCCGGTCGGGCTGCTCTGTCACGGATTTGACCACGATGAGGGGTGCACGTGTCACGCACTTCTCCAAGGGGTTGGTGCGCGTCGTGTCCCGGGACGTGGCAGTGCCTTTGGATGAGCGCGGTGCTTCCGGCGGAGCCATGTCTCCCCTCACGCTTCACTATTAATACATTTTGTTGAAAATCTACAAAGGTTTGAGTGTTTAAACGAGAGAGAAATGTGAGAAAACGTTAATTCCAGTGTTTTAAGGCGTTTATAGCCTTAAAACATGTATAATAATTGTAAAATATAAACTTGTCCTACTTCGCGGATTTCACGCATTACGGGTTATTTCTGGAACCGAACCCCCGCGCTAAACGAGGGATTACTGTATTTAATATTTTTGCTGTAGCACTGCTTTTTGTGACTACAGCCTCTCAGAAAATGTATCTAGCTTGTGCTTAATTTTTTAACTTTTAAAAACATGGGGGGGGGCTCACAAGGTAATTTTTGTCATGTGTGTAGAGTCTCGTGATTTTATCTCGTCCCATCCCTAATAACAGTATTTTCTGGTAAATTTGACTAAAGCAATACGTAAAAGTTCTACAATTTCTTAGTTTTGTTTTTGTTCAGAATATCATGTGGAATATATTATGATTAGGGCTGGGTATTGGCAAAGAAGTCACAATTCAATTCGAATCACGATTCATATGCCACGATGCGATACTATCACGATGCATCACGATACTTGAATTATTGCAATATATTCGACATACTTCAGTGAAAATGTACCAAAAAAAAGAGGATAACTTAAATATCAGTGGCTGTGTATCTGGGTAGTGTCTTCAATTGATACAGAACTCTGAACCCTGTGATTAAAGGGTTTTACCGCTAAAAGTTGAGTTGATTTTATCCATTATAAACAATTAAATACAGAAATCTTGTCATTGTAACGTGATGTGACATTTTTACAACTTAAATATGGCATTTACTGACAAAACTGAATTAAAAACTGGAATTTCAGAGGTATTTTCTTTATTCCCTCGTTGAAAAATGTGAGTTAGAAAGTCAAACATTGCATCATGATGTCCAAACCCAGGACATAAGGATGAGTCTGTGTTTACTGCTTTAGCTTAGAGCTGCTGACAGGTGAAAAACTACAACTCCCATTTGTCAAATATCTCATCACAGCTTTCATCATGCCTAAAAAAACAATGTTACTGAGACTTTTTCCACATTATAAAGACGCTTAAATTTGGTGAAGGGCCTTTTTTACCCCCAAGCTACTAGGCCTGAACCTTGAAAAACACGCAGCAAATCATAACAAACAATCCAAAATATGCAGAAAAGTTATCCTAAAAATACGAAATCCACCCAAAACGTGAATAAATACTCGTTTAAGTGACAGAACAATGAGTTTACATCCACTGTCCCAGGCTGCTTAAAGATGTGAGTCATAATTTGCAAAAACAGAGCCAGATATTAATCTCCCATCTTGAGTTGTTTGGATGCTTTTTGACGACTTTGCTAATATTAGCCTCAAATTAAAGCTGCTAAGTTCTTATAACTCACTCCGATTGCTGTTGGAACACGCCTTAGGAATAAATAACAGCTTAAACGTTGACTTAAGCGGGGATATGCTAATAATAAAGTCAAATGAAGCGTTTTTAGGACGTAAATAAAGAAGTTTTAGCAGTTAGCAGCATTAGCGCTATAGCAAAATGAGCTAAATGCTAACAATAACTGCCACCAGGCTCCGTTTAAAGAGCCGAGCAAAACACAGAGAAAAAAGGCGGTATTTTTAATCAAACTGGATATTTAGAAGCAGTGAAGTGGGCTCTTACTTGGTGCATTAAAGAACCGGTCCAAATAAACCCCGATTCGCAACTGGGCCTTGAGAATTACCGACTTTATCCGAGCCAAACCGAACCAAACCGAGCGCGTCTGAAGCCAGCGCGGTATAAACAAGGCCCCAAACTGCGCGGCCGGCTCACAGGAGGGCTTCCGCGGCTGGACGGAGGGGCTGATCCGCGGGGAGAGAGGCCAGGCCCGGGCTCACAGCTCCATCGGACCGGATCGGATAGAGTTCCGAGCAGAAAACCAAAGCGATTTTGTTTGTGTCGGAGCCGCAGCGCCCGGAGAGAAGCGCAGACAGACGCGGCGGAAGTGAGCGCGGAGCGGGAGAGGAGGGACCCCTGCAGGCGGGAGGGACACCTGCAGGCGGGGAGGGACACCTGCAGACAGGGAGGGACACCTGCAGGTGGAGAGGGATACCTGCAGACAGGGAGGGACACCTGCAAGCGGGGAGGGACACCTGCAGGGAGGGAGGGACACCTGCAGGCGGGGAGGGACACCTGAGGGACACCTGCAGACAGGGAGGGACACCTGCAGGCGGGGAGGGACACCTGCAGACAGGGAGGGACACCTGCAGGTGGAGAGGGATACCTGCAGACAGGGAGGGACACCTGCAAGCGGGGAGGGACACCTGCAGGGAGGGAGGGACACCTGCAGGCGGGGAGGGACACCTGAGGGACACCTGCAGACAGGGAGGGACACCTGCAGGCGGGGAGGGACACCTGCAGGGAGGGAGGGACACCTGAGGGACACCTGCAGGCAGGGAGGGACACCTGCAGACAGGGAGGGACACCTGCAGACAGGGAGGGACACCTGCAGCCGGGGAGGGACACCTGCAGACAGGGAGGGACACCTGCAGGCGGGGAGGGACACCTGCAGACAGGGAGGGACACCTGCAGACAGGGAGGGACACCTGCAGGCGGGGAGGGACACCTGCAGACAGGGAGGGACACCTGCAGACAGGGAGGGACACCTGCAGGCGGGGAGGGACACCTGCAGACAGGGAGGGACACCTGCAGGTGGAGAGGGATACCTGAGGGCAGGCCTGGACTGGCATACCGGGCATTTTCCCGGTGGGCCGACAGTCCTTGGGGGCCGGGGCCGATGCTGTTCGTTCAATAGGGACTCAGATTTCTGTAGTGGGAAAACATTTAATTTAACAACACCAGCGTCGTATCAAAGCAAGAAAGAACAAAAAAGGCAGCATGGAGACATGGAGACGACTGTAGCAGGAGCAGCAAGGATTCGTCATATGAACATTTAAAAGAGCTCTATGACAAGGTCGGTGAGGAAGGGAATAACCTCACATTTATGTGCAAACTTTGCCCAAGAAAATCCACCTTCGCCTGGAGCCTTTCCTGGCCAACCTGGAGCCGGTCGCGGTGCACCGCCGCGGAGGAAGTGCGCTTGGCGGGGGCCGGCAACACCCGGGGAGAGGTCCTGCGAGGGGATCCTCCCGCACCGGGCGGCCGTCCCTTGCTCACTGAGTTGAATCCCCGGGCGGACCGTGCGGACCCCACCCGTTTACCTCTAAACGGTTTCACGTCCTCTTTCAGGCTCAACCTTATTTCCTACTTCAGGCAGCTAACTAAAAAAATAAATGTTTAGATGGAAATCTACAGTGGTCTATTTGTTTGATTATATTTACATCACGTCTAAAAAACAAACCATGTTGATTGAATAGATAATACTCCCTACACCTGTACACAGCTGGTACTGTACATCATATTTGATACGGTATTTTATATTTGACTACTACTTTTCTATTTAAATCTGATTGTACATATATATTTATTATCATTATCTTATGTATATAATTGTGTCTGTTGCTCTTTGGTGCTTTTCCATCTGTTATTTTTCTTGTTGTTCTTTTACCCTCTGTTATATATCATATATTATATATTATATTTGATGACTGAGTTACCGTACCCAAAACAATTTCCCTTGTGGATCAATAAAGTTTGTCTAAGTCTAAGAATACACTTTAGGTTAACAAGAAACCTTTTAATCATGTAAATGTTTCCACACTACTGACTCCACTGGGGGCATCCACATTGGTCACACACATCATACACTGAATAGGCCGATTTAAGCGACCTTAAGTGAGAGCATTGTTACTTCCGCTCAGACATCTTCCCTAGTCTCTGCTGCCTTAGTTTGAGATTTATAGTCATAGTCATAGTTGCTTTATTGTCAAAAACAATCATATGTACATGTACATAGAATGAATTCGAAATTTAGTTTCCCCACTAACCAGGCAGGACAGTATAGAGTGGCTAGGGGAGGGGCCGCTGCACTTATCTGATCATTATCAAAAAATAAAAATATAACCTAAAGATCTCTGTTTGTGGATATCCTAAATGGGCTTTCAACAAAACCAAGAGAGACAAGGGCAAGAAACAAGACAACAGAGAATCTGAACCCAGGAGGAAAGGGGTAGCGATTCCGTACCTGGCCGGCGTGTCGGAAAAACTACAGAGGATTTTCAGACAATATGAAATTCCAGTTTATTTCAAACCCACAAACACTTTAAGACAAAAACTGGTCCACCCAAAGGACAAAACACCGAGCCACAAACAAAGCAATGTGGTCTACTCCATTCAGTGTAGTGAAGACTGCAGTGAGCGCTACACTGGAGAAACCAAGCAGCCACTTCACAAGAGGATGTACCAACACAGACGGGCGTGCCAGAGTGGACCGTCATCTGCCGTACATCTTCACCTAGAAGCCACGGGCCATTCTTTTGAGGACAGTGAGGTTCAGAT
This sequence comes from Paratrypauchen microcephalus, assembly GCA_036785185.1. Classification (NCBI taxonomy): domain Eukaryota; kingdom Metazoa; phylum Chordata; class Actinopteri; order Gobiiformes; family Gobiidae; genus Paratrypauchen; species Paratrypauchen microcephalus. The sequence goes on from JAVJIX010000166.1 coordinate 1,520,769, forward strand.
CTTAGCCAGGGAAAAGAACTGGTTTGAGAGGGGAGTTAAAGAGGCTATTTTTGTCAAAAAAGAGAATCCTTCTTTAAACAGGAATGGGGGAGTCAGACATAATTTGTCTCCTGTCTATAATTCCATTCTCAAACCTAAATCAAAACAAACAAAGGATCTCTGTCTAATATACAAAATCATTCATGGTCTGTGATCTGCTCCACTCAGTTCATAAACATCAGGAGCAGCACACACAGAGTGACCAGAGGGGCGGCCGAGGAGACTCAGAGCGCCTTTTCTGTTACAGCCCCCAGGAGTGGAACTCTGTCCCCTCAAACATCAGACAACTGTCCACATACAACCTGTACAAAAACCATCTAAAGAACTGGTTCATAACCCATCAGAACTGTCATCACTAATGTTTATTATTTTCTTTCCTCAAACTCCACTGCCTCTTGTGTCTCTTGTGTCTCTTGTGTCTCTTGTGTCTCTGCTGTCGTGTTGTGTCTTGTTGTGATGTGTGTGGGATTTTTTAAAGTTTTATGTAGGCTACACTGTATTTATCAATTGGATTTATAGTTTCAGCTCAAATTTTACTACTTGACAGAGCTCTCAAGTTTTGAGCGGGGTCGTGTGTGAGACTGTAATTTCCGAGGACCGGGGGGCTGCGAGTGAACAATTTTTCCCGAACGCTTGAATTGCATGAGAAATGCCGTGTGAGCGTCAAATTGCGTGTTGAGAGCCCTGTTTGTCTAAAGCGCAAACTTAAACTACAAAGCAACTAATGAGAGTTATATAAATGAAGTTGATCAAAGGAGAAGTTCAATTTGTCAACTGGACAAAGTTTGTTTGGTTGAAAACGTTTCGAAAACGTTTCCAGTTGACAGATTGAACTTCTGCTTTGATCATGGATTCTACCTGGACGACTGAGGGACTTTTCACGCATCTTAAGAAATAAATGAAGTTATTACCTGATGTTCTCAGTTTGTTTTATCATCACCGTTTTGTCTTTCCTCGTATTCAGTCGCTGTCCTTATCACTGACAGAGTGCAGTGACACTCGCTGAGAGGGGCGGGGAGGAGGGACCGGGGCGGGGGGGAGCGGGACATTTTTAACGGATTCATGTAAGAGTCTGGTTAATGCACCGGGCCCGTGGCGAACCACACGTTACGCACAGACGGAGACACCGGGACCGGAGTCGGTGCGTCTCAGAGGAGATGTGGCACCGGGACTGAGGCTCAGGACGTGCCCGGGGGACGGCGCGTCTGCTCCGGCCTCACTCGGACCGTGCGCCCGGAGCAGGGGGAGTTTTTTTCGCTGAAAACGCGCGGAGCCTGCATAAACTAAGCCACACAGACCCATTTTCTGGGCACAAAAAATAAATAAATAAATAAATAAATAAAAAATCAGCGTGAGAGATGCCATGTGTGGCGTGTGAGCGTGTGAACACGTGGAATTGCGTGTGTCACACTCTCAATGCGTGAGACTTGAGAGCCCTGCTACTTGTTAATAATTGTATATTGTTCACTGTGAAATCTTATTTTGTTATCATTGTTTTTAGGGAGACCATTTTAAGATCTGTCCAGGGACAACACATGAAAAATAGTCTTTTGTCTAATTCTGGTACATTTACAGATATGTTAATGAATGTACACTGTCCCTGTCAAATAAACCAATAAATAAAATAAAAAACAATAGGCCAGAGGTGTGAAAAACAGTTGAATAGGTATGCTAAACTAGACGCCAGAGAAATTGTAAAAACAAAAGACAGAAACTCAAAACAAATAGGTGAGATCAGAATAATTTCAGTGTAGTGAGCTCCTCCTGCAGCGACATATAAACAGTGTCCATCAGCACTCTGACCAGAACTGACGAAGCCTCTCGGATGAGCGGCGAAACGTTTTCGACCAAACAAACTTTGTCCAGTTGACAAATTGAATCTCTCCTTTTGCCATATATCATCCATGTTTACACACCGTATTTACTACTGACAGTTGCACATAAAACTAATGTTGCACATTATCTGTGAATATGTCCATAGCACCAGACTCATGTCATTCAACACTACGATATTCAGCTACACTCCAGAGTCTATTTTAGGTCTATTTTTAAATTATTTTATTTATTATCTTGTTTTATTGCATGCTACATTTTCCTGCTGTTCTTGATCTGTTTGTTGCAACACTGGAATTTCCCCACCATGGGACTAATAAAGGCATATCTTATCTTATTCATAGTGGATATTTGGTAAAGATTGTTTCTATTGATTATACTTTTTTACATGCTTCTCTTTATCTTATTTATTTTTAATTTCTTTGCTCTTGGCATCCAGAGTGTGCAGCAAAGTACGAATTTCATTGTTCAGGGAAACGTGTTTCTTTACTGTGCATATGACAATAAAAGCTTTGAATCTTGAATTGCTCTTGTTACCATGGTGACGCCAGGCAAAATTAGTGCACGCTAGAGATGCGCGGATGGGCTTTTTTTCCATCCTCAACCGCATGAAAAAAAACGTCATCCGTCCGCTATCCAGTTTTTTCAGGAATTTTCAAAACCGCGCCCGTCCGTTATCCGCCAACTTATGATAATTGTAGGCATCTAGGCATTTTTTAAAAATTTGGTTGTTCAACCGCCACCCGCCCGAATTTAATGAAAAATATTATTTTTCATCACGTCATCCACCCGCTCCGCGTCTGTAACTGCAATCCGCGCATCTCTAGTGCACGCTGCCTAAAAAAGTTTTAGTACAGTCTGAAAACTCAAGAAGAAACACAAAATGGCGTTAAACAGCACGTTTCAGGAGCGTGCGATCAGTCCGAGCATTCGCCGTCCTGTTGAGGAGTTTTAGGTGAGAGCGACTCGCTGAAAAACAGTTGGCTAATGCTAACGCTAATGCTAATGCTAACGCTATCTTGTAGCTGTAATGTTATCTGAGAGCGACTTGTTTAAAAGCACAGATCAGCTCACCTGTTGGAGGTCAGATAAGTCAATCCTTTATGGACAGATTGTGTTTTTTAAAGTCTAATTTGAGTATCACAGCGTCAGACTCACCCTTATGTAATGAATAATACTCCCTACAAAGATCAAAGATCAAAGATCAAAGTCAGCTTTATTGTCAATTCTGCCATATGTGTTCAACAGTGAATCGAAATTTCGTTTCTCTCTGGCCAAGTGCAAAAAACACAGTGTACAAAAGACAAAACACAACAAAAACTGAGATAAAAATCTAAATCTAAAACTAAAATCTAAGATCTAAGATCTAAGATCTAAGATCTAAAATCTTAAAGGCAAATTAACGTTTTTTTTACAATCTGAGCCTTCTTTCGGCAATAAAACAAGTACTTTTACTCACCCATAGCACTTTGGTGTCAATTGGAGCAGTATCGCAGAACTTATGTTGAGCCGTTCTGTTCTACTAATGATCCCGTATCCGTTAACATGGTGCTGTATCATATGCTCGGGGCATTACTTTGCGGTGTCCAAATAACACAAACTAACACTTTTCAAATCATAGAAGGCCGATGTCTTAATGTAAGATTTCGTTTGAGTCAAAAGTGGCCTGTAATCCGAGATTTAGCCATAGTTTCGAGTAGATGAGGACGCCAGTGCGCATGTGTGGACTGTGCTCTGAGCTCCCGGGACCCAAACATGAAACGCAAAGCTGTAAACTATGGATAAATCTCGGATTACAGGCCACTTTTGCTTCAAACGAAATCTTACATTAAGACATCGGGCTTCTATGATTTGAAAAGTGCTAAAGTTTGTGTTATTTGGAGACCGCAAAGTAATGCCCCGAATACAAATGCTAACGGATACGCTACAACATAACTTTCTTCAAACAGCTCCAAATGACACGAACGTGATATGGGTGAGTCAAACGACTTGTTTTATTACCGAAAGAAGGCTCAGATTGTAAAATAACGTTACTTTTCCTTTAAAGCAGTGCAACATAATAAATAAATACCTATTTACAGATGTCCAAAGTGTGCAGTGTGCATCAAAATGTGCAATGGAAGATACAGCAGTGAAATGGTCATGTGCAGTAGAATGTGCACTGAAGTTAAGATAAAAATAAATGTGCAGCAGTAGAAATTCTAGTGCAATAACAGGAGTAAACAAGAGTATAACAGGAGTAAAAGTTCAGTCGTAAATGTGCAACAGTGCAACAGTCGTCCTTAGCAACAGTTTTTTTTGTGTGTGTCTAGAGTGATATGTCTTTTTATGGAATACAGGTTATGCCAATATTTTTTTATTCCTTATTTTTCTATTTTATTCTGATTTGTACATAAACACTTATTATTATTTACTTTTATAATTATGTCTCATTTGACTCTGGTCTCTTGCTCTTTTTTTGCTCTTCCATCTATTTTTTGTTCCCTCTGTTATAGATTCTATTTGATGAGTGAGCGACTGGACCCAAATATTATTATTATTATTAGTCTTTATTTGAAGGGACAATGTACAGAGACATTATGCTCATAAAACAGAGATGTACTGCACCAGATTATAACAATAATAAATTATACCATTTACACATTCAACAATATAAAAAGCACACATCAGCTCACATACAACATTCACATCACAATATTAAAAAGTAAACGTATACATTATACATTCTTTGAGACATATTACATATTTTAAAACACACCGGGAACAGAAAGTGCTTCAGTGCTGACAAGTCTGACCAGTCCAGAGCCATTTTTGTAGTTCTTTAGAAAAGGAGTCATAGTTTGGATTGATTTTTGATGTCGTCTGGGAGTTGGTTCCGTTCTTTTATTGCATTGTAGGAAAAGGCCGACTGTCCAAAAGCAGTTTTTCTTTTTGGGATGTAAGGATTCTAATGGTTTTAATGTACATTTGCCTGTCTGGGACCAGGATGTTCTGCAGTAAAATGATGGAAAATTGATCATGGCGTTGAAGAAGGTGTGGGCTGCGTCCAGAGTGAGTGAGGTTCTGATGCTTCGGAACAGGGCTCTCAAGTTTTGAGCGGGGTCGCGCGTGAGACTGCGACCCCGCTCAAAACTTGGGGGGGAAGGGGGGGGGATTGAACTGCGTGAGAAATGTCGCGTGAGCGTGTGAACGCGTCGAATTGTCTCTCTCAATGCGTGAGACTTGAGAGCCCTGCTGTAAATGTTTGTCTAAAGAGCAAACTTAAAGCCCCAGTGTGTAGGATTCGTGGTGCATAGGTGGATGGTGCTATTGCATTTTCTGTTTTAGCTACGGCAGACCTCGAGGGTCGCGAGCCACGCTGTTCCGTTTTTATTTTTTTTAATTTTTTTTTATTTTCTCATGAAAACACACATTCCCGATCATGTACCATGACACTCTACACATCAAATGAAACCTTACAGTCTCCTCTTTTTGACTATGCAATTCATTTCCCTGCACAACAATCACTCCCCGAGCACATGGGGCTTTTATACGGAAAAGCACAAAACGAGGTTAGCTTACCTTAGAATGCTTTGCACAGGTCAAACTCTGTATTTCACCATAAACTTGCTCTCAATTTGTCCGTAAGGATCCAGCGAATAAAATCCAGTAAAACAATTTAGTCCAAAACACGTGTTAGATCCATTACGACGTCTGATCCGGCAGCATGCTTGTGTTGTTTACCCAAAACCACGAGCCTTGCCGAAGGCGAAGGCGGAGCCCAATGTCCTTCTGCGGCTCTCGTATTCAAAATGGCTGCCTCTGCATGGGGAAGATCCCCCTTTTATGTGACTATATCTAAGTCCAAAAGAATACTTTGATTTCATGATGGAAGTGAAAAGGCTTGGAAAACAATGTATTTTTGAATGGGTATCTTCAATTTCAGTAATTAACGGGTAAAAATCTTACACACTGTCCCTTTAAACTACAAAGCAACTAATGAGAGTTCTATAAATGAAGTTATTACCTGATGGTTCTCAGTTTGTTTTATCATCACCGCAGTGTGCGCTTAGCAGCTGAAACTACACTCTACAGCAGGGGTCACCAACCCTATGCCCGCGGGCACCCGGTCGCCCGTGAGCCCCATTTCAGTCGCCCGCAGAGCAGGTTCTAAAAATAGAACAGGTCGCCCTCGTACTTATATAAATAATAATGTTTTACAAAAATGCTGCGCCTTTATATGCACATATTTTAAAGTAGGCTAATAATAAAAACACTTACAGATTTTAAATTTTAAAATATATTGTTCGAGTTCAAAGTTCACTTATCTGCGCATGACAATTAACCTGTTTGATGCAGCTGGACTCATTAAAAAAAAAAAAAAAAAAGACGAGACAGCATGGCGGAGAAGAGAAAGAAATCATATGTTTTTAACACCGACTGGGAAGAAGAGTTCTTTTTTACATGGAAAAGAGAGAAGTGTGTATGTCTCATTTGTGGAGCTACAGTGGCGATTTCGAAACGGCACAATGTGGAAAGTCGCTACGAATCACGGCAGCTTCAACACAAACTTTCCCCTTAAGAGTGCACTTCGAGCTGAGAAAGCACGAGAGTTAAAGGCTGCTTTAGCCAAGCAGCAGTTTTTCTTCACTAGACCACTGAAAAAGGCTAAAAAGGCAACCGAGGCTTCTTTCAGGGCAACAAATTATTTGATAAAAAACAAAAAGACGTTTTCAGATGGAGAAACTGTAAAAGGAGCGATGATGATGATTGCTGAGACAAATTTAAAGACGAGAAAAATGGATCAGATGTCATCTCAACTCTGGCCGATGTACAACTTGGTGCGAGTACAGTGACAAGACGGGTGTCTGCTATTTCCGAAAACTTGAATCAGCAGCTGCACAAGGACTTACGTGAATACAGGTGGTTCAGCATCCAGAGCGACGAGTCCGTGGACAACAGCAGTACGGCTCAGCTAATGGTGTTTATTATTATTATTTGAAATCATTCAGCCTGCTTCAATTTTGAAATAAGAGTTTGATTTATTTAAAACAAAAAAGGGAGTTGAAATAATGTTAAATTTATTACTACATTACCACATTACTAGTATATTTTTGCTACTGAGTCATTTGCACAAAATAAATGTCGCTTTGACAATGAAACACAAATATGGTCATTTACACATAACTAATGCATGTATGCATACATTGTGATCAAATAAATAATAATACAGCGTAAAAGTGGATTATTTAGACTTTTGAATTATCTTAATTGAGCTGGTAGCCCTCGTATTATTTGATGACCTTATGGTAGCCCTCGGCTTTGAAAAGGTTGGTGACCCCTGCTCTACAGTCTGCCCAACAACAGAACTATCTATTTTCTGATTGGCTGATTTTTTTCCGGGGAGCGGGACGGGGAGAGTTTTTTTTCCGCTGAAAACGCGCGGTGCCTGCATAAACTGAGCCACACACGTCGAATTGCGTGTGTCACACTCTCAATATGTGAGACTTGAGGGTTTTTATGTTGTAGTTGAGGCTTTGGCACATGTGTTTTATGTGGTTTTTAAATGTGACAGTGGGATCCAGAGTTATACATTCTCCTCTGTAATAATGAGACTTTGCAGCTCGTCCACATTCCCTGAAGGTGTGATGCTAACTCTAAGCACTGCTCTGTCTGAACATAGACTTAGACAAACTTTATTGATCCACAAGGGAAATGATTTGAGTCCAGTCGCTCACTCACCAGCTATTTGAACCTGGTGACGTTTTGTATGTTTTCTCCATGTACAGCGATGGCGGGAAAAGGTGGCATTAGGTAACGCTAATGCTAATGCTAACGCTATCTTGTAGCTGTAATGTTAGCTGACAGCGACTTGTTTAAAAGCACAGACCAGCTCACCTGTTGGAGGTCAGATAAGTCAATCCTTTATGGACAGATTGTGTTTTAAAAAATCAGATTAAAGTCAAATTTGAGAATCAAGAGCTTCAGACTCACCTTTATGTAACAGATAATACTCCCTACAACTGTACACAGCTGTGATTGGATGTTTTATTTGATATTTTATTCCTTATTTTTTCTATTTTATTCTGATTTGTACATATACACTTATTTATTTTTATTTTTATAATCATCTCATTGGACTCCGGTCTCTTGCTCTTTTTTTGCTTTTCCATCTATTTTTTGTTCCCTTCTGTTATAGATTATATTTGATGAGTGAGCGACTGGACTCAAATCATTTCCCTTGCGGATCAATAAATGTTGTCTAAGTCTAAGTTCAGACAGAGCAGTGCTTAGAGTTAGCATCACTCCTTCAGGGAATGTGGACGAGCTCAATATTACAGGGGAGAATGTGAGCACACACTGTAAACACAGAATAACAAGACAAACATATCTGAAAACTTTTATTTTTGTTACATAAATACATTTAACCCTGAGACGCTCATTTAAATATTTGGCTAAAACTAAAACAGCCGATTTGAAAGTGGAATTCTCCAGGTAAATCGTGGTTTAGACCTGGTTTAGTCCTGGTTTAGACCTGGTTTAGTCCTGGTTCAGTCCTGGTTTAGACCTGGTTTAGACCTGGTTTAGACCTGGTTTAGTCCTGGTTTAGTCCTGGTTTAGTCCTGGTTTAGAACTGGTTTAGTCCTGGTTTAGACCTGGTTTAGTCCTGGTTTAGAACTGGTTTAGAACTGGTTTAGACCTGGTTTAGTCCTGGTTTAGTCCTGGTTTAGACCTGGTTTAGTCCTGGTCTAGAACTGGTTTGGTCCTGGTTTAGTCCTGGTTTAGTCCTGGTATAGACCTGGTTTAGTCCTGGTATAGACCTGGTTTAGTCCTGGTATAGACCTGGTTTAGACCTGGTTTAGTCCTGGTATAGACCTGGTTTAGACCTGGTTTAGTCCTGGTTTCGTCCTGGTTTAGACCTGGTTTAGACCTGGTTTAGTCCTGGTATAGACCTGGTTTAGTCCTGGTATAGACCTGGTTTAGACCTGGTTTAGTCCTGGTATAGACCTGGTTTAGTCCTGGTTTAGTCCTGGTTTAGACCTGGTTTAGTCCTTGTTTAGTCCTGGTTTAGTCCTGGTTTAGTCCTGGTTTAGTCCTGGTTTAGACCTGGTTTAGTCCTGGTTTAGTCCTGGTTTAGTCCTGGTTTAGTCCTGGTTTAGACCTGGTTTAGTCCTGGTTTAGTCCTGGTTTAGACCTGGTTTAGTCCTGGTTTAGACCTGGTTTAGTCCTGGTTTAGAACCTGGTTTAGACCTGGTTTAGACCTGGTTTAGACCTGGTTTAGTCCTGGTTTAGTCCTGGTTTAGAACCTGGTTTAGTCCTGGTTTAGTCCTGGTTTAGAACCTGGTTTAGTCCTGGTTTAGTCCTGGTTTAGAACCTGGTTTAGTCCTGGTTTAGTCCTGGTTTAGACCTGGTTTAGTCCTGGTTTAGTCCTGGTTTAGACCTGGTTTAGTCCTTGTTTAGTCCTTGTTTAGTCCTGGTTTAGTCCTGGTTTAGACCTGGTTTAGTCCTGGTTTAGACCTGGTTTAGTCCTGGTTTAGACCTGGTTTAGTCCTGGTTTAGAACCTGGTTTAGACCTGGTTTAGACCTGGTTTAGACCTGGTTTAGTCCTGGTTTAGTCCTGGTTTAGAACCTGGTTTAGTCCTGGTTTAGTCCTGGTTTAGAACCTGGTTTAGTCCTGGTTTAGTCCTGGTTTAGACCTGGTTTAGTCCTGGTTTAGTCCTGGTTTAGACCTGGTTTAGTCCTTGTTTAGTCCTTGTTTAGTCCTGGTTTAGTCCTGGTTTAGACCTGGTTTAGTCCTGGTTTAGACCTGGTTTAGTCCTGGTTTAGACCTGGTTTAGTCCTGGTTTAGAACCTGGTTTAGACCTGGTTTAGTCCTGGTTTAGACCTGGTTTAGTCCTGGTTTAGTCCTGGTTTAGACCTGGTTTAGTCCTTGTTTAGTCCTTGTTTAGTCCTGGTTTAGTCCTGGTTTAGACCTGGTTTAGTCCTGGTTTAGACCTGGTTTAGTCCTGGTTTAGACCTGGTTTAGTCCTGGTTTAGAACCTGGTTTAGACCTGGTTTAGACCTGGTTTAGACCTGGTTTAGTCCTGGTTTAGTCCTGGTTTAGAACCTGGTTTAGTCCTGGTTTAGTCCTGGTTTAGAACCTGGTTTAGTCCTGGTTTAGTCCTGGTTTAGAACCTGGTTTAGTCCTGGTTTAGTCCTGGTTTAGACCTGGTTTAGACCTGGTTTAGTCCTGGTTTAGTCCTGGTTTAGAACCTGGTTTAGTCCTGGTTTAGTCCTGGTTTAGTCCTGGTTTAGACCTGGTTTAGTCCTGGTTTAGACCTGGTTTAGTCCTGGTTTAGAACCTGGTTTAGACCTGGTTTAGTCCTGGTTTAGTCCTGGTTTAGTCCTGGTTTAGTCCTGGTTTAGACCTGGTTTAGTCCTTGTTTAGTCCTTGTTTAGTCCTGGTATAGACCTGGTTTAGTCCTGGTTTAGTCCTGGTTTAGAACCTGGTTTAGTCCTGGTTTAGTCCTGGTTTAGACCTGGTTTAGTCCTGGTTTAGTCCTGGTTTAGACCTGGTTTAGTCCTTGTTTAGTCCTTGTTTAGTCCTGGTTTAGTCCTGGTTTAGACCTGGTTTAGTCCTGGTTTAGACCTGGTTTAGTCCTGGTTTAGACCTGGTTTAGTCCTGGTTTAGAACCTGGTTTAGACCTGGTTTAGTCCTGGTTTAGACCTGGTTTAGTCCTGGTTTAGTCCTGGTTTAGACCTGGTTTAGTCCTTGTTTAGTCCTTGTTTAGTCCTGGTTTAGTCCTGGTTTAGACCTGGTTTAGTCCTGGTTTAGACCTGGTTTAGTCCTGGTTTAGACCTGGTTTAGTCCTGGTTTAGAACCTGGTTTAGACCTGGTTTAGACCTGGTTTAGACCTGGTTTAGTCCTGGTTTAGTCCTGGTTTAGAACCTGGTTTAGTCCTGGTTTAGTCCTGGTTTAGAACCTGGTTTAGTCCTGGTTTAGTCCTGGTTTAGAACCTGGTTTAGTCCTGGTTTAGTCCTGGTTTAGACCTGGTTTAGACCTGGTTTAGTCCTGGTTTAGTCCTGGTTTAGAACCTGGTTTAGTCCTGGTTTAGTCCTGGTTTAGTCCTGGTTTAGACCTGGTTTAGTCCTGGTTTAGACCTGGTTTAGTCCTGGTTTAGAACCTGGTTTAGACCTGGTTTAGTCCTGGTTTAGTCCTGGTTTAGTCCTGGTTTAGTCCTGGTTTAGACCTGGTTTAGTCCTTGTTTAGTCCTTGTTTAGTCCTGGTATAGACCTGGTTTAGACCTGGTTTAGTCCTGGTTTAGTCCTGGTTTAGTCCTGGTTTAGTGTAAATAACAAGTGCAGACGAGAGAGGAAGAACATTATGACATCACAGGTGAGTTTCCATCAAACACAGTCTTTAAGGGTTTTCCTGGAGTTGTGTTTTCTTTTATTCACACACATTTAACACACAAACTCTGAATCTCTGCATATTTAGAGTTCTTAATACAGGAAGTGCTCCACTGTGTTTTTAAACTCCACACATCTTCACTAGAATCATTTGAGTCCTGAAGTTGCCAATCTTGACTGAACTAAAGGTAAAAGGAGCTGCAAACTTGAAATCTATTTAATGACATCATAAGGTGGAACAAAGCAGTCCTGTCACAGTTCTGGTTTAGTCCTGGTTTAGATTTGGTTTAGACCTGGTTTAGTCCTTGTTCAGTCCTGGTATAGACCTGGTTTAGACCTGGTTTAGTCCTGATTTAGTCCTGGTTTAGATTTGGTTTAGACCTGGTTTAGTCCTTGCTCAGTCCTGGTATAGACCTTGTTCAGTCCCGGTTTAGTCCCGGTTTAGACCTGGTTTAGTCCTGGTTTAGACCTGGTTTAGTCCTGGTTTAGGCCTGGTTTAGGCCTGGTTTAGTCCTGGTTTAGTCCTGGTTTAGTCCTGGTTTAGTCCTGGTTTAGATTTGGTTTAGTCCTGGTTTAGTCCTGATTTAGTCCTGGTTTAGATTTGGTTTAGACCTGGTTTAGTCCTTGCTCAGTCCTGGTATAGACCTTGTTCAGTCCCGGTTTAGACCTGGTTTAGGCCTGGTTTAGTCCTGGTTTAGACCCGGTTTAAACCTGGTTTCGACCTGGTTTAGTCCTCAAGTCGCCGATCTCGACTGAACTAAAGGTAAAACTTCACTGTTCACTTGAAAACTCCCACTTGATGACATCACGAGGTGGAACAGAGCGTTTGGAGCTTTTGGAGATGTTACAGATGAATAACAAAGAGTTCCTCAAACATGAGAATGAAACAAACACAACTCCAGGTGTGTTTTTGAGGAGGGAACAGAGTTAGAACACGACTTGAGTCCATCTTGTGTAATAAAGGTTCATTAAGGTGTCAGCAGAGTCAGACCAAAACCCAACACGAACGCTCTTTCCTGTGAACACAAAATCTGAGAGGCCTGCTTCAGTTTCACTTTTCTTCTGTGAGTTTCGTATGAATCATGCAGTGAGAATGTGCTGTTGGTTCACGCTCTGCTCGTGGAGATACTTCTGAGCCCCGGGGCATTCACAAAGCTTTCATTTTTCTCCTGTAGACGAGCACACCGTCAAAAACGCATTCTGAGGCGGCCGAAGTGTCTTGCCCAAGGACACAACAACAGTATTCATCATATGTTGCATTCGCGGTTCTCTTCGGTTTCCTCCTCAAACAGACCTGGGGGTTGCGTTTGTTCGTTCACATTTTTGGTAAAGGGAGAAAATCAATTTGTCGACTGGACAAAGTTTATTTGGTCGAAGACGTTTCGCAGCTCAACCAAGCTACTTCGTCAGTTCTGGCTAGAGTGCTGACGAAGTAGCTTGGATGAGCTGCGAAACGTCTTCGACCAAATAAACTTTGTCCAGTTGACTTTGTCCCTTTACCCTGGATTCTACCTGGACGACTGAGGGATTCTTCACACATTCATTCACATTTGTAATCCTGGATTTGGCCGTGTACATCTCCAAAGCTAAAAATGCTCCGTTCCACCTTTCGTTTTGGAAGTAGACCTTTTTTACAACAGCCGGGAATCCCCTGCTTTAGGTTTGTGGAACGTCCGGTTAAGGGTTTTGTGTGGCCAAATGTCTGTGGAAATGTCTCTCCACCAGCTTCATAAATCTGCCCCGTCACCAAATCTTCAACCAACAAAAAAACGTTATAATATGCTAGAGATATCGAACTGCACAAATGTATCTATGCTAAAATCCACATCATGACATCGATTTTTAGTAGTGATCGTAGAATCAGTCTGATTGAACAAGTTTAGGCCGTCACACACTACAGGATTTTTCGGTCTTAAATGATTTTTAAACGTGCAGCAAAAAGTGCACACCACAGACACGAGGAGAATCTGATGAGATTTTAAATCTCCGATGACAAAGACTTCGGCGAGATACGTCTGAGGACCACAGGATATAAAGCTGTGAGCGCGATCGTGTCAGCAGTAAAATGACTCAGTTAAATCTTCAAAGATCAGAGCTCCACAAGTCAAAACTGTCTTATTATTTGTGAAATGTGGTGCAAAACTTCAGATCCATGATTTTAAAGGTCCCATGGCATGAAATTGTCACTTTCTGAGGTTTTTGAATATGAGCTCCCCTACCCTGTTTGAGAGCAAGTTTATGGTGAAATACAGAGTTTGACCTGTGCAAAGCATTCTAAGGTAAGCTAACCTCGTTGTGTGCTTTTCCGTATAAAAGCCCCATGTGCTCGGGGAGTGATTGTTTTGCAGGGAAATGAATTGCATAGTCAAAAAGAGGAGACTGTAAGGTTTCATTTGATGTGTAGAGTGTCATGGTACATGATCGGGAATGTGTGTTTTCATGAGAAAAGAAGAAAAAAAAACGCGCGGCGCGCGGCTTGTGCGCGCGCCCGGGTGACCCTCGGGGTCTGCCGTAGCTAAAACAGAAAGTGCAATAGCACCATCCACCTATGCGCCACGAATCCTACACACTGGGGCTTTAAAGAACGCACAAAACTGCATTCACAGCGCCGTTTTGTGGACTCAGTGTCATTATTTGTTGAGGATAGATTCTGTGGACAATAGTAAAAGGAGAAATTCAATTTGTCAACTGGACAAAGTTGATTTGGTCGAAGACATTTTGCAGATCATCCAAGCTGCTTCGTCAGTTCTAGGAAGTAGTAGGAAGTAGCTTGGATGAGCTGCGAAATGCCTTCAACCAAATAAACTTTGTCCAGTTGACAAGTTTAACTTCTCCTTTTACCATGGATTCTACCTGGACGACTGAGGGATTCTTCACATGTGTGGATAATGTGGATGATGCTGCACTTTAAATTTACCGCTTTACAAGAGGTGAGTAACAAAGTCTTCTCATTTCTTATATTTTTGTTGTATTCCGAGTTTGTATCTTGAATCTTGCAAAGCAAATCGCAGCCAAGCTCGGGCAAATTCTCTTGTAGTGTGCGGCGACCTTTACTTCGGTTTTATCCATTATCATAATGTTTTGCTTAGTAGTTCTCCAACGCTCGTCGTTGTTCTCCTTTAAGCTTTCATCTTTCTTCCCTTGATCGTTGTGGATAAATTCTTCATGAAGAATGTGTGAAGAATCCCTCAGTCGTCCAGGTAGAATCCGCGGTAAAGGGAGAAATTCAATTTGTCAACTGGACAAAGTTTAAGTGGTCGAAGACGTTTCGCAGCTCATCTAAACTGCTTCTTCAGTTCTCATAAAGAACGTTTCTCCTTTGTGGACCTTGCTGGTTGAAGATTTGGTGATGGGGCAGATTTATGAAGCTGGTGGAGAAAACGCCAGACATTTCCACAGATATTTTGCCACAGAAGTTCCCCAAACCTACAGTGGGGCACTTCCGGCAGGTGTGAAAAAGGTCTATTCCAGGGCTGAAATCATGCAAATGGTTCCAGTGAAGGTGTATGGAGTTTAGGAGTTTTTCAGTTTGAGAAAAGAACTCCTAAAGTTCTGAGGAAGTAGCTTGGATGAGCTGCGAAACGTCTTCGACTAAATAAACTTTGTCCAGTTGACCAATTTAATTTCTCCCTTTACCGCGGATTCTATCTGGACGACTGAGGGATTCTTCACACAACTCCTAAATATGCAGGATTTTTGTGTTAAACATGTGTGAATTAAACAAAACCAACTCCAGGTGTGTTTGTGAAGCGGAAACTAAAAGAATTCAGTGCCTTAAGGTTTGAGGGCAGTTGTCTACACCATTTGTCCTGGAGTTAAAGAGAAAGTGCTTCGGCAGTAACGTAATGTTGTTTTGGTCCCAGTTGTAAAAATACGGATAAACCTTCCCCTTGAACCTGTGTCTGAACTGGTGAATGAGCGTGAACGACTCCAGGTTTATGAGCGCTAACGATCCGCCCGCGTAGTCCAGCTCCAACCGGATCCGAGTCACTTCCTGTCCGCTCGGATCAGGGACGGCCACGCCTTCGTAGTCCGGACCGAGCGCCATTAATCCGAAAAATCCGTTGACCAACCTCCACGAATCTCCCTCTTCCAGTCTCTGATCAGGTCTGTTTTTCTCGATCACCCCCACACCCCAACATTTCGATTCTCCCACCTGCACGACCCAACAGTGCTTCCCGGAGCTGTACCCTTCCGATCCCAAAACGGACAGGAACGAAAGACGATCTATTGTGTCTGGAAGTCTCTGGTCTTCTCCTTCTTTAAAGGCCGTCAAATCTTCGGATAAACTCAACAAATTTCCCGCAGTGTTCGGATCCAGAATTACCGGATAGTACCGCACGCATTTCAGCATTTTCTGCCAGACTTTGAAGCTCAAGTTCCCAAGGTGTTTCGTGACATCGAGGAGGTGATTCTTGCTGGAATCTTCTGGAGCGTTTCTTTGCTGCATGGCTTTGTCGATGGCAGTTTTGCATTTTTCCCCGGACGTGTTTTCCTCGTAGAGCGCGTCTTCCGTCGCCCGTACGATCTCGGACAGCGACGCCATTTCGCGGCTCAAGTTTTCAACCAACTCCCTCAACCTCTGACTCTTCCGCTCTTCCTCCTCCCTCAGGTCTGCAATCCTCATCTCCTCGTCTTCCTCCAGAAATCTGTGCAATATTTTAAACTGCTTCTTAATCTGACGCTCCGCAGTTTTACCCTGAACTTTCACGTGATCCAAAATCCTATCGTAGCCGTCTTTGACTTCTCGTAAGCAGTCGATCCTTAGCTTTAGCGCGGCCACCTTCTCCCTCAGCTCATGTGGGTTGGTTTTCTTCTCTTGCTCTTGGAGAAAGGTCTCGCACAGGTTTTTGAGGGCCAGGTTTCGCGGCGGGTTGGCTGTCGTACACTTGGCTCGACACACGGGGCAGTTCTGAGCTCGTTTCTCCCTCCACCATCTCTGCAGACACTCGGAGCAGGAGCTGTGTCCGCAGGAGAGGAGCACGGGGTTGTTGAAGATGTTCATGCAGGTGGGACAGGTGAGGTCATCCTCAGAGCGCGATGCCATCTTAGATCCTGGGGCACACTCAGAGGAGCAGCTGTGGAGGGAATAAATACAGAATTGGTCTTTATAATGGGTCTTAAAGGAATATTAAACGTTTTTACAATCTGAACCTTATTTCGGTAAAAAAACAACGTCATTTACTCAACCATAGTACAGTCATACCTCACCTTACGAAAGACCCAAATAACGAATAATCCAAGTTACGAAACGCCTTTACGTAAAATTTTCGTCTCTGAATACGAAAGAAAATTCAAGTTACGAAACGCGAAATCTCAAAAATTCAAATAATGCGCGCTCAGCTTCGCAGCCGCCCGAATTCCCCGAAACGTAAATACACTTGTAAATACACTCCAGACCGCCCAGGATTTCGCGGGCATTTTTTGTGATTGTTTCGGGCTAAAATGCCTGAATTTGCGGGAGCTTTTCCAAAAAGTTGCAATGAAAGTTGCGGTGCTTTTAAGGTTTTTGTTGCGGGAGGAAGTGAAAGTTGCGATAAATAGTTGCGATTTTCGCTTTTTGTAATTAAAATTGAATAATATTTTGAATACTGAGTTATTACTGACAAAGAATAATACAAAGACACAGAGATCACAGATATGGTCCTAAAACAACCTTACCAACATCGAAAATAAATTACTACTAGGAGGGGAACTGTTTCGCTCGGTCTTTTGCTGTTATTTTTGTGGGCAAATGGCGCCGCAGACATGTTTCTTTGCCATTAGAAGTCGTGTCTCAATTCCCAGAGTGCACAGTTCGGAGTGTGGCCCGAAGGGCATGTGCGTCACACATTTCGACAGAACACCGGCACAACGACTGCTGTCCCACTTCTTTTTTGTCCCATGCGCAGTTAACACGCGGTCTGAAGACCGCAGTCGTTAAGCGGTCCGCGGACTGCAGTCGGGGCTGAGCAAGTGTGCACCGCCTTGACTGCAGTCTGAGCCCCCTTCGGGCCGCGCTCCGAGCTGTGCGCTCTGGGAACTGGGACACGGCCGCAGTTTCGTTTCGTCACACGGAAGTAAGGCAGAAGGAAGTTGGTCGGCGTTCATTACGTCGCCGATGATTGGTCAAAATTAGTAAAAATTGCGTGAAAGTTGCGGTGATTGGTCAAAATTGCAACACCGCCCTGAATTCACGGGGATTGGCTGAAGTTGCGTTGAAGTTGCAAATCGCAACATCGCGAATTCCTGGAGGGTCTGACACTCCCAACACCCCGCTGGCCTCCCATTGGCTAGGAACGAATCAGGCCTTTTACATTGCGTCTCAACTTACGAAAAAAATCACGTTACGAAACCACTTCTGGAACGAATTAATTTTGTAAGGTGAGGTATGACTGTACTTTGGTGTCATTTGGAGCATTTCCGGAGATTTTGCAGTTTAGCGATATCCGTTTAACGTGAGTGCTCGGGGCACGGAGTTGCAGTCACCAAATGACATAAACTTTAGCACTTTTCAGATGACAAAAGCTCAATGTTAGTCTACAGTTTCGCTGGAGTCCAAAGCGGCCTGTAATACGATATCCATCCATGTTATCGACTGGATGACGAGGACAGTGTGCATGCGCGCAATCACAGCTGAATAACAGATACAGTCATACCTCACCTTACGAAATTAATTCGTTCCGGAAGTGGTTTCGTAACGTGATTTTTTCATAAGTAGAGTCGCAATGTAAAAGGCCTGATTCGTTCCTCGCCAGTGGGAGGCCAGCGGGGTGTTGGAGAGTGTATTTACAAGTGTATTTACAAGTGTATTTACATTTTGGGGGATTCGGGCGGCTGCGAAGCCGAGCGCGCATTATTTGAATTTTTGAGATTTCGCGTTTTGTAACTTAAAATTTCTTTCGTATTCAGAGACGAAAATTTTACGTAAAGGCATTTCGTAAGTTGGATTATTCGTTAGTTGGGTCTTTCGTAAGGTGAGGTATGACTGTAACACGACGCTCTCAGCTCTCGGTTACAGTCACAAACATTCTCCCGAAAATTCAAACCCGAAATACTGCGAACATGCATTTATCCCGGTTGTGAAAATGAAATGACACCTTGGACGAAGTTGAGTTTTCACAGACTTCCTCGTCACAATCCGGAGTTATTGAAGCTGTGGCTCGTTGCCTTGAGAATCGACCCAAACATGAAACCATGGATGGATATCGTATTACAGACCACTTTGGACTTCAGCGAAAGTGTAGGCGAACATTGAGCTTGTGTCATCTGAAAAGTGCTAAAGTTTGTGTTATTTGGTGACTGCCACGGTCTGCCCCGACAATTCACGTTACGGATATCGCTAAACTACAAAATCTCCAGAAATGCCCCAAATGACACCAAAGTACAATGGGGGAGTAAATGACGTTATTTTATTACCAAAATAAGGTTCAGATTGTAAAAATGTTAATATTCCTTTAAATTAAAGCTCCATTGTGTAACATTTAAGATGATGGGTACATCACCTGCTTTTCTTCTTGGAGATACGTACAGAGGGAGTATTTACTTCTCTGGGGCATTAACTGCAACACATCACATATTTAGCTCACAACGTTCCTCTTCCAAAACAAAATATTCACATGTTTTCTAAGTTTCACTTTTGTCCCCACTCTCTTTGCTCCCTACTCCAAGTCGCTCCCCCTTCAGAGCGCTGTTACCACACACTCAGTGTGCGTCCCACCAATGAACCTCCTGCACCACTTCAGGTTTGTCCAGGTGGTGTGTTCACCTTTGTCTCATGTTTTTGTAGATTTATGGAGGATTATCATGTGGAGCCTGGGGGCGGAGCCTCGCACAGGCTCGTACTGTGGGAGCATGGGGGACGTAGGCTTGTGGGCGGACCCTTGTACAGGCTCCTACTGGTATCCGTAAGTGGAGTTAATATGATGAACTTAGATTCAGGAGCTGGACCACTCCTCAACCTCCTCTCCAGCCAACCACAGCTCATCTCGACCACACCTTCAATTACCCAGAAGTCTATTTATACAACCTATCCTGACAACACCGTCCATGTCAGCTCTCGGCCCTAACACTAACCCCATGTCTCTCGTCCATCCTTCAGGGGAGGGAAGGGGGGGGGGGTCGTTCTGGATTGGAGACGGAGCCCTCACCCCAAGTTTCCCCATCAAATCTACCCACCGTCAATCGTGAATAAATATCTTTATCGTATTTATAGTCGTGGCATGGTCCTTGCTAGTGAAGGAGGGTTTGAATAGGGCCTGGGAGAGATTGCTGGATTACTCAGACATCTCTCTTCAGGCAGGTCTGTGATGTTCGAACATGGATTTGCATAAGACCTGTTTCAAAACCACACTTTTAAAAAGTTCCATTCTTTAAAACCAAACTTTGGACAGAGCTCTGGAGAATAGAGCTCTGTCATGGAATTACAAATGAGATCCCAACCCAAAAACATGCTCCAGGTAAAATCCTCCAGCTGAGGACCAAAGCCGAGCGATAAGATCATGGAGATGGTCCCCGGGCACCTAATCCTAACCCTGCCCCTGCTCCTGAAGGATGAGGTCAAATGCACAGAAATAATTTCCCTACGGGGATGAATAAAGATATAATTTAGGGCTGTCAGTTTAACGCTTTAATTAGATTAATTAATTAAACTGCAAATTAACGTGTTATAAAAATTAACACAATTAATTATGAGCGGCAATTCAATGCGCATTTTAAATTTGGCCTGTGGCGAGCGAATCACTGCCACGGCCTTTGAACGGTGAGGTTATTTATAAAAAGAACGAAGACGGGACGATCAACAAGAACGCCGTGATTTGGAGCTTTTGTCAAAAAGAATTTTCCGATCACCGAAGCTGCTCCAGCCTGACGGATCAATTGAACGATAAACACGTCCAGACAAGTTACATTGTTACCGATGATAGAGCGAGCGTGAGCGCACTTCACCAAACCACCGAACCACAGAACCACCGAACCAACGAACCACCGAACCACAGAACCACCGAACCAACGAACCACCGAACCACAGAACCACAGAACCAACGAACCACCGAACCAACGAACCACCGAACCAACGAACCACCGAACCACCGAACCACAGAACCACAGAACCAACGAACCACCGAACCACCGAACCACCGAACCACCGAACCAACGAACCACCGAACCAACGAACCAACGAACCAACGAACCACCGAACCAACGAACCAACGAACCAACGAACCACCGAACCACCGAACCACAGAACCAACGAACCAACGAACCAACGAACCAACGAACCACAGAACCAACGAACCACCGAACCACCGAACCACAGAACCACCGAACCACCGAACCAACGAACCAACGAACCACCGAACCAACGAACCACCGAACCAACGAACCACCGAACCACCGAACCACAGAACCACCGAACCACCGAACCACAGAACCACCAAACCAACGAACCACCAAACCAACGAACCACCAAACCAACGAACCACCGAACCAACGAACCACCAAACCAACGAACCACCAAACCAACGAACCACAAAACCAATGAACCACCAAACCACGCTGGCAGAATTTGAGAAACGAATGAGCAAAGCGACCGCAGAAAAACTGACAAACTCAATCGCAAAGTGGGTTCGCTCACTCACTCTTGAAATGCGATTAATTAAATTAATTAATTACAATTCCTGTAATTAATTAGATTAATTTTTTTAATCTCCTGACAGCACTAATATAAATAAATAGAATTAAAAATAAGCCAGCCCTATTTTGGAGCATTTCAGTTCAAATAATCTGCAACATCTCCATGGAAACAAGGAGGAGGTGCTCTCTCTTTTTTTTTCTTTTTCTTCTTGGTGATTGAGGTTTTGATTTGATTTGATTGTTCACATATATCAGACAGCAGCACATGGGCCGGAGGTTTTAACACAGCTGAAGAAGAGTGAAGTGCACCCACTCCAGAGCGAAAAGAAGAAAAGAAGAAAAGAAAAGTCCAACTTCTGCCCAATTTAACCTGTGACAAATACAAAGAGTTTCAAGACACTGGAAAAACAAAAATATTTATATATCTCAACTGTGTTTTAGATAAACTAAACCAGGACTAAACCAGGACTAAACCTGGACAAACCTGGACTAAACCTGGACCAAACCTGGACCAAACCTGGACTAAACCTGGACTAAACCTGGACCAAACCTGGACCAAACCTGGAATAAACCTGGAATAAACCTGGAATAAACCTGGAATAAACCTGGAATAAACCTGGAATAAACCTGGACAAACCTGGACTAAACCTGGACTAAACCTGGTCTAAACCTGGACCAAACCTGGACTAAACCTGGACTAAACCTGGAATAAACCTGGAATAAACCTGGAATAAACCTGGAATAAACCTGGACTAAACCAGGACTAAACCTGGACAAACCTGGACCAAACCTGGACCAAACCTGGACCAAACCTGGACTAAACCTGGACTAAACCTGGACCAAACCTGGACTAAACCTGGACTAAACCTGGAATAAACCTGGAATAAACCTGGAATAAACCTGGAATAAACCTGGAATAAACCTGGAATAAACCTGGACAAACCTGGACTAAACCTGGACTAAACCTGGTCTAAACCTGGACTAAACCTGGTCTAAACCTGGTCTAAACCTGGACCAAACCTGGACTAAACCTGGTCTAAACCTGGTCTAAACCTGGACCAAACCTGGACTAAACCTGGACTAAACCTGGACAAACCTGGACTAAACCTGGACTAAACCTGGACTAAACCTGGACTAACCCTGGACTAAACCTGGTCTAAACCTGGTCTAAACCTGGACTAAACCTGGACTAACCCTGGACTAACCCTGGACTAAACCTGGACTAAACCTGGAATAAACCTGGAATAAACCTGGACAAACCTGGACAAACCTGGACAAACCTGGACTAAACCTGGACCAAACCTGGACCAAACCTGGACCAAACCTGGACTAAACCTGGTCTAAACCTGGTCTAAACCTGGTCTAAACCTGGTCTAAACCTGGACTAAACCTGGTCTAAACCTGGTCTAAACCTGGTCTAAACCTGGACTAAACCTGGACTAAACCTGGACTAAACCTGGACAAACCTGGACTAAACCTGGAATAAACTTGGACTAACCCTGGACTAAACCTGGACTAAACCTGGTCTAAACCTGGACTAACCCTGGACTAAACCTGGACTAAACCTGGTCTAAACCTGGTCTAAACCTGGACTAAACCTGGTCTAAACCTGGTCTAAACCTGGACTAAACCTGGACTAAACCTGGACTAAACCTGGACCAAACCAGGACTAAACCTGGACTAAATCTGGACTAAACCTGGTCTAAACCTGGTCTGAACCTGGTCTAAACCTGGACTAAACCTGGACTAAACCTGGACTAAACCTGGACTAAACCTGGACAAACCTGGACTAAACCTGGAATAAACCTGGACTAACCCTGGACTAAACCTGGACTAAACCTGGTCTAAACCTGGACTAACCCTGGACTAAACCTGGACTAAACCTGGTCTAAACCTGGACTAAACCTGGTCTAAACCTGGACTAAACCTGGTCTAAACCTGGTCTAAACCTGGTCTAAACCTGGTCTAAACCTGGACTAAACCTGGACTAAACCTGGACTAAACCTGGACCAAACCAGGACTAAACCTGGACTAAATCTGGACTAAACCTGGTCTAAACCTGGTCTAAACCTGGTCTAAACCTGGTCTAAACCTGGTCTAAACCTGGACTAAACCTGGACTAAACCTGGACTAAACCTGGACAAACCTGGACTAAACCTGGAATAAACCTGGACTAACCCTGGACTAAACCTGGACTAAACCTGGTCTAAACCTGGACTAACCCTGGACTAAACCTGGACTAAACCTGGACTAAACCTGGACCAAACCAGGACTAAACCTGGACTAAATCTGGACTAAACCTGGACTAACACTGGACTAAACCTGGTCTAAACCAGGACTAAACCTAGTCTAAACCTGGACTAAAACCTGGACTAAAACCTGGACTAAACCTGGACTAAACCTGAACCAAACCTGGAGTAAACCTGAACCAAACCTGGACTAAACCTGGACTAAAACCTGGACTAAAACCTGGTCTAGACCTGGACTAAAGGTGGACTAAACCTTGTCTACATCTGGACTAAATCTGGACTAAAACCTGGACTAAAACCTGGACTAAAACCTGGACTAAAACCTGGTCTAGACCTGGACTAAACCTGGACTAAAACCTGGACTAAAACCTGGACTAAAACCTGGACTAAAACCTGGACTAAAATCTGGACTAAAACCTGGACTAAAACCTGGACTAAAACCTGGACTAAAACCTGGTCTAAACCTGGACTAAAGGTGGACTAAACCTTGTCTAAATCTGGACTAAACCTGGACTAAAACCTGGACTAAAGCCGGTCTAAACCAGGACTAAAACCTGGACTAAACCTGGTCTAAACCTGGACTAAATCTGGACTAAAAGCTGGTCTAAAGCTGGTCTAAAGCTGGTCTAAACCAGGACTAAACCTGGACTAACCCTGGACCAACCCTGGACTAAACCTGGACTAAACCTGGACAAACCTGGACAAACCTGGTCTAAACCTGGACTAAAACCTGGACTAAAACCTGGACTAAACCTGCTGTAGACCTGTACTAAACCTGGACTAAAACCTGGACTAAAACCTGGACTAAAACCTGGACTAAAACCTGGACTAAAACCTGGTGTAGACCTGTACTAAACCTGGACTAAAACCTGGACTAAAACCTGGACTAAAACCTGGACTAAACCTGGACTAAAGCTGGACTAAAGCTGGACTAAAGGTGGACTAAACCTTGTCTAAATCTGGACTAAACCTGGACTAACACCTGGACTAAAGCTGGTCTAAACCAGGACTAAAACCTGGACTAAACCTGGTCTAAACCTGGACTAACCCTGGACTAAACCTGGACTAAACCTGGACTAAACCTGGACTAAACCTGGTCTAAACCTGGACTAAACCTGGACAAACCTGGACAAACCTGGACCAACCTGGACAAAACCTGGACAAAACCTGGACTAAACCAGGACTAAACCTGGACTAAACCTGGACTAAACCTGGTCTAAACCTGGACTAAACCTGGACTAAACCTGGACAAACCTGGACAAACCTGGACCAACCTGGACAAAACCTGGACAAAACCTGGACTAAACCTGGACAAAACCTGGACAAAACCTGGACTAAACCTGGAATAAACCTGGACTAAACCTGGACTAAACCTGGTCTAAACCTGGTCTAAACCTGGTCTAAACCTGGACTAAACCTGGACTAAACCTGGACTAAACCTGAACTAAACCTGGACTAAACCTGGTCTAAACCTGGTCTAAACCTGGACTAAACCTGGACTAAACCTGGACTAAACCTGGACTAAACCTGGACAAACCTGGAATAAACCTGGAATAAACCTGGACTAACCCTGGACTAAACCTGGACTAAACCTGGACTAAACCTGGACTAAACCTGGTCTAAACCTGGACTAACCCTGGACTAAACCTGGACTAAACCTGGTCTAAACCTGGACAAAACCTGGACAAAACCTGGACTAAACCTGGTCTAAACCTGGTCTAAACCTGGTCTAAACCTGGACTAAACCTGGACTAAACCTGGACTAAACCTGGACTAAACCTGAACTAAACCTGGACTAAACCTGGACTAAACCTTGACTAAACCTGGACTAAACCTGGTCTAAACCTAGACTAAACCTGGACTAAACTTGGTCTAAACCTAGACTAAACCTGGACTAAACCTGGTCTAAACCTAGACTAAACCTGGACTAAACCTGGTCTAAACCTAGACTAAACCTGGACTAAACTTGGTCTAAACCTAGACTAAACCTGGACTAAACCTGGACTAAACCTTGACTAAACCTGGACTTGTCCATCACTAACCAGAGGCACTCTGAAAACTAATTAAAACTGAATTAGAGGACAAGTCAAAACTAAAACTAAACTATAATGAAAAATCCCAAACTATTCGAACCCTGTTCTGTAACAGAAAAGTTCCACAGTGTGCCTTTAGATTTCACTGTCTATTCTAAAAGCTGGACTTGAGAATACTGTTATAATAATCTTAGAATTCGCTTAAAAAGTCGGTTAACTTGTTGACACATCCTGAAACCAGAAACAACGTTCTACTTTCACTTTGAGCCGAGTCCTGAACCTGGTCCTGAACCTGGTCCTGAACTTGGTCCTGAACCTGGTCCTGAACCTGGTCCTGAACCTGGTCCTGAACCTGGTCCAGCTGCAGCACACGTCCAAACAGAACTTTAGAGTTATTTTAGAGTTATTTTAAAGAGTTACCTTCTGGAACAGCTCCTGTCTCTGTCTGTTCTGAGCTGAACACTTCAAGAAGAAAAACATTTCCTGATTCATGAGGCTTCTTCTCTGGTGGAGAAAAGAGGAACACTGACCCCTGGAGGCAGAAAACAAACATAACACACACATGGAGCGTCACTGGGATAAACCAGACCAACCCTGGACTAAACCTGGACTAAACCTGGACTAAACCTGGACTAAACCTGGACTAAACCTGATCTAAACCTGATCTATACCTGGACTAAACCTGGACTAAACCTGATCTAAACCTGGACTAAACCTGGACTAAACCTGGACTAAACCTGATCTATACCTGGACTAAACCTGGACTAAACCTGATCTAAACCTGGACTAAACCTGGACTAAACCTGGACTAAACCTGATCTATACCTGGACTAAACCTGAACTAAACCTGATCTAAACCTGGACTAAACCTGGACTAAAGCTGATCTATACCTGGACTAAACCTGGACTAAACCTGATCTAAACCTGGACTAAACCTGGACTAAACCTGGACTAAACCTGATCTATACCTGGACTAAACCTGGACTAAACCTGATCTAAACCTGGACTAAACCTGGACTAAACCTGATCTATACCTGGACTAAACCTGGACTAAACCTGATCTAAACCTGGACTAAACCTGGACTAAACCTGGACTAAACCAGGACTAAACCTGGTCTAAACCTGGACTAAACCTGGACTAAACCTGGACTAAACCAGGACTAAACCTGGACTAAACCTAGACTAATCCTGGACTAAACCTGGTTTAAACCTGGACTAAACCTGGACCAAACCTGGACTAAACCTGGACTAAACCTGGACCAAACCTGGACTAAACCAGGACTAAACCTGGACTAAATCTGGACTAAACCAGGACTAAATCTGGTCTAAACCTGGACTAAACCTGGACTAACCCTGGACTAAACCTGGTCTAAACCTGGTCTAAACCTGGACTAAACCTGGACTAAACCTGGACCAAACCTGGACTAAACCAGGACTAAACCTGGACTAAATCTGAACTAAACCAGGACTAAACCTGGACTAAACCTGGACTAACCCCGGACTAAACCTGGTCTAAACCTGGTCTAAACCTGGACTAAACCTGATCTAAACCTGGACTAAACCTGGACTAAACCAGGACCAAACCTGGACCAAATCTGGACTAAACCAGGACTAAACCTGGACCAAACCTGGACTAAACCAGGACTAAACCTGGACCAAACCTGGTCTAAACCAGGACTAAACCTGGTTTAAACCTGGACTAACCCTGGACTAACCCTGGACTAAACCTGGACTAAACTTGGACTAAACCTGGACCAAACCTGGACTAAACCAGGACTAAACCTGGTTTAAACCTGGACTAACCCTGGACTAAACCTGGACTAAACTTGGACTAAACCTGACCAAACCTGGACTAAACCTAGGCTAAACCTGGACCAAACCTGGACTAAACCAGGACTAAACCTGGTTTAAACCTGGACTAACCCTGGATTAAACCTGGACTAAACTTGGACTAAACCTGGTCTAAACCTGGACTAAACCAGGACCAAACCTGGTTTAAACCTGGACTAAACCAGGATTAAACCTGGACTAAACCTGGTCTAAAACTGGACTAAACCTGGACTAACCCTGGACTAAACCAGGACTAAACCTGGTTTAAACCTGGACTAAACCAGGATTAAACCTGGACTAAACCTGGTTTAAAACTGGACTAAACCTGGACTAAACCTGGACTAAGCCTGGAGTAAACCTGGTTTAAAACTGGACTAACCCTGGACTAAGCCTGGACTAAACCTGGACC
Organism: Paratrypauchen microcephalus; assembly: GCA_036785185.1. Classification (NCBI taxonomy): domain Eukaryota; kingdom Metazoa; phylum Chordata; class Actinopteri; order Gobiiformes; family Gobiidae; genus Paratrypauchen; species Paratrypauchen microcephalus. The sequence goes on from JAVJIX010000166.1 coordinate 1,548,143, forward strand.
AAATATGTCAAAAATTAAAGCAGCACAAATGAAACTTTTTGCAGCACAAAACAGGACAAACGATTGACGTAGTTTTTGTGTAGGTGTGCGTTTGGGAGGCCGACTTCACGCAGGTCAGCCTCAGTGCATGAGAGAGCCTCATGAAGACAGTCAGAGTCAAATAAATGTGTTGTTTTAAGAGCGGAGGAAGATATGAGACGATTTCGGATAAAGGACATCCGAGCCTGGAAACACTCTCACGTGCCTCCAGGCAAATAAAAAAACGCATCTCGCATTGCGTAGCTCGTTTGCGGTCCAAACTCTCTGGGCGTGATTTCCAGAGACGGTGGGTGGACATCCAGACGGGGGGTGGAAACCTTTCCCCGAGTGTGACGTCAGAAAGTTCCCTTGTTCAGAATCGCCCGTTTGAGCTGTCTTTTTTTCAAACGCAGAAAAGAATCGCAAATGCTCAGTTTACACATTTCACTACTTTTAGCCATGAAGGGGGGCTAAACAGGGTAGGGGAGCTCACATTAACGTTCAAAAACCTCAGAAAGTGAAAATTTCATGCCATGGGACCTTTAATCTCCACCTGGAACCACGTTCAAATATAGAACTGTGAAACCGGGAAGTACCTGGAGAACTGGAGAACACAGGGAAAAAGGGGCGGGGCCTGGAGGAGTAAAGGGGCGGGGCCTGGGGGGGCTAAAGTGGCGGGGCCTGGATGGACGAAAGGGGCGGGGCCTGGATGGACTAAAGGGGCGGGGTCTGGAGGAGTAAAGAAGCGGGGCCTGGGGCGACTAAAGGGGCGGGGCCTGGATGGACTAAAGGGGCGGGGTCTGGAGAAGTAAAGAAGCGGGGCCTGGGGCGACTAAAGGGGCGGGGCCTGGATGGACTAAAGGGGCGGGGCCAAACCTGGACTACACCAGGACTAATAATAAAGAAATAAAAGTTCTTTAATGGGTTCATGGGACAAGCCAGAGTTAAAACCAGACCAAAAACTGGAAAACACGACATACTGTAGGCCTACAACAAGAGTCTGCCAGACTGTGGACCTGATGTCATGAGAATTCCTTCGTGTGTGATGCTAACTGTAGGTACTGCTCTGTCAGAAGTTCTGCTAGACTTTAACCTGATCTTTATTTCAACACAATTTGACCAGAGAGACCTGACTTCTCTGAACTCCAGCAGGTTTTGTGAGCTGATCTGTGCTGTTAAAGTCTGATATTCCTCATGTTTTGGGGGTAAAATCAGTAAACGTCCCCCTCCTGCGGCGTCCTCTGTCCATCTCCGGGTTCACGTCAGTTCGTTCTGGCACTAAGCCTGACTTTGTCGAGCCAGATGTCCCCCTGAGGTTTGGACACACGCAGTAAGTCTGGCTTTAGTCCTGAAGGTCCCAGACTAAGGACTCACATTAGAAAACAAAACAATAACTGTGTCTGATGATATGTCCCTGTGTGTCAGATGCCCTTCCGAACTGTCAACCCATCCTTTCAGCATGTTTTTGTGATTGAGGTTTTGATTTGATTTGATTGTTCACATATATCAGACAGCAGCACATGGGCCGGAGGTTTTAACACAGCTGTTCCCTGTGACAGAGTGAAGTGCACCCACTCCAGAGCAAAAAGAAGAAAAGAAGAAAAGAAAACTCCAACTTCTGCCCAATTTAACCTGTGACAAATACAAAGAGTTTCAAGACACTGGAAAAACAAAAATATTTATATATCTCAACTGTGTTTTAGAACAACTAAACCAGGACTAAACCAGGACTAAACCTGGACTAAACCAGGACTAAACCTGGACTAAACCAGGACTAAACCAGGACTAAACCTGGACTAAACCAGGACTAAACCAGGACTAAACCTGGACTAAACCTGGACTAAACCTGGACTAAACCTGGACCAAACCTGGACCAAACCTGGACTAAACTTGGACCAAACCTGGACCAAACCTGGACCAAACCTGGACTAAACCTGGACTAAACCAGGACTAAACCTGGACTAAACCAGGACTAAACCTGGACTAAACCTGGACCAAACCTGGACCAAACCTGGACCAAACCTGGACTAAACTTGGACCAAACCTGGACAAAAATAAAAGCAATAATAAAAAGGCCACACTGGACAAACAAGTCTTTACAAAAATATTGATCTCAGCAGTGGAGTTCAGTATCTCGGCGTCTTCTTTGACAGGGGAGCTAATCAATACTTTATGTTATGTTTTGGAAGACAGGGGGTGGGATTCAATAAGTTTTCTTCTTCCCACTCCTTTTTCGAGCAACAAAATGGATGTATTTGACTGTATATTGGTTACAGGTGTTTATTTCCTTGTGTTGACCTGCTCCAAATGAATAAATAAATGAAATGAAATAAATGAAAAAATGAAATTGTTCTCGAGTGAGGGGAGGATGGAGGGTGAGATTGACAGGTGGATCGGTGCAGCGTCGGCAATGATGCGGTCGCTGTACCGGACCGTTGTGGTGAAGAGGGAGCTGAGCCGAAAGGCAAAGCTCTCGATTTACCGTCGATCTCCGTTCCTCCCCTCACCTATGGTCATGAGCTCTGGGTAATGACCGAAAGGACGAGATCGCAGATACAAGCGGCCGAAATGAGTTTCCTCCACAGAGTGGCTGGACGCTCCCCTAGAGATAGAGTGAGGAGTAGACCTGGTTTAGACCTGGTTTAGTCCCGGTTTAGACCTGGTTTAATCCTGGTTTAGTCCTGGTTTAGACCTGGTTTAGTCCTGGTTCAATCCTGGTTCAGTCCTGGTTTAGTCCCAGTTTAGTCCTGGTTTATACCTGGTTTAGTCCTGGTTTAGACCTGGTTTAGTCCTGGTTTAGTCCTGGTTTAGTCCTGGTTTAGACCTGGTTTAGACCTGGTTTAGTCCTGGTTTAGACCTGGTTCAGTCCTGGTTTAGTCCCAGTTTAGTCCTGGTTTATACCTGGTTTAGTCCTGGTTTAGACCTGGTTTAGTCCTGGTTTAGTCCTGGTTTAGTCCTGGTTTAGACCTGGTTTAGACCTGGTTTAGTCCTGGTTTAGACCTGGTTTAGTCCTGGTTTAGACCCCGTTTAGACCTGGTTTAGTCCCAGTTTAGACCTGGTTTAGTCCCAGTTTAGACCTGGTTTAATCCTGGTTTAGTTCTGGTTTAGTCCCAGTTTAGTCCTGGTTTATACCTGGTTTAGTCCTGGTTTAGTCCTGGTTTAGTCCTGGTTTAGTCCCAGTTTAGACCTGGTTTAGACCTGGTTTAGTCCCAGTTTAGACCTGGTTTAGTCCCAGTTTAGACCTGGTTTAGACCTGGTTTAGTCCCAGTTTAGACCTGGTTTAGTCCCAGTTTAGACCTGGTTCAGACCTGGTTTAGTCCTGGTTTAGTCCTGGTTTAGTCCCAGTTAAGACCTGGTTTAGTCCGAGTTTAGACCTGGTTTAGATCTGGTTTAGTCCCTGTTTAGCCCTGGTTTAGTCCCAGTGTAGACCTGGTCTAGTCCTGGTTTAGACCTGGTTTAGTCCCAGTTTAGACCTGGTTTAGATCTGGTTTAGTCCCAGTTTAGACCTGGTTTAGTCCCAGTTTAGACCTGGTTTAGACCTGGTTTAGTCCTGGTTTCGTCCTGGTTTAGTCCCAGTTAAGACCTGGTTTAGTCCGCGTTTAGACCTGGTTTAGATCTGGTTTAGTCCCAGTTTAGCCCTGGTTTAGTCCCAGTGTAGACCTGGTCTAGTCCTGGTTTAGACCTGGTTTAGTCCCAGTTTAGACCTGGTTTAGACCTGGTTTAGTCCCAGTTTAGACCTGGTTTAGACCTGGTTTAGTCCCAGTTTAGCCCTGGTTTAGTCCCAGTGTAGACCTGGTCTAGTCCTGGTTTAGACCTGGTTTAGTCCCAGTTTAGACCTGGTTTAGACCTGGTTTAGTCCCAGTTTAGACCTGGTTTAGTCCTGGTTTAGTCCCAGTTTAGTCCTGGTTTAGTCCCAGTTTAGACCTGGTTTAATCCCAGTTTAGACCTGGTTTAGTCCCAGTTTAGACCTGGTTTAGTCCCAGTTTAGACCTGGTTTAGTCCCAGTTTAGACCTGGTTTAGACCTGGTTTAGTCCTGGTTTAGTCCTGGTTTAGTCCCAGTTAAGACCTGGTTTAGTCCGAGTTTAGACCTGGTTTAGATCTGGTTTAGTCCCAGTTTAGCCCTGGTTTAGTCCCAGTGTAGACCTGGTTTAGACCTGGTTTAGTCCCAGTTTAGACCTGGTTTAGTCCCAGTTTAGCCCTGGTTTAGTCCCAGTGTAGACCTGGTTTAGACCTGGTCTAGTCCTGGTTTAGACCTGGTTTAGTCCCAGTTTAGACCTGGTTTAGTCCCAGTTTAGCCCTGGTTTAGTCCCAGTGTAGACCTGGTTTAGACCTGGTCTAG